>JAPDFW010000066.1:100000-512274 GCA_028826165.1 Anaeramoeba ignava
GAAAATTGTGTTCAATTATTTTTTACTGAACCAAAAGATTATCAAAATGTAAATTTAATTAAAAAAAAGCAAAAAATTAATTAATTAAAAAATGGAATAAAAATATTAAATATTAAATAAAATAAAAAGGCTGATTCAGTTTATGTTATTATGGAATATTGTGATAGTGGAGATTTAAATGAATATCTTAAATCAAAAAAAGATAAAAATGAAAAACTTTCTATTGAAGAAGTTAAAGAAATATTTGGACAAATTGGTATTATTTATTTTCCATTTTCAAATTAAAATCAAAATCAAAATCAAAATTAAAATCAAAATCAAAATCAAAATCAAAATCAAAATCAAATTGAAAATCAAAATCAAAATTAAAATCAAAATCAAAATCAAAATCAAAATCAAAATCAAATTGAAAATCAAAATCAAAATTAAAATCAAAATCAAAATCAAAATCAAAATCAAAATCAAAATCAAAATCAAAATTAAAATTAAAATCAAAATAAAAATCAAAATTCAAAATCAAAATCAAATTCAAATTCAAAATCAAAATCAAAATCAAAATCAAATTCAAAATCAAAATCAAAATCAAAATCAAAATCAAAATCAAAATCAAATTCAAAATCAAAATCAAAATCAAAATTAAAATCAAAATCAAAATTAAAATCAAAATCAAAATTAAAATCAAAATCAAATTGAAAATCAAAATCAAAATTAAAATCAAAATCAAATTCAAATTCAAAATCAAAATTTAAATCAAAATCAAAATTAAAATTAAAATTAAAATCAAAATCAAAATCAAATTAAAATTAAAATCAAAATCAAAATCAAAATCAAAATCAAAATTAAAATTAATAAATTCAAAATATAAATAGTTTTTGGATTGAAATATTTATATGAAAAAGGGATTGTTCATCGTGATTTAAAACCTGAAAATATTCTTCTTCAATCAAATAATAATTCAAAATTTGGATATACAATTAAATTAGCAGATTTTGGATTTGCAAGAAAAATTCCAAAAGATGATTTAGAAAAATCAACATGGATGAAGTCATTTATTGGAACACCTTTATATGTGGGACCAGAAGTTTGGAATATATATTTTTTAAAATAATAAAATCAAATTATTTTAATGAATTTTAATTTTGAAATTGGAAAAAATATTTTTTATTCAAATTGGAAAAAATAGATTTTATTTAATATTCCTTATAAATCAAATGTTGATTTATGGAGTTTAGGTGCAATTTTATATGAACTTATTACAGGATCACCTCCTTTTCAAGCTAAAGATATTGATGATTTAGAACGACAATATAACAATACAATCAAAAAATCACTTCCAGATTCATATTTAGTAAATTACATCCAAAAAACAATTAAAATTCAAAATTCAAAATTCAAAATCAAATTCAAATTCAAATTCAAATTCAAAATCAAAATCAAAATCAAAATCAAAATCAAAATCAAAATTAAAATCAAAATTAAAATCAAAATCAAATTCAAATTCAAATTCAAAATCAAATTCAAAATCAAAATCAAATTCAAATTCAAAATCAAAATCAAAATTAAAATCAAAATTAAAATCAAAATTAAAATCAAAATCAAATTCAAAATCAAAATCAAAATCAAATTCAAAATCAAAATCAAAATCAAATTCAAAATCAAAATCAAAATTAAAATCAAAATCAAAATCAAATTCAAAATCAAAATCAAAATCAAATTCAAATCAAAATTAAAATTAAAATCAAAATCAAAATCAAAATTAAAATCAAAATCAAAAATCAAATAAAATTAAAATCAAAATCAAAATCAAAATCAAAATCAAAATTAGATTCAAATTCAAAATTAAAATCAAAATTAAAATTAAAATCAAAATCAAAATTCAAAATCAAATCCAAATTCAAATTCAAATTCAAAATCAAATTCAAAATTCAAAATTCAAATTAAAATCAAAATTAAAATTAAAATCAAAATTAAAATCAAAATCAAAATTAAATCAAAATCAAAATCAAAAATTAAAATAAAAAGGAAAAAGTTCCAAAAGAATGCAATGATTTAATTGAAAAATTATTAACTGTTGATCCAAATTTAAGAATTAAAAGAGAAGAATTATATAAACATCCTTTTATTTCTGAAAAATTAGTAAATTATTTCAAATTTCAAAAAAAGAATTTATATTCCAAAAAAAAATATTTTAAATTAATAAATAGAATGAATTAAAGGAAAAATCAAATAGAATTGTAAAAACAGAAAAGAAAATAATTGGAGTTGCAAAAGAAGATTTTGAAAGCAAAGAAAATGGAAAATTTTCATTTAAAAAAGGAGAAATAATTGAAATTATTGAAATTTATAAAGATAAAGAAATTTGTGAAGGAAAATTAAAAGAAAAAGAAGGAATTATTGAATTAAAAAGAATTGATTTATATGAAGAAATTGAAGATATTTATTCAATAAATGAATCAAATAATAATAATGATAATCAATTAATTAATTTTGAAAAAAGAACTATTGGAATTGTTAAATTTGAATATAAAACAAATGAAATTTCATTATCAAAAGAAGATTTAGTTGAAATTATTAATATAAATGAAGATAATAATTATTGTATAATTCAATTTGGAAATCAAAAATATGAAATTCCTTTTTTCTTTTTTGATTTTTATAAAAAAATTTAATTTTAAAAAAAAAGAAGAAGATAAAATTAATAAAATTAATTGAGAGAAATAAGAATTTAATATTTAAATGGAAAAAAGAAAAAATAATAAGAAATTAATTATAATTTTAATTTAAAAAAGAGAATATTTTTTTTATTAAAAATTTTTTCCGAAATTTAATTAAAAAAAAAAATAATTCAAAAATTTTTTTTCATTTTTTTTTTTCATTTTTCCATTTTTTTTTTCTTTTAAAATGACATTATTTCAATCAAATTTTTTTTATATTTCAGAAAATATTTCAACAAATCCAAAAAAACTTTTTAATATTTTAATTCAAAATGGAGGAAAAGTATTAGAAGATTTTAATGAAAATGCATTTATAATTTCAGAAATTGATCCAAATGTTTATTAATAAAAAATAAAAAAGAAAAAAGAAAAAAATTTTAATTTAAAATTTAAAATTTAAAAACAAAAGAAATTTAATCAATATCCTTCAAATCTTATTACACCTAATTTTATTTATGAATCTATTTCTCTCAGTAAAAAAATTATGAAATTAAATCATCCATTTCATTCTTATTGTTTAAATGGAGAAAATATATATTTTAACAATTTATCGACTAATAAACATGTAAATAATTAAATTATAAATAAAATTATAAATTAAATTATAAATAAAATTATAAATAAAATTATAAATAAAATTATAAATAAAATTATAAATTAAATTATAAATTAAATTATAAATTAAATTATAAATAAAATTATAAATTAAATTATAAATAAATATAAATAAAATTATAAATTAAATTATAAATTAAATTAAATTATAAATAAAATTATAAATAAAATTATAAATAAAAAAAAATTATAAATTAAATTATAAATTAAATTATAAATATAAATTAAATTATAAATAAAATTATAAATTAAAATTATAAATTAAATTATAAATAAAATTATAAATAAAATTATAAATTAAAATTATAAATAAATTATAAATTAAATTATAAATTAAATTATAAATTAAATTATAAATAAAATTATAAATAAAATTATAAATAAATTAAAATTATAAATTAAATTATAAATTAAATTATAAATTAAATTAAATTATAAATTAAATTATAAATTAAATTATAAATTAATAAAATTATAAATTAAATTATAAATTAAATTATAAATTAAATTAAATAAATAAATAAAATTATAAATAAAATTATAAATAAAATTATAAATTAAATTATAAATTAAATTATAAAAATTAAATTATAAATAAAAAATTATAAATTAAATTAAATAAAATAAAAATATAAATTATAAATTAAATTATAAATAAAAATTATAAATAAAATTATAAATTAAATTATAAATTTAAAGAAAAAAATTCTGTTTCAAATTCTTTGTATGAATGGTCAATATTCTACAGAAATTACTCCACAAGTTACACATATAATTATTGATATAAGTGAAGAAAATAGACAAATCATTAATGATCCAAGAGTTATTGATATTGAATGGATTGAACAATGTTGGAATAATCATAGAAACATTAAATCAATTATTTTCCCACAATTTTCAAAATGTTGCATTTCAACAACTGGATTTTCTGAAGAAGAAACAAAAAATATTGAAAATTTGATTAATAAATTTTCAGGAGAAATACATTCTGCTTTTATAAAAAAAACCACACATCTTATAACAAAAATATCCTTTATAAAACAATTTATAAATTTATAATTATATTTATATTTATATTTATATTTATATTTATATTTATATTTATATTTATATTTATATTTATATTTATATTTATATTTATATTTATATTTATATTTATATTTATATTTATATTTATATTTATATTTATATTTATATTTAAATTTATATTTATATTTATATTTATATTTATATTTATATTTATATTTATATTTATATTTATATTTATATTTATATTTATATTTATATTTATATTTATATTTATATTTATATTTATATTTATATTTAATTTCATTTTTCCTTGACTGTTAATAATTTTTTTTATTAATATTATTGATAATAATACATATTTAAAGGTTCAAAATACGAATCAGCAATTAGACAGAAAAAAACTATTGTTACAATTGATTGGTTGAAAAAAATGATTTTATTAACAGGTAATTTAAATATTTATATATATTTATATAGTTATATTTATATTTAAATTTTTAGAAAGAAATCAATTTTTCCGAAATTGTATATTTTATTTTGATCCTAATTCTATTAAAAGTTCAATCATTTCAATTCTTAAAGAAAATGTTTTGAAATTTGGTGGAATATATTTAGATAATTTTAATAATCAAGTTACTCATTTAATTATTCAAAGAACTGATGGAGAATATTATTATCAACCTGAATGGAGTGAAAATTCTAAAATTATTGATATTGAATGGATAAATGAATGTCTCAGAAAAAAAAAACTTGTAAATATATCAAATTTCTCCATTTTTCCAACAAATTTAACAGAAGAATCAAGTTTTAGATCAAGTTTAACAGCAAATCAAAATGTATTAAGTAATGCAATTTCAAGTGATTCAAAAATTTCACAAAATTCAAGAACAAATTCAATTGCTATTGATGATATTTATAAAAGAAAATCAAAATCATTTAATAAAAAGAAAAGAGATTCAAATATTGATATTGAATTTGGAAATCAAAATCAAAATCAAGATCAAGATCAACAAATAAAAAGACAAAAACAAAGAAAACAACAAAAAAATACAGAAAAAGAAATTATTCCAAAATCAATTCCAATTAATAATCTTAAAAATCCTGAAATTTCAATTAGTCTAAATAGAAACATAGAAAATATTTCAATAGAAAATGAAAAAGAAATTTCAAAATTAAATTTATCAGCAAATTATCAACAAAATACTTTAGAATATATTGAAAAACAAAATGAAATATCAGGACTTAATTACGAACCTTATGAAGCAAATAATTTATTTCAAGGAATCTCTTTTGTGTTTGTTCAAGTAACAAAAAAAGATGAAGAAGATTGTGCTAAACTTATTAAAGAACATGGAGGAAAAATAGAAGATAAAATCACAAATGAAACCAAATACATTTTAGTATCACATGGAGCAAGTATATTGATAAGTGAAAATTTTAGAGAAACATATGAAGAAATATTAGTTTCTAAAAATTGGTTAGAAAGATGTTGTTTTAAAACATTGATTTATAATCCAAGAGAATATTGTATTTTCAAACCTTTAAAAAAAGCTATTCCATTTGAATTTATGAAACAATTCCGAATATCTTTATCAGGATTTAAAAAACAAATGAAAATTAAAAATAAATACATTATCAAACAACTTGGAGCAAAATTTACAGGAACATTATCAAGAAAAAATACACATTTGATTTGCAGAGAAGCTAAAGGGAATAAATACAAAAAAGCAATTTTATGGGGAATCAAAATTGTAAATGAAAATTGGCTTTGTTATATTGCAGAAAGTGGAGAATATTTAAATGAAAATGATTTTTTATTTTTTAATCAAGAAGAAAAAAATACAAATTTAAATACAAATACAAATACAAATACAAATTCAAATCAAAAAACTGAAATTGATCTTTTTGAATTAGATTCAACTCCTCAAAAAAATTCGAAATTTCAAACATTAGAATATTCTAAACCAAGAAATTCAATAAAATCAATAAATAGTGATTTTAGTTCACCTTTATATCGCAAAAAAATAACAGATAGTAATTATTCAGAAAGTAATTCTGATATAAGTTATAGTTTAGATACAGATGCATATAATTATGAAGTTGATGAGTTTTTAGATGATGATACTCAAGAACAATTTATATTTTATATTCTTTCAAAAACCAAAAATAAACTCAGATTAAAAGAAATTGTTTCTTCAACATTGAATTCAGCATGTTGTGAAAGATTAATATCAGATGTTACTCATGTAATTTATTCAAAAGAAGATGAAGAAAGTGAAGAATATAAAGAAGCATTATCTTTGAAAAAGATTCTTGTTAAAGATGAAGATGTTTATGGATTTTTTGATGATCCAATTAAACTTACAAATTTTTTAAAATCAAATCGAAAAAATTCAAATGAAAAAACATCAAGTTATAAAAAATCACCAATATTAGTTAATTCAACAAATTTTGGAGGTTTAAAACAATTACAAACTCCAGAAAAATTTAAGCATGAATTATCAAATGAAAATACACCATTATCAATTAAGAAAATAACAAATTCAAAAAATACAAATTTAAAAAATACAAATTCAAAAAATCCAAATTCAAAAAATCCAAATTCAAAAAATCCAAATTCATTTCAAACTATAATTTCACCTTGTAAAATTGTTTCACCAACAACAACATCTCCAAAAAATAATTTGGAAATTATTGATGTTTTATTTTCTAAACAAAAAAGTCCATCTCATAAAGTTAAAGAAAAATATTTAGAAAATTTAGAAAATTCAAAACAAAATCAATTTAGAAGATCAGATTTAAATATTTTTTCACAATTTTATGATAATTCACAAGTTGAAAAAAATGATTTAAAAAAAACAGAATCAAAAGAAAAAAATGAAAATGAAAATGAAAATGAAAATGAAAATGAAAATGAAAATGATAATGAAAATGATGATGATGAACCAAATCCAATTGTTATTTGGGAAAATAGTAATCAAGAAAATGGAAAAAATATTCAAACTTTTTCTTCAAATGATAGTGATGTTGATTTATTTAAAATTAATGGAAGTGGATCAAAAACATTTATAGAAGCATATCATAAAATGAAAAATAAAAGATTTTAAAAAAAAAAGAAAATAAAATTATTAAATAAAATTATAAATAAAAATTTTTCATTTTTTTCATTTTATTTTTTTCATTTTATTTTTTTATGTCAAAATCAAAATCAAAATCAAATTCAAATTCAATAGAAAATGAAGAATTTTTTTCTTTTGAATCAATTTCAAATGAAGATTCAAATTCAGATTCAAATTCAAATTCAAATTCAGATGAAAATTTAAATCAAAATCAAAATCAAAATCAATTATTACAAAGTACAATGTTTATCAGTCAAAATCAAAATGAAATAAAGAAACATTCAAAAAAACAAAAAGATCCATTTTATCATTCAGATTCAGAAACAGAAACAGAAACAAATTCAAATTCAGATTCAGATTCAAATTTAAATTTAAATGAAAATTCAATTTTTATAAAAAAACAAAATCAAGAATCAGAAGAATTATTAGATAGTATTTATCAAAAAGTTTTAAATAAAAATGAATTAACAAAAGAAGATATTAATGAAAATTATGAATTATTTAATCAAGAAATTGAATCTCAAACAAAACAAATTGAAAGAGAAATTGAAGTATATAAAAAATTTTTAGATTCAACAATAGAAATAAATTCAGAAAAAGAAAATGAAAATCAAAATCAAAATGAAAATGAAGATTTAATAAATTTTAATGATAATTTTTCAAATTCAAATTCAAATCCAAATCCAAATATAAAACAAGAAATTGAAGAATTTAGAAAAGAACTTGAAAAAATACAAATTGAAAAAAACAAAATATTATCAAAAATTAAAAGAACAGAAGAAAAAAAGAAAGAATATGATAAAATCAAAAAAATGTTTTGGGAAAATAATTTAGATTTTCAATATCAAAAAAAAATACAAGAAGATGAATTAGTTTCTTTAAAACATAAAATTGAAAATGCAAAAGAATCACTTTCAGAATTTGAAAATTTAAATATTTTTGATATTGTTTTTAAATTGAATTTTGATAATAAAATTGCAAGTATAAATGATTATAGATTTGGGAAATTATCACAAAATGAAGTTAGTTGGCAAGAAATTAATACAGCTTGGGGATTAACAACATTATTTCTTTTTTCATTAGCTAAAAAATTAAATTATGAATTTATTAAGTAACTTTTTAAAAAAAAAGCAAAAAAAGCAAAAAAAAAAGTGGAACAAAAAAAATTTATTCTTTTTTTCTTTCAAAACAAAATTTATTTTATTTAGTTATCAAATTATTCCTTTTGGAGAAAAATCTTATATTCAAAAACCACAAAAAAAAGAAATTAAACCTCTTTATAAAGTTGGATCTAGATTTGGGAAATCTAATCCTTTTGAAGAAGGAATGGTTTGGTTTATTGAATGTGTTGATGAATTAGGAAATTTTTTGAAAAAAAAAGATTCAAAATTTAAATTTGAATTTTTAATTAAAGGAAATTATATTGGAAATAAAACAATTAAAGATCATAAAAAATATGAAGAATGGACAAAAGCACTTAGTTATATTTTAAAAAATTTACAACAAATTTCTAATTGGTATTCAAATTATAGAGAAATGTGAACAAATCTTATAAAAAAATTAAAATCAAATTATAAAGAAATTAAAATCAAATTAAAATCAAAATCAAAATTAAAATCAAAATCAAAATCAAAATCAAAATCAAAATCAAATTAAAATCAAAATCAAAATCAAAATCAAAATAAAAATCAAAATTAAAATCAAAATTAAAATCAAAATCAAAATTAAAATTAAAATTAAAATTAAAATTAAAATCAAAATCAAAATCAAAATTAAAATTAAAATTAAAATCAAAATCAAATTAAAATTAAAATCAAAATCAAAATCAAAATCAAAATCAAAATTAAAATTAAAATTAAAATTAAAATCAAAATCAAAATTAAAATTAAAATCAAAAATCAAAATCAAAATCAAAATAAAAATCAAAATTAAAATCAAAATCAATTTTCATTTTAATTTTAAAAAATAGATAATTAAAGGATTGAGATGTTTAAAAGAAAATGAAATTATTCATAGATATTTAAAACCTAAAATTATTCTTCATTCAATTAAATTATTATTCAAAATTTAGATATATAATTAATTTATAAAAATATTTAAATTGGAAAATGGATTTTTATTTAATATATTTTCTTTAAATATTTATTTATGAAGATTAGATATAAAATTTATATTAAATTATTTATAAGAAATACACTTTTTTTGAATAAAATAATATCTAAAATTTAATAATATAAATTTTTAAATTATAATTAAATGAATTATTTCTAAATATTATTTAAAAAATCTTTTTTGATTGATTTTTCCATTTTTTTCAAGTTAAAATAATTTTACCACACAAAAAAAAATCTTTTTGATTGATTTTTCCATTTTTTTCAAGTTAAAATAATTTTACCACGCAAAAAAAAATCTTTTTAATGAATTTTTCAGAAAAGATAATTATAATTATTTTGTTATTTAGTGCTATTGTTGTGTTATTTCAAAGTAATTTTATTTGGGAAAAAGAAAAAGAAATAAACCAAGAAATAGAAATAAAAGAAAAAGAAAAAGAAAAAGAAAAAGAAAAAGAAAAAGAAATAGAAACAAATGGGAATGAAAATGAAACATTTAAACCAGCAATATTACTAACTGAACTTTGGCAAGATCAAGTTGAAGATTTATCAACTAATTTAGTAACTTCATATATAACTGCAGATCAAGCAATTGCTCAATTTTCTAATTTTGCAAATTGGGCACTTAATAAACCACGTTCAGATTTAAAAATATCAAACGTTGAAGATCGTTTAAATTTAAATTGTCAAAAACAAGAAAAAAAAAATGTTAATATGTTTGGAACAAATATTGAAGCAACAGGAAATCCAGAAGACCCAGTATTGTTTTATATTGAGGTTCCAAGGTTTGAATCTAATATCTATCATGCATTAGTTTTGGATTATTCAGCGAAAAAATTTTGGTGTGTAATGAATGAAGCTTTTTTCCAAAATCCGGCAAAAAATTATACAATTATGAGAAGACAAGATCATGAAGATTCAAGAGACTCATATATGGAAGAACTTTTGGATCGAGTCTCAACAACGAAATGGGATCCTAAAAACAAATACAGCAAGATTATTGAAGTGGTAGCGAAAAAGGAGTTTTTGGTTGAATGTTGGGAATTTAGACCAAATACTTTAGTTGATAATACAGTTATTAAAATTGCACAAAAAATTGTCACTTTTTTTCCGCAAAAGAACCGTTCCATTTGTGGCGAATCTGGATGTGTTCTTCTGCTTCAAAGATGCGATGGATCAAGATTACTCTCTGATTACAAAACTGGATCCTTTATCACAATAGCATCTGAATTATTAAAACGAGGAATTCCTGTTGAAATTGCGAATTTTTGTTCAACATCCGCTGCAAATCAAATTCAAGCTCTTCAGAGAGCTTCTGTTTTTGTTGGAGTTCATGGATCTGGATTGACAAATATGATTTGGTTAAGACCTAATACAACCCTTATTGAAATATCACTGAATTTTGGTTGGTGTTGTTTTGTTCCAGTTCCTGAAATTTATAGAGAATCTGTTTCTAATCCAAATCCTCAACCTTGTACTGATAAGTGTATTAAATATATGAAAGCAGATCATTTTAATTTGGCAAAGAGGTTTAATATTAAATGGAGAGATTTTCATCCTTATTTTAGTACTCCTGTTTATAATGAAGGAGAAATTAATAGAAGAATGATTTTTGTTGATTCTGTTCTTCTTGCTGATCTTATTGAAGAAGAATATTATAAAAATCAAATCAAATCAAATTAAAATCAAATCAAAATTAAAATTAAAATCAAAATTCAAATCAAAATTAAAATCAAAATTAAAATCAAAATTAAAATCAAAATTAAAATCAAAATCAAAATCAAAATTAAAATTAAAATCAAAATTCAAAATCAAAATCAAAATCAAAATCAAAATCAAAATTAAAAATCAAAATTAAAATCAAAATTAAAATCAAAAATTAAAATTAAAATTAAAATCAAAATTAAAAATTAAAAATCAAAATCAAAATCAAAAATCAAAATCAAAATCAAAATCAAAATCAAAATCAAAATTAAAATTAAAAATCAAAATCAAAATCAAAATCAAAAATCAAAATCAAAATCAAAATCAAAAAATCAAAATTAAAAATTAAAATTAAAATCAAAATTAAAATTAAAATTAAAAATCAAAATAAAAATTAAAAATCAAAATCAAAATTAAAATTAAAATCAAAATTAAAAATCAAAATCAAAATCAATTTTCAAAATCAAAATAAAAATTAAAATCAAAAAATTAAAATCAAAATTAAAATCAAAATCAAAATCAAAATTAAAAATCAAAATTAAAATGAAAAAAAAAATTAAAATTAAAAAATCAAAATTGAAAATAAAATCAGGGAATAAAAACAAATTAAAATCAAAATCAAAATCAAAATCAAAATCAAAATCAAAATCAAAATCAAAATTAAAATTAAAATTAAAATCAAAATTAAAATCAAAATCTAAAATCAAAATCAAAATCAAAATTAAAATTAAAAATTAAAATCAAAATCAAAATCAAAATCAAAATCAAAATTAAAAATTAAAATCAAAATCAAAATCAAAATTAAAATCAAAATTAAAATTAAAATCAAAATCAAAATCAAAATCAAAATTAAAATTAAAATTAAAATCAAAATTAAAATCAAAATCAAAATTAAAATCAAAATTAAAATTAAAATTAAAATTAAAATTAAAATCAAAATTAAAATCAAAATTAAAATCAAAATCAAAATTAAAATTAAAATTAAAATTAAAATCAAAATTTATTTTCAAAATCGGATAAAAAATTAAAAATGTTTGAAAAAATTTTTATTGTTTTTTATTATTGAGAAAAGAAAAGAAAAGAAAAGAATTAATTGTTTATGATTGCTAATAAATCTGATTGATAAAAAAGTAAGTAATCTTTACCGAAAGAATTTAATTGAATACCACCATAATCAGGAATTAAAACAGTATCACCTTTTTTAACAATCATTGGAATTCTTTTTCCTTCTTGATTAACTTTTCCATCACCAACACTACAAACTATTGCTTCTTGACTGTTTTTTACCATTGAATCAGGTACATAAATTCCTGATTCGGTTTTTGATTGTGTTTCTTTTCTTTTTACTAAAACTCGATCAAATAATGGTTTAAATCCTTCTATAATTTCATTTTGTTTCGTTGAAAAACTTTTAATTATATTTGTTGTTTGATTTGTTACTACTTTATATAATTTAAACTTGTATTTTTTTTTGTATTTTTAATTTTTAATTTTTATTTTCAAATTTTCTTTTATTTTTCTTTTTACCATTTCTTTTTCTTTTTATAATAAAAATTTTTGAAAAGAAAAAAATGAAAAAATTAATTTCAAAAAAAATATTTTTTCCGATTTTAATTAAGATTAAAATTAAAATTAAAATTAAAATCAAAATTAAAATTAAATTTAAAATTAAAATTAAAAATTAAAATTAAAATTAAAATTAAAATTAAAATTAAAATTAAAATCAAAATTAAAATTAAAATTAAAATTAAAATTAAAATTAAAATTAAAATTAAAATTAAAATTAAAATTAAAATTAAAATCAAAATTAAAATTAAAATTAAAATTAAAATCAAAATTAAATTTAAAATTAAAATTAAAATTCAAATTAAAATCAAAAATTGGAAATAAATTTTGTTCTCTTTTGTTTTTGTTTTAATTTTTTAAAAATGAAGAAAATTGAAAAAAAAGGAAAAGAAGAAAAAGAAAAAGTGGAATTTTTTTGACAAAGAATTTAAGTAAAAATTTGAATTTGAATTTGAATTTGAATTTGAAAATGGAATTAATAATCTTTTTTTTCTCTTGAATTTTGAATTTTAAATTGAATTTTGAATTGAATTTTGAAAAATTATTTAAAGTTCTTTTTCAGATTTTAAATCATATTCAATTTTTGATTGATTTTGTGAATTATTTTGTTTTTGATTAAACAAATAAACTCTACCTTTATGTGAATAAATTTTTGGAGCACTAATTACTAAATAATTATCTGAAATTAAAACAGTAAATCCAAACGAATAATTTTCTTCTCCATCATTTGCAGTTAACATTTGGATTTGATTCCATTTATTTTCATTTTGATTTTTTTGGAAAATATAAACTTTGCCTTGCTCTTCATTATCACCAACTTTTGCATAAGGAGCTCCAATTAAAAGAATATTCTCATCATTGGAAATTGAAATACTAAATCCAAGCCGATCATTTTCTTTCCCATTATTTGCAGTTAACATTTGGATTTGATTCCATTCATTTTCATTTTCATTTTTTTGGAAAATATAAACTTTGCCTTGTTCTTTATTATCTCCAACTTTTGCATAAGGAGCTCCAATTAAAAGAATATTATCATCATTGGAAATTGAAATACTAACTCCAAAATGATCATTTTGTTTCCCATTATTTGCAGTTAAAATTTGGATTTGATTCCATTCATTTTCATTTTCATTTTTTTGGAAAATATAAACTTTTCCTTGTTCTTCATTATCTCCAACTTTTGCATAAGGAGCTCCAATTAAAAGAATATTATCATCATTGGAAATTGAAATACTCCATCCAAATAAATTATATTCTTTCCCATCATTTGCAGTTAATATTTGGATTTTATTCCATTTATTTTCATTTTGATTTTTTTGGAAAATATAAACTTTTCCTTGTTCTTCATTATCTCCAACTTTTGCACCAGGAGCTCCAATTAAAAGAATATTATCATCTTTGGAAATTGAAATACTCTCTCCAAATAAATCATTTTGTTTCCCATCATTTGCAGTTAAAATTTGGATTTGATTCCATTTATTTTCATTTTCATTTTTTTGGAAAATATAAACTTTTCCTTGTTCTTTATTATTTCCAACTTTTGCTCGAGGAGCTCCAATTAAAAGAATATTCTCATCTTTGGAAATTGAAATACTCCATCCAAACCAATCATTTTCTTCTTCATCATTTGCAGTTAATATTTGGATTTGATTCCATTTATTTTCATTTTCATTTTTTTGGAAAATATAAGCTTTGCCTTGTTCTTTATTATTCTCAAATATTGCACCAGGAGCTCCAATTAAAAGAATATTCTCATCTTTGGAAATTGAAATACTAAATCCAAATAAATCATTTTCTTTCCAATCATTTGCAGTTAACATTTGGATTTGATTCCATTTATTTTCATTTTGATTTTTTTGAGTTGAAAAAAGAAAAATTAATAATAAAATTAAGAATTGAATAAAGAAAGTTGATTTTTGAATTGTTTTCATTTTGTTTTTAAATTTATTATTATTATTATTAAAAAATTTTGAAAAGAAAAAAATGAAAAAAAAATGAAAAAAAAAATTTATTTTTAAATTCAAAAAAAGGAAAAAAAAAGGAAAAAAAGGAAAAAAAAAAAGTGGAAAAAAAAAAAGGATAAAAAAAAGTGGAATCTTTTTATTTAGATTTTGTTCTCTTTTGTTTTAATTTTTTAAAATTGAAAAAAAAAGAAAAAGAAAAAAAAAGAAAAAGTGGAATTTTTTTGATAAAGAATTTAAGTAAAAATTTGAATTTGAATTTGGATTTGAATTTGAATTTGGATTTGGAAATGGAATTAATAATCTTTTTTTTCTCTTTAATTTTGAATTTTATTTTGAATTTTAAATAATTATTTAAAGAGATTAAATTTATAAATAATTTCAAAAAAAAAAATTCTAAAATTTGTTTTCAATTCAATTCATCTTTTGAATTCATTTTTTGTAAATTTTGGAAATAAAATTTGAATAAAAAAATAAAATAAAACAAATTTCAATTTAATTTGAAAAAGTAAATACAATTTATTATTGAAATTTTGTTTTTTAAAAAAAATATAAAATTTTTAAATTATTTTTATTTAAAATAATAAATAAATAATTTTATTTAAATTAAAATAAATAATATTTCCAAATTATTTTTAAATTAAAACGATTAAAATTTAAAAAATAATTTTAATTTAAATTTTTTTCATTTTTTTTTTCATTTTTTTCCTTTTTCCTTTTTAATAAAAAAACAAAAATGGTATTAAATTAATTAACATTTTAACAATTAAATTTTATAATTAAATTATTTTATAATTATTTTATAATTATTTTATAATTATTTTATAATTATTTTAGATTCGTTTTTTTTTGATTCAAAATAGACAAGGTCAAACTAGATTATCAAGATGGTATGTTCCTTATGAAGATGAAGAGAAAACTAAATTAACAACAGAAATTCATAAACTTGTTTCTCATAGAGAAGCAAAAGGTTTAACAAATTTTGCTGAAGTATTTATAAATTTATTTATAATTAAAATTCCAAATTAAAATTAAAATTAAAATTAAAATTAAAATTAAAATTCAAAATTAAAATTAAAATTAATATTAAAATTAAAATTAAAATTAAAATTAAAATTAAAATTAAAATTAAAATTAAAATTAAAATTAAAATTAAAATTAAAATTAAAATTAAAATTAAAATTAAAATTAAAATTAAAATTAAAATTAAAATTAAATTTAAAATTAAAATCAAAATTAAAATTAAAATTAAAATAAAATTCAAAATTAAAATTCCAAATTAAAATTAAAATTAAAAATTAAAATTAAAATTAAAATTCCAAATTAAAATTAAATTTAAAATTAAAATTAAAATTAAAATTAAAATTAAAAATTAAAATTAAAATTAAAATCAAAATCAAAATTAAAATCCAAAATTAAAATTCCAAATTAAAATCAAAATTAAAATTAAAATTAAAATTAAAATTAAAATTTAAATTAAAAATTAAAATTAAAATTAAAATTAAAATTAAAAAATTAAAATTAAAATTAAAATCCAAAATTAAAATTAAAATTAAAATTAAAATTAAAATTTAAATCAATATTAAAATTAAAATTAAAATTAAAATTAAAATTAAAATTAAAATTAAAATTAAAATTAAAATTAAAAAAGTATCGAACATATAAAGTTATTTATAGAAGATACGCTGGATTATATTTTGTTATGTGTGTTGATACAACAGATAATGAACTTTCAATATTGGAATCAATTCATTTATTTGTTGAGGTTAATTTCATTCCAAAAATTTAATTATTTATAAAAAAAAATTAATTAAAACTTTTTTATAAAAAAAAAAGGTTTTAGATTCTTATTTTAAAGATGTTTGTGAACTTGATATAGTTTTTAATTTCTGGAAGGTAAATTAATTAGAATTTATTTAGAAGAACAAAGAAATATTAACAAAAATATATTCATTTTGATTTTATTATTCATTTTCAATTAAAAAAAAACTTTTATTAGTGTTATACTGCAATGGATGAAATGTTTTTAACAGGTGAAATTCAAGAAACAAGTAGACAAGTTATTAGAGCAAGACTTGACCAATTAGACAAATTGGATTGATTAACATCTTTATCTTATTAATAACATTTAAATCCCTTTTTCATTGAATTTAAAACTTTATCAAATCAAAAATCAAAAATTTTACTTTTAATTTTAATAATTCAATTATGTTCTTTTTCTATTAAAAATTTTCTTCTATTTTTTCTTTCTTTTTGATAACGAAGAAAAAGAAATTAATTTTCAAAATTAAAAACAATTAAATTAAAAATCAATTCTTTCTTTTTGAAGGTTTTTCTAAATTTCCATCTCCTCCTCTTCTATAATTATATAAATATTTTTGTTGAATTTTCTTTTTTTCTTTTTCTTCTTCTTCTTTTTCTTTTTCTTTTTGATTTTCTTTTTGATTTTTGAATTGATTTTCCAAATTATCATTCTTATTTGATTTTGGAAATAGAAAATTATTCTCTTGAATACTATATTTTTCATCTTTAAGATAAGTAGTATCTTGATCAGTTAAATGAGTCCATTTTGATCTTCCTTTTTTCCCCATATTTTTAACTTGCAAAACTTTTGGAAGAAGTGATTTATCAAAAATATCTCTTTCAGTTGGAGCTGAAATATCCCTTTGGATAATTGGATTATCTTCATCTTGGAAAAACACTCCTTTGTGGCGATAAACTTGAAGAAAAGCCCATTTTTGTTTTTCTTTTTGCTTTGCAAACTTTCCAATTTCCAATTTTTCATCTTCTTTTAATTTTTCTTCTTCATTCATTTTTCTTCTTCTTTTTATCTCTAATTGCTCTCTTTTATATGAAGTTTCCTCTTCTTTTTCTTTTTTGATTCTTAAAAGCTCGCGAATTTTCCATTTTTCTTTTTCTTCTTCTTGATTAAATAATTCATCTTTATCAATAAAAAAATTTTCTTGTTGATAATTTCCATTTTCATCTTCTCCTCCTTTTTTTTCTCTTAAATCTTCTGCTTCTAATAGTGATTCAACTTGCTTTTGAACTTCTATTTTTCTTTCATTTTCTCTTTCTTGTTTTCTTTTCAATTCTTCTTCTTCTTGTTTTTCTATTTCTTCTATTGAAGGTTGTTGACGTTCTTCTTTTTTCTTAAAAATTGGTTTGAAATTTTTAAATAATGAATTTTTTTCATCATCAGAATCAGAATCAGAATCAGAATCATAAGATATTATTTCATTTTCTGATTCTATTTTTTGTTCAAATTCGAATTCGAATTCCATTTTATTTTGATTATTTTTTTCTTCTTTTTCTTGCAAAAGAATATTTTCAATATCTATATCAACATTTTTATTTAATAATTGATTTTCAATTTTATTTTTAAATTGATTTTGTTTTTGAATTTGATTTTCATTTTTAAATTGATTTTGATTTTGATTTTGAATTTTAAATTGATTTTCATTTTTAAATTGATTTTGATTTTGATTTTGATTTTCATTTTTAAATTGATTTTTATTTTCATTTTTAAATTGATTTTTATTTTCATTTTGATTTTCATTTTGATTTTCAGGTTTTTTAATAATTGTTGCTTTATGTATTTTTCTTCCATGTTTTACTTCTGTTTTTTTTATATTCTCAACTTCAGATCTTTTTATATTATCATCTTCATTTTGAATATTTATTTCATTTTGTTTTTTATTTTCTTCAATTTTTTTATTTTCTGAAGAAAATTTTTGAAGTCTAAGTAAACGTGAATCAATTTTTTTTAATTTTTCTTTTTCTTCTTTTTCTTCTTCTTCTTTTATTAATTTTTTTTCCTTAATTCTTTCTTGATTTATTTTTTCGGTTTTATTTCCTTGATTTTTTGATTCTTTTTGATTTGAATTTTGTGCAAAATCAGGTATTCTTCCTGCAAAATATCTTATTTTTTTAATTGGTTTATTTTTATTCATTTTATTTATTTAACAACAAAAAATTGAAAAGAAAAAAAATGAAAAAATGGAATAAGTTTAATTTAATATTTAATTTATAAATTAATTTAAAAATATAATTTAATATTTAATTTTATTATTAAAATAATAATTTATTGTTTTAGATTTAAATATTTTATTATTTAAATATTTAACATATAAATATAAAAAATGGGAATAGATTTGAATTTAATATTAATTTGAAATTAATTTTTATTTTATATTTATAAATAAAATTAATACACAAAATATATTATTATTAATTAATTTTTGATATTTAATTAATAAAATATTTTAATTAATTTTATAAAAGAATGGAAATAGATTTAATTTAATATTAATTTGGAATTAATTTTTATTTTATATTTATAAATAAAATTAATTATTAGAAATATATTTTTATTAATTAATTTTTGATATTTAATTAATAAAATATTTTTAATTAATTTTATAAAAAGAATGGGAATAGATTTAAATTAAATATTAATTTGAAATTAATTTTTATTTTATATTTATAAATAAAATTAATTATTAGAAATATATTTTTATTAATTAATTTTTGATATTTAATTAATAAAATATTTTAATTAATTTTATAAAAAGAATGGAAATAGATTTGAATTTAATATTAATTTGGAATTAATTTTTATTTTATATTTATAAATAAAATTAATACACAAAATATATTTTTATTAATTAATTTTTTGATATTTAATTAATAAAATATTTTAATTAATTTTATAAACAAAATGAAAATAGATTTAAATTAAATATTAATTTGAAATTAATTTTTATTTTATATTTATAAATAAAATTAATACTAAAAAATGGGATAAATAAATGGAAAAAATTTAAATAAAAAATAAAAAGAAATTTTTTCGAATGAAAAAAAAAATTTTAACAAAAAATTTAAATTAAAAAATAAAATAAAAATAAAAAGAAAAAATTTAATTAATTTTATTTTCATTCTTTTTCTTTTTTAATAATTTTTTATTATTTTAAATTTAAATTTTTTAAAAACAAAAAAACAAAATGCAATCAATTAAATGTGTAGTTGTTGGAGATGGAGCAGTTGGTAAAACATGTTTATTAATATCATATACAACAAATGCATTTCCAGGAGAATATATACCAACAGTATTTGATAATTATTCAGCCAATGTAATGGTAGATGGAAAACCAATCAATTTAGGATTATGGGATACAGCAGGACAAGAAGATTACGATAGATTAAGACCATTATCATATCCACAAACGGATGTATTTTTGATCTGTTTTTCATTGATTTCACCTTCTTCTTTTGAAAACGTTAGAGCTAAATGGGTTCCTGAAATTCATCATCATTGTTCTAATGTTCCTATGATTCTTGTTGGTACTAAGCTTGATTTGAGAGATGACCAAGATACTATCATGAAACTTGAAGAAAAAGGTTTATCTCCTATTAGTTATCAAGCTGGTATGGATATGGCTAAAGAAATTAAAGCGGTTAAATATTTGGAATGTTCTGCTTTGACTCAGAAAAATTTGAAAACTGTTTTTGATGAATCTATTCGTGCTGTTCTTTCTCCTGTTAAACCTGATAAACCAAAAAAGAAATGCTCTATTTTATAATTTTCTTTTTTTTTTAAAAACAAAAAACACAAATTTTAATAAAATATCTTGTTATTGAAAAATCAAAAAATAATTTTTATTTTTTTTATTTTTGGAATTCTTTTTTTTTTTATTCCACTTTTTTCTTTTTTAAAAAACAAATTTATTATTTAAATATTTAACATAAAAATATAAAAAATAAGAATAGATTTAATTTAATATTTAATTTATAAATTAATTTAAAAATATAATTTAATATTTAATTTTATTATTAAAATAATAATTTATTGTTTTATATTTAAATATTTTATTATTTAAATATTTAACATATAAATATAAAAAATGGAAATAGATTTAATTTAATATTTAATTTAGAAATTAATTTAAAAATATAATTTAATATTTAATTTTATTATTAAAATAATAATTTAATGTTTTAGATTTAAATATTTTATTATTTCAATATTTAACATAAAAATATAAAAATAAGAATAAGTTTAATTTAATATTTAATTTATAAATTTATTTAAAAATATAATTTAATATTTAATTTTATTATTAAAATAATAATTTAATGTTTTAGATTTAAATATTTTATTATTAAAATATTTAACATAAAAATATAAAAATAAAAATAGATTTAATTTAATATTCAATTTATAAATTAATTTAAAAATATAATTTAATATTTAATTTTATTATTAAAATAATAATTTAATGTTTTAGATTTAAATATTTTATTATTAAAATATTTAACATATAAATATAAAAAATAAGAATAGGTTTAATTTAATATTCAATTTATAAATTAATTTAAAAATATAATTTAATATTTAATTTTATTATTAAAATAATAATTTAATGTTTTTAATTTTAAATATTTTATTATTTAAATATTTAACATATAAATATAAAAATGAGAATAAGTTTAATTTAATATTTTATTTATAAATTAATTTAAAAATATAATTTATTATTTAATTTTATGTTTAAAATAATAATTTAATGTTTTAAATTTAAATATTTTATTATTTAAATATTTAACATAAAAATATAAAAATGAGAATAGATTTAATTTAATATTCAATTTAGAAATTAATTTAAAAATATAATTTAATATTTAATTTTATTATTAAAATAATAATTTAATGTTTTAGATTTAAATAATTTATTATTTAAATATTTAACATAAAAATATAAAAATAAGAATAAGTTTAATTTAATATTTTATTTATAAATTAATTTAAAAAATATAATTTAATATTTAATTTTATTATTAAAATAATAATTTAATGTTTTAAATTTAAATATTTTATTATTTAAATATTTAACATAAAAATATAAAAATGAGAATAAGTTTAATTTAATATTTAATTTATAAATTAATTTAAAAATATAATTTAATATTTAATTCCATTATTAAAATAATAATTTATTGTTTTAGATTTAAATAATTTATTATTAAAATATTTTAACATAAAAATATAAAAATAAGAATAAATTTAATTTAATATTCAATTTATAAATTAATTTAAAAATATAATTTAATATTTAATTTTATTATTAAAATAATCATTTATTGTTTTAAATTTAAATATTTTATTATTTAAAATATTTAACATATAAATATAAAAAATGGAAATAGTTTTAATTTAATATTTAATTTATAAATTAATTTAAAAATATAATTTAATATTTAGTTTCATGTTTAAAATAATAATTTATTGTTTTAATTTTGAAAAGAAAAAAGTGGAATAAAATATTTTTTAAATAAGAAATTTAAATGGAAATTAAATAATAATAAATAATAAATCAATTTCATTTAATATTTAATTTTATATTTAAATAATAATTTTATATTTTAATTTCATTTTGGGATTAATTTTAAGAAAAAAAAAATTTGTTCTTAATTTGAAAAAATATTTTTTCATTTTTTTTTAATCTTTTTTTTGAATTAATAAATGGATCTTGATATACAAGCATTTGTAATTGATAATGGATCTGGTATGACAAAAATAGGATTTGCAGGAGATGATGCACCAAGAGCAATTTTCCCATCAATTGTTGAAAGACCAAGATATACAGGAATTATGATGGGAATGGACATGAGAATAAGTAAATATGTAGGAGAAGAAGCACAATCCAAAAGGGGAATATTAACATTAAAATATCCAATAGAACGAGGAATAGTAACAAATTGGGATGATATGGAAAAAATATGGCATCATGCATTTTATAATGAAGTAAAAGTAGCACCTGAAGAACATCCAATTTTATTAACTGAAGTTCCATTTAATCCAAAAAAAAACAGAGAGAAAACAACTCAAATAATGTTTGAAACATTTAACATTCCAGCTTTTTATCTTGCAAATCAATCAGTTTTATCACTTTATGCTTCAGGAATATTAACAGGAATAGTTATTGAATCTGGTGATGGTGTTTCTCATATTGTCCCTATTTATGAAGGATATACTTTACCTCATGCAATTATGAGAATTGATTTGGCAGGAAGAGATTTGACTGATTATTTAATGAAAATTTTAACAGAAAGAGGATATTCATTTACAACAAGTGCTGAAAGAGAAATTGTTAGAGATATCAAAGAAAAACTTTGTTATGTTGCTTTTGATTTTGATGAAGAAATGATCATTTCAAATAAATCTTCTTCTATTGAGAAAGATTATGAATTACCTGATGGACAAGTTATCACAATTGGAAATGAAAGATTTAGATGTCCAGAAGTTTTGTTTCAACCTTCTTTCTTTGGAATGGAGCAAAAAGGTGTTCATCAAATAACTTATAATTCAATTCTAAAATGTGATAATGATATCAGAAAAGATCTTTATGCAAATATTGTTTTATCAGGTGGTTCAACAATGTTTCCTGGAATTGAAGAAAGAATTCAAAGAGAAATTAATCAATTAGCTCCTCCTGATATTGATGTTCGTGTTATTGATCCTCCTGAAAGAAAATATTCTGTTTGGATTGGAGGATCTATTTTGGCTTCTCTTTCTACTTTCCAAAATATGTGGATTTCAAAAGAAGAATATGAAGAATCTGGACCTTTAATTATTCATACAAAATGTTTTTGAAATCAAAAAATTTTTCCATTTTTTTCATTTCAAAATGGAAAATTATTTAAATTTAGAAAAACTTTCAAATGATTTAAAAAATTTATTTCAAAATCAACATCAAAATGAAAATGAAAATGAAAATGAAAATGAAAGTTATTTTGATTTTCAAATAATTTGTGAACAAAATAAAACTTCATTTAAAACTCATAAATCAATTCTTTCATCAAGAAGTCAATATTTTAAATCTCTTTTCAAATCAAAAATGAAAGAATATCAAGAAAATAAATTAATTCTAAAAGATGTTTCAAGTTCAATTCTATCTTCAATTTTGAATTATTTTTATTCAGGAAAAATTGAAATTAATTTAGAAAATGCAATTCAAATTTTAATTTTTTCATCAAAATATTTAATTGATGAATTAATTCAATTTTCATCAAATTTTATCAAAAAGAATTTACAATTTGAAACTATTATTGATATTCTTAAATTATCTGAATCAATGAACTTAAATCAATTAACAGATTCTTGTTATCAATTTATTTCACAAAATTTTGAAGAATTTTCTAAAACTTCATTTTTTCTTGAACTTGAAGAAAATCATTTAAATTCAATTTTATCAAATGATGAAATTCCAATAAATGAATTTGAACTTTTTCAATCAATAATAAAATGGGGAAAATATAAATCAAATATTAATCAAGAAATGAATAAAAAAGAAAAAGAAAAATTACAAAAACAAATTTCAAATATTATTGATAAAATCAGATTTATTCATTTTTCAGAACAAGAATTTGAAGATATTTTGAAAGAAGATTTAATTCCAAAACAAATTTCAGAAAAATTAACTCAATTCCAAAAACTTCAAAAACAAAATGATGAAAAAGAATTAAATCAATTTATTGAAAAAGAAAATCAAAATTCATTAATTTTCAAAACAAGATTTAGATTAGATTCAGAAATTATACAAGAAAAAGAACATTCCAAGAAATTAAAAGAATGGATAAATGATAATGAATTCTTTTCCAAAATGAAAAAAGGATATTCAGCAAAAAGAGATGGATTTAATTGTAAAAAATGGCATGATAAAGTTGATAATAAAGGAAAAACATTAGTTATTATCAAAACCAAAGATAATTTTATTTTTGGAGGATTTACTCAAATTGGATGGATTTCAGGAAAAGATGGAGAACATATTGAAGATTCAAATGCATTTATTTTTTCATTAAGAAATGATAAGAATGATAGAAAACCAGAGAAATTTTCCATTAGAAAAGGGAAAGAAAAATATGCAATTCAATATTTTTCATCAATATGGGGTCCAGTTTTTGGAAAAAATGGACTTGATTTTTGTATTGGAATTAATTTACAACCTGGTGATGCAACTTTTGGTCGGAGTTACAATTTGCCTAAAGGAATTAATTATGATACAGATGAAGCTAAAAATTATTTGGCTGGTTCTCTTAGTGAATGGGTTGTTGATGAACTTGAGACTTATTTTATTTAATCCACTTTTTTTTTCAAAATTCATTTTTAAAATTTTTTATAATAAAGAAAAATCGAAAATGAAAATAGAAATTAATAATTAAATTTAAATTATTTTTTTTAATTAGATAATTTAAGAAAAAATTATTAAAATTTAATTTTTATCTTTATTAAAATATTTCAACAAATTTTCAATTTAATTTTTTATTTTCAATATATTTTATTATAATTAAAATTGTATTAATAAATAATCAAAAATATTAATTTAATAAATGAAAATATTATTTCATTTTAGAATAAAATAATTTTAAATTAAATTATTATTAGATATTATTAAAATTAAATATATATTTTTATTAAAATATTTCAATTTTCTTTTCAAATTTATTAAATTATTGGGTATTATTTTATATCATTTTAAATAAAGAAATATTAATAAAATATATAAAATAAAATTAATTTTAAATTTAATTATTTAATAATCTTGATTTAAATTTTTAAATAAATTAGTTAAAATATTTTATTAATTTTATTAAATTATTGGGAATTATTTTATATCATTTTAAATAAAGAATTATTAATAAAATATATAAAATAAAATTAATTTTAAATTTAATTATTTAATATTCTTGATTCCATTTTTTTAATTTTTTTCATTTTTCATTTTTCATTTTTTTTTTCTTTTTCTTTTAAAATGAATCATTGGAAACGTTTTCAATTTTTTGATAAGCAAATTGTAAAAGATGAAGAAAACAAACCAGCACAATTTGGGGATTATAAATGTGTTACAACAGGAAGAGGGCATATCATTTCTGCAGGTAAAACTGATAAAATTAAATTCAAAAATAAAAATAAAAATAAAAATAAAAATTAAAAATTAAAATTAAAAATTAAAATTTAAATGAAAATTTTTTTGAATCAAAAAAAAGACAACAATGGAAATATTTTATTTTTGAATCAAGACTTCAAACCTGTTCAAGAATTTCCTGCATACAAAAATAATGTGTTTCTAATTTATCAAATGAAACATAGTTATAAACTTGTTACTGTTGGAGATGAAGCACCTAATTCTCAACCGATTATCAAGATTTTTGATTTGATTTTGAAAAATAAAAAAGGAGATCCGAGTTGTAAAAAAGAAATTAAAATTGGATTAGGAAAGAATGTTGAAATTCAAGTAATTTATTATTTCAAAAAAACGAAAAAAAAATTTTTCAAAAAACAAAAATTCAATTTAAAAAAATTTTTTTCAATGTAAATTTTATTGTTTTAATTTTATACAAATCATTTTCAATTAAAAATTATTTGTTGGTTTGGAAAAATTATTTTACAATTTTAATTAAAAGCCGACCCACTTAACTCTTCTTGAAGATTTAACTCAAATTGCAATTGCTTTTAATGATGGATCTATTATACATTTAAGAGGAAATTTAACAAGTGATCGAACAATAAATCAACGATTTATTCGCAATCCAAGCAAAGATCCAATTAATGGTTAATATTTCTAAATTACATTTATTTAAATTTATGATCAAAATTCAACTGAAAATTTTAAACAAAAAATTTTCAATCAAAAACAATTATTTTTTTTTCTAAATTTTATTGAACATGAAAATGATAATAATTGAAAATTTTAATTCTGTAATTCAGCTTTGATTTTTCATCCAAAGATGCATAATGTATTATTTTATGTAACTGATGAAGAAATTTATTCAGTATTTATTGGAGATCGAGAATATTCTCATATGATATTAGATCAACCTGGAGCAAAAGAATCATGTGTTAGTGCTTATGAAAAGTATGGATTAATGATTGGGAGAGAAGATGTAAATTTACAATTTAAAATTTAAATTATTTATAAAATTATTTATAAAATTAAAATTAATTTATAAAATTAAAATTAAAATTATAATTAAAATTAAAATTAAAATTAAAATTAAAATTAAAATTAAAATTAAAATTAAAATTAAAATTAAAATTATTAATAAAATTCATTTATAAAATTAAAATTAAAATTAAAATTAAAATTAAAATTAAAATTAAAATTAAAATTAAAATTAAAATTAAAATTAAAATTCATTTATAAAATTAAAATTAAAATTCATTTATAAAATTAAAATTAAAATTCATTTATAAAATTAAAATTAAAATTAAAATTAAAATTAAAATTAAAATTAAAATTAAAAATAAAAATTAAAATTAATTTATTAGGGAATTCATTTCTTTACAAATGATATGAAAGTTGCAAGTTATGGACTTTTTGGTCAAAAATCATCAATTTTATCTCATAAAGATTACGCAATAATATTTTCACATGAAAAATCAAAATATACAATTAATTTTTATGATCTTACAAATTCTTTTATTGCATTTTCAGCTCCATTTCCTCTTGATTGCAAATATATTTTATATGAATGGGGATCTTTTTATGTGATTACAACTGATAATAAAGTATTATTTTTTTTAAACAAATTCTTTAATTGAACTTTTAATTGTAATTTTAAAAACAAAAAAAGATTTATCAATTAACAGAAAAAAGTTTGGAATCAAAATTTGAAACTTTATTTCGCAAAAATTTATATGATACAGCAATTACATTAGCACATCATCATCAATATGATGCTAATATTATTATGGATATGGTGAGACAATATGGAGATCATTTATATTCGTAAATTTCAAAAAGGAAACGAATTCAATTCAAAAATATATATCAATTCAAAAATATATTTAAATCCAAAAAAATATAAATTCAAAAATATTTAAATTCAAAAATATATTTAAATCCAAAAAATATATCAATCCAAAAATATATCAATTTAAAAATATATCAATTCAAAAATATTTCAATTCAAAAATATATCAATTCAAAAATATATTTAAATTCAAAAATATATAAATTCAAAAATATATATAAATTTAAAAAATATATTTAAATCCAAAAAAAATATATAAATTCAAAAATATATAAATTCAAAAAATATATCAATTCAAAAAATATTTAAATCCAAAAATATATCAATTTAAAAATATATCAATTCAAAAATATTTAAATTCAAAACAATATCAATGAAAATTCAATATTCTTATTTACAGAAAAGGTGATTATGATGGAGCAATTGAAAGATATATTAAAACAATTGGAAAACTTGAACCTTCTTATGTTATTAAATTATTTCTTGGTGGTGATGATAATAGAATTAGGAATTTAGCTTTGTATTTACAAGAATTACATCGTCAAAAACAATCAAATGATGAACATACAACTTTATTATTAAATTGTTATGTGAAACTAAAAGATGAGAAAAATTTGAAAGCTTTTTTAACTGTATTTATCAATTATAATCAGCAATTATTTATGAAATATAAAATTAATTATAAAATTATTTATTAAATTATTTATAAAATTAATTATAAAATTATTTATTAAATTAATTATAAAATTATTTATTAAATTATTTATAAAATTATTTATTAAATTAATTATAAAATTATTTATAAAATTATTTATAAAATGAAATATAAAATTGTTTATTAAATTATTAATAAAATTATTTATTAAATTATTTATTAAATTATTTATAAAATTATTTATAAAATATAAAATTATTTATAAAATTATTTATAAAATTATTTATAAAATTATTTATAAAATTATTTATAAAATTATTTATAAAATTATTTATAAAATTATTTATAAAATTATTTATAAAATTATTTATAAAATTAAATATAAAATTATTTATAAAATTATTTATAAAATTAAATATAAAATTATTTATAAAATTATTTATAAAATTATTTATAAAATTATTTATAAAATTAAATAGCAAGAGGGAAAACCAAGTTTTGATATTGAAACTGCTATTCGTGTTTTAAGACATGGAAAATATTCAACTTATGCTCTTCAACTTGCTGAATTATATCAAGAACATGCATCTTATTTAACAATTCAAATTGAAGATTTAAAAAATCATCGAGGAGCACTTGATTATATAAAAACATTAAATTTTAAAGAAGTAAAAAAATCCAAAAACAAAAAGAAAAGAAAAGAAGATTAAAATTTGGATTGAATTTTTTCCATTTTGAAAATTATTTTTATTTAAATTTCTTTTAAAAAAAAAAAGGCAGAAGAAAGTTTAAAAAAATATGGAAAAACTTTACTTTCTGTTATTCCTCAAGAAACAACAGAATTTTTAATGAAATTATGTACAAATTATGTTCCAGAAAAACCAAAAGTTATTATAAAAGAAAAAAAACCAAAAGCTCAAAGTCTTGAAAATTTACAAATTGAAAATATGACACAAGAAGAACAAAGATCACTTTTATTTGTAATTTAAAATTAAAATTAAAATTCATTTATAAAATTAAAATTAAAATTAAAATTCAAATTAAAATTATAATTAAAATTAAAATTAAAATTAAAATTAAAATATTAAAATTAAAATTAAAATTAAAATTAAAATTAAAATTAAAATTAAAATTAAAATTAAAATTAAAATTCATTTATAAAATTAAAATTAAAATTAAAATTCATTTATAAAATTAAAATTAAAAGGAAAAACCACAACCAAAAAAAGAAGATATTCAAATTATTTCAAATCAAGATATTCTTTTAGAAAGACAACCAAGTGCAAGAATATCTTCTGCTGCAAAAGAATTTATTGATTTATTTGTTGAAAAACCTGAATGGTTGATTAAATTTCTTGAATTTATTATTAAAGAACAACCTAATTCAGAAGAATTAATATATAATACACTTCTTGAATTATATCTTCGGGATGATGTAGATATTAAAATTAAAATTAAAATTAAAATTAAAATTAAAATTAAAATTAAAATTAAAATTAAAATTAAAATTAAAATTAAAATTAAAATTAAAATTAAAATTTAAAATTAAAATTAAAATTAAAATTAAAATTAAAATTAAAATTAAAATTAAAATTAAAATTAAAATTAAAATTAAAATTAAAATTCATTTATAAAATTAAAATTAAAATTAAAATTAAAATTAAAATTAAAATTAAAATTAAAATTAAAATTAAAATTAAAATTAAAATTAAAATTCATTTTCAAATTAAAATTAAATTTATAATTAAAAAATTAAGGTAATTGAAGCTCAAGATGAAATTGAAAAAGAAAAAATAACAAAAAATTTACGTAACGAAGCATTAAAACTATTAAGTAATCCACAATCAAATTTCAACGAAGATCACGGATTAGTATTAGTAAAAATGTATAATTTTCCTGAAGGAATAACATACATGTTAGAAAAAAAACAGCTTTATTTTGAAATTTTACAAAGTCATATGAAAAATAAAAACTATGAAAATATCATCAGATCATGTCAAAAATATGGGAATCAAGAAAAATCCCTTTGGCTTCATGCTTTAAATTTCTTTGCTTCTTGCGAAGATGATTGTTCAAGAGAAATTCGGATCATTCTTGATTCGGTTGAAAGACTCAATTTACTTGAACCATTACTTGTTATTCAAATTTTATCGCGAAAGAAAAAAATCAAGTTTGAAATTGTTCGCGATTTTTTAACGAAGATCATGTCAAATTTTAATATTGAATTAAAAAGCGACAAGCAACAAATAGAACAATCAGAAAGAACAAGAGAAGAATTAAAAGAAGAATTAGAAGTTTTTCGCACTCAACCTTTTAATATCCAAAAATCTATTTGTTCTGAATGTGATGGATTATTGGATTTGCCTTCAATTAACTTTTTATGCGGTCATTCTTTCCATTTACGTTGTTTAACTATTAGTGAAAGTGAATGTCCTATTTGTTCTCAAAATTTCTCTTTGGCTTTGGATAGAAAAAAGCAATTGGAACAAAAGGGTTTGAATCATGAAGATTTTAGAAAAGATTTGGATTCAGAAAATGGTTTTTCCAAAATTGCTGAATATTTTGGAAAGGGTTTATTTTCTCAATCAATTTTGGAGAAAAAATGAAAAAGAAATCATTTTTCTTTTCTTTCAAAAAAGTTTCAAAATTAATTCAGCAATAAAATTTAAATTCAAAATCAAAATCAAAATCTAAATTTTAAATCAATTTTATATCAATTTTATATCAATTTTATATCAATTTTATATCAATTTTAAATCAATTTTAAATCAATTTTAAATCAATTTTAAATCAATTTTAAATCAATTTTATATCAATTTTAAATCAATTTTAAATCAATTTTAAATTAATTTTATATCAATTTTAAATCAATTTTAAATCAATTTTAAATCAATTTTAAATCAATTTTAAATTAATTTTATATCAATTTTATATCAATTTTATATCAATTTTAAATCAATTTTAAATCAATTTTAAATTAATTTTAAATCAATTTTAAATCAAATTTAAATTAATTTTAAATCAATTTTAAATCAAAATCAAAAAAAATTTTCATTTTTCATTTTTTATTTTCAATTTTTATTATTTTTAAATTATTTTTTATATTAAAATTAATTTTAAATCAATTTTTAAATCATTTTGATAAACCCAATTTTAAATCAATATTTAAATCAAAAATCAAAAATATTCCAAAAACATTTTTCATTTTTTCATTTTTTCATTTTTTTATTTTTGAATTATTTTTTTTTTGATATTAAAATGGATGATTCAAATCAAGAAAAAGAAACTCAAATTGATTTACAAGATTTTCCTGATTTACCTGATGAAAACCCAGAAAAAGAACAAGAACAAGAAGAACAAGAATATCTTAAACAACAAATACAAGAAAATATTCCAAGAACAAAATATCCAGTTATTTTATTAATTCTTGATATTGTTTTAATTTTGGTTTTTGGTGGTTCTTTAATCTCTTCAACAAATCCTGATTTTAAAACTTATTTGTTTATAGCTTTATTAATTTTAATTTTAAAATTAAAATTCCTTTAAAATAAAAATTAAAATTAAAATTAAATTAAAAATTATAATATAAAATTAAAATAAAAATTAAAATTAAAATTAAAATTAAATTAAATTAAAATTAAAATTTATTAAAATTAAAATTAAAATTAAAAATTAAAATTAAAATTAAAATTAAAATTTAAAATTAAAATTAAAATTAAAATTAAAATTAAAATTAAAATTAAAATTAAAATTAAAATTAAAATTAAAATAAAATTAAAATTAAAATTAAAATTAAAATTAAAATTAAAATTAAAATTAAAATTAAAATTTAAATTAAAATTAAAACTAAAATTAAAATTAAAATTAAAATTAAAATTATAATTAAAATTATAATTAAAATTAAAATTAAAATTTAAAATTAAAATTAATATTAAAATTAAAATTAAAATTAAAATTAAAATTAAAATTAAAATTAAAATTAAAATTAAAATTAAAATTAAAATTAAAATTAAAATCAAAATCAAAATTAAAATTCATTTATAAAATTAAAATTAAAATTAAAATAAAAATTTAAAAAAAAAGCCTTAGCAAATCTATATTATTATTCTCAATGTTTATTACACTCAACTTTGTTGGTTCTTTTATGTTCTTTTTAATATCAATAAAAGCTAAAAATCCAGAAAAACCAATTTGGAAAGTAGATTTAGTTTCACCAAATTTTGGAATTTGGATTTCAATTAGTTTATTACCAGCAATTTGTGAAGAAATATTCTTTCGAGGATTTATGCAAAAAGCGATGGAATACAATTTCCAAAACATAAAGAAAGCGATATTAATAACTTCACTTATTTTTTCATTTTCTCATTTTGATTTCTCTTTTTTGGGTTTTCTTTATCAATTTTTATTGGGTTATATTTTTGGAAATTTTGCTTCAAGAACTGATTCTATTTTCCCTTCAATTATTTCACATATTTTTAGTAATACAATGGTCTTGATTTTCTTTCTTCATCCAGAAACATCTTCTATTTCTCCTACTGTTGCTATTTTTTTCTTTCTTTTAAGTCTTGCTGTTTTTATTCTTTTATCTTATTTTTTTATTAAGAAAAATGATTATATTGGAATTCATTTTCCAAATAGAAATCTTATTCAAAGAAATCGATCAGAATTTGAAATGAATTAAATAAAAAAAGAAATTCAAATTTTAATTTAAATTTTAATTCAAAAATTTTAATCCAAATTCTTTAAATTTAAAATTGCCAAATTCCAAATAATAAATATCCATTTTCAAATCCTGAAAGAATTGAACGATCTTCATTTACTAAACATAATGATTTTACTGTTTGGTTAAATTCATAACTTTGAACTAAATTAAAATTAACCAATTCCAAAACATCAATAATTCCTCTTTCACTTCCTATTATTAAATATTGTGAATTTTGAGTTAATCTCCAATCAATAATGTTCTCAGAAATGGATTTTAAACAAATCAAATTTCCATTCACACTAAATAATCTTAATGTTCTATCATTTTCAGAAAAAACTAAAATATGTCCTTCTGTTGATAATTTTAACATTGAAACTGGAATTTTAAATGATAAATCTTGTGATAAAAATATAGATTTGTAATATATTCCTGAACTGAGATTGTGGATAATACAACTCCCATCCTTAGATCCACTCACAACAATATCAAGTTCACAACTTAATGCAATACAGCTTACTTCATCATCATGTCCATAAAGAATTTTAGTTGGTTTTTCATCCACTTTTCCTTCTTTTAAATTCAACTTCCAAACAGCAACAGTTGTGTCTCGAGATCCAGTAACAAGAATATCTCCATCAATCGCTAAACACGTTACAATATCTTTATGATGATTGATTGATTGTATTAGTTTTGCATTCTCTGTATTTGATAATTTAAAGCTGTTATCCCAATATCCGCAACTTAAAAATATCTTTTCATTTTGACAAATTTCAAAACAATTAGAAAATCTTGTCAGCTCAGTAGCAAAAGAAACTCCTATTTTTTTCCTATTCATTTTACTTTGTGTTTCTTGTTCAAAAAGTATAGCCTCTTTGGAATGAAGTGGGGATATATTTGTATTATCCTGGAAAAGTGAATTGAATTTTTCTTCAAATTGAATTTCAACTACTGTTTTTGTTGTGATATCATTAAGTGCAAATGTTGGTTCTATTGATTGATTATTGTTACTAAGCGCCTTTTTATTTGATATATTTAAATAACCTGCAATATTTGATGATGTATTTAATTGATATATTGATAAATATCTTGAAGAATCTAAAACAAATATTTTTGAATTAGAATTAGAATTAATATATAAAATTGGAGATTTAGAAGCTTGAACAAAATAAGCCTTCATATTTGATTTATTTGTAAAATCCCAAAAAATTGGTAATCCATTTGATTCCTCTAAAGAAAATCGTTTTGGATGAGGTTTTGTGAATAATTGAGATGGTGTTTGTCCAAAATATTCAATTTGTTGCTCAATAGAAGCTCTTTCATTTTCATCAGTTATTAAATCAATATTAACTGCATTTTCATAAGTGAGATAATAAAAAACATTGTGGGATTTAACTGCTTCTTTTCCTCTTTGCTTAAATCCAAATATCAAATCAATCCATTCATTCAAGTGTTGAGAAACATATTCACTTTCTAAAGCTCTCCTATTCATTTGTATAAATTCTTCTGCTGTTTTTGCCCATTTGGGTAATCCAACATCACTAATTACTTTTCCCACTTTGTCTTTTTCCAAGATCAAATTTGTTTAAATTTTGTAAAAATTCTGGGAAATAAAAAAATTCAGGAATCAATTCTTTCACATCTGATGAATTTGTTAAACAATTTTTCCAAGTATTTACAACATCTATAAATATTCTATCAGCATGATCAAATTTTCCACCTTGTAAATTAATTGCTAAAGTAGTAAATGGTTCAACACGAATCAAATAGAATAAAACAATTGCTAAAAAAATTTACAAAAAATTTAAATTAATATTTTATATAAAAAAATAATAATAATATTTTACCAGTGCTTGAATAATGAGAACCATAATGAAATGGTGGTATAACATTATCAGGATCTTGGAAATTTTCATATCTCTGTATAAATTCTTGTAATCTTTCTTCATTTAATGCTCCCATTGGTTTTGATAAATCTCGATAATTTTTCTCATCTTTTAAATCCAATTCTTCACTTTCATAATTTGATATTATCCATGGAAAAACAGGGTATTGTGATATATCATTGTAACTTCTTCCTGCAATTATATTAAGTTCCATTAGATAATCAAAATTTGTAATTTGTCTTTTCTGCCATTTTTTGGTTATTTGAGATTTTCTAAGTAATGATTTTTGTGTTTTTGATTCCAAATTCCTCAAGTTTTCAGGTTTCATTGATATAATCTTATTATAAATTTGATTTCTTATTTTTTTATCAAAATTAAAAAAGAAACTTGTTCTATTCATAAAAAAATATTTCAATTGCAGATTGTCTGAAATGATAGATTCTTTTATGCATTTCTCTGATTTGCTTTAATTTCCAACTTCGATTCTTTTCAAAAATATCAGCATCCTTATTACTATTATATTTATTAACAGTTTTAGACTTAATTACATCAATAGCATCTTGATCTTGAATAAAACTAATTGAATCTGGTGTAATTTCAAAATATCCTGGTGTTGAAACTAAAGGTGTGATTATTTGGCATTTTATTCTAATTGAAATGGCTTTCTTCGAAAAATTTGATTTTATATTGGAATTCCCATCTGATATAGTTTGCAAATTAGTTAAATCTCCACTTTTATTTTGAGAACTTACAATTTCAATTCCTTCAAACTCTTCCAAATTATTTTCATTTTCTCCATCTCTATTCTCCATTTCATCATTTTCACTTTCATCTTGTGTTTCATGTGCGAAATTTTGATTAAAATCTGCAATTATATTGATTCCTTCTTTTTTTTGTTGATTCAATAATTGTTGCTTCATTTTCTCATTCATTTCATCAATAATTTTATCTGCAATTTCTTTTGAACCTTGATCTCTTCTTATTGAAGCTTCAAAATGATCATCAAAATTATAATTTGGTTTAAATTTTCTTCTGCGATGTGAAGAATCTTCTCTTTTATCCAATTTCCAATGTAATTCCTTTTTTGTTTGTGAATCCGAATTTGCATTTAAATCTAATGATCCCCAAGGTCCTCTTTCATTTGTAAGATTTTGATATGCCAATCTCCATTTCCTACTTGCTTTCTTCTTCATTTTTTCTTTCAGTGAAATAAATCTCACAATTCTTTGGTTTTCTTCCTTTACTTTCGATGAAAACCATCTGATAAAGATCTCTTTTCTTATTGACTTGATTTTTTCTGATCCTAATTTTTCAAATAACTTCTCATAATTTTCATGATCCAAATCGTTCATTTTTTGTATTATATCTTGTGCATAAAGATGGCAATAAATCTCTTGATCATTCTTCATCTTTTTTGATTCTGGATGGAAAACTTCATTGATCATTTTGATCCATTCAGGTTGATTAAGAGTATCCATAATAACATTCGCATTTGTTCCAATTAAAACCAATGATTTGTTTTCTTGTTTTGTATTTTCTGTTGTATTTTCATTATCAAGTATCCCTTTCACATAACTAAGAGAATTGAATATTTTGTGCAAGCTCATAACAATAAATTCAATTTTATCGTTTCCTTTTTTCACTTTTAAATGGTTTTCTTTTTGATGTGATTCAATCATGCTAAATAAATGAGAAAGTGATAAACAAACAATTTCTCGTTTGTATAATGACACATTTCCTGATTTTGATTGGATAAGTACTGAAAGATAAGAAAATAACAAATCTAATACTTCCTTACTTTGTATTGCATTCCCAGTCTTAATCAATTCCATCATAATTATAATTGTAATTTGAAGAACATTTTTTGTTTTGGTTTTATCATTCAAAAATAAAAAGTAATTCTCATTTTCAAAAACTCCCAATTTTTGAAGAAAATTAATAAATTTAGATGATAAATCGTAATCTTCCCACTTATTAATTTCAGTCTCAACTCTTGACTGAAAACGAAACATAACATCTCCATATTCTCTATGCTGTAAAAACATTGATTTTAGCTCTTCTGCATTATAATTACCAAGTTTTTTACTCAAACGATTTGTTTGATCAATCTCGTTTTTAGCATTTGCTGATGAGAATCTCAAAAGATAATTGGCTGTAAATTGTTTGTTTATTTCCTTTTGTGAATGCTTTTTTTGCTGTACATTTTCTTGTGTTTTGTTTTCTTGAACTGCTTGGTTTACTTGATGTTTTCTTCTTGGAATGATTTTAGGTGTGAAAAAGATAAATTGATAAATTGAACTAATTAAAATGTATAAATTTTCATATAATATCCCAAATTCCTTGAAATTACTTTTGGATATTGTAAATGTTTTGTTTGAATTCAATTTGTCAACCCATTCTTCTAATGCTTCAACCAATTTATTAAATAATTTACGTGTAATTCTTTCTTCATCTTCAATTTTTTTAAATGGGAAAATTTGCAGATATATTAATGTTTGTTGAAGATGTTTTGCTCCATTTTTCTCTTTCATAAAACAATATTCTTGTAATATTTTGAAAGTTTCAAAAACAGTCTGATTAATTTCTTTTCTAATTTCTTTCCTTGTGATTTGCTTCTTTTGCAAAACATCAATATGCTCTTCTTTGATTTTATTCAATCTTCTTCTTTCTTTCCATTTTGATTTGTGTTTCTGTGTTGTCATTCTTGGTGATAAAAGTCGATTCTTCACCTTTTTACTATTTTGATTTTCATTTTCTTCATTCTCAATTAGTGAATTTTGATCAACCATTTCAATCAACCAATTTTGCCACATTTGTTGTTGAATAAAAACAGAGCAATTATAATCACTTTTCTTCAGCAAATAAAGAATTTCTTGCATAATTTCTAAGGAATAAAAATGTTCTGGTTCTTTGATAATAAATTGGAATATTGTTTCTAAAATCCACGGTTTTTGAATCTTTATTTCTTCGTTGTTTTCAATAATTTCTTCAAAATTATGGTTTGTCGAAAGAAGCATTTGGAATAGTATTTGACTGATTTTCTTGGTGAATTTATACTTCAATAAAATACTATGAATGATGTAATATCCTGATTCTGGATAAAGACGACTTGTGTATTTCTTTTTGTTTTGAATATTCTCATTGAAAAAATCAATATGCCAAATTATATGAAGAAATAATTCTCTCAATGAATCATCTTCAATATCAAGAAAAACAATAAATGCATCCATATATCCAATTGATGATAATGCTTCAATCACTTTTGAACTATCAATTTTATGCAATTCGTCATGGAAAACAAACCTATTCTTCTCCTCTTTGGATTTTTTACTGGATTTAGCTTGATTATCATTTTCTCCTTCTTTGGCTTTGACTTTTGTTGTGTCAATTATTGTTTTTCTTTTCTGTTCTTTTTCCAATTTGTTTGCTTCCTTTTTCCTTTCCAAAACTTTTTTGCACATTAAATTTTCTGAATTTTGTATCAAGTCATGAAAAAATATTATCACATCTTTCATTTCTTCTGTATGCATTATATCATACATCGCAATACAATATTGAATAATTGACTGAATATCCTCAACTCCAACATGATTTTGGAATTTGTTTTTCAACAAATTCAATAAATTATTTCTTAGATTTACAACTTCTTCATTTTTGGGTCTATTCCAAGAAATATTAGAATTTTTTGATACATTATCCTTTTTAGGTTCTATTCCAATAGAATAAGTTTCAGGTGATAACCAATAGTATAATCGAAGTAAATTCATAATTTGTTGTGTGTGAATTTTGGATCTATTGAAAAATATCGTTTCTTTTTTTATTAATAAATTATCCATAATTTCTTGTATAATTTGATTCTGAATTTGATAATCTGTGTAAATCCAAATATCAAAATTGAAAATGAAAGTGTGAGTTAAGTATTCAATTAATTCAGGTTTTGCTGATTTCAAAATGATAGTTTGAATGGTTTTAATAAATTTTTCATTAATATAATCTGGTGGAAGTCCTTCAAGAATATTACCCAAAATTAGAAATCCTGATGATGAAATCATATCTTCTTGATTTGCTGGACTTCCAATTAGTACATCAGCAATTAAATCAAAAATGTTCTCATTGAAATTATTTTCAGATTTTGATGTTATAAAATCAATTATTTTGTTTGAAGTATTTGGATCCTCACTAAAAGGATATGAATTTGGATTTTTATTTTTAATTGATTTTGTATTTTGTTCATTTTGGTTTTGCAATTTGTGGAAATATTCCCTAATATTAAATGATGATATTCTTTGTTCCAATTCTTTAATAAGTGTTTCGAAATCAAATTGCATTTCTTTGTGAGAAAGTTCAAAAAATAAAGGAAAAAGCAATTTAATTCCTCCAAGACAATAAATAATATCATCTAAATTTCTGATCACACATTTAAACATTGCAACAATTTTTGTCTTTTGAATAACAGGATTTGGATTTTGATCGAAACAATATTTAAAATCACAAGCTTTACTATTAAAATTCACAAATAATTTGTCTGTTAAACTCCCATCAAAAAGACTAAAGACAGGAGATGAAAAAGAAACTGTTTTGTGTTTAGAAGTTTGAGATTGCTGATTTTGAGCTTCGAATAATTTGGGATATAAAGAAGGGTTTATGGATTGTTCTTCAAATGACCACATGTAATTAGCTCCAAGTTGATAAATCCCAGATATTTGATTTGCATTTAAAACATCATCAAATATATATATTGTTCCCATTTGCCCAAAAAATGGGTTTTCTCGAGTTGATTGTTTTTGATTTTCTGATTGATTAATTTGGAAATTAGAACCAATCTTGTTGTAAATTAAATGGTCTGTTGTAGATGGATATTTCAAAGATGATTTAAAAACTTGAGCTCCATCAATATATATCTTTGTTTCTCCTGATGAAGACCATCTTGATAAGGATTGTGAAAAAGTGAAGAAAAACCATTGTTTAAGAGACATATCAAAAGGATAAACCAAGAAATCACTTTCTGATTGATTTGTTGTAACTTTAATAACAAAATCCATTTTAGGCTCAACAAGATGCATTACTTTTTGTTCGCTTGAATCTATGTTTTTATTATCCTTCTTATCACTATACTTTGAACGAAGAGCAAAAAATGCTTCGATTCCTTGTCCATTTTGTGTGAGAAAACTAAATATTCTTGGTTCATAATTTGGTTTGTTAAGTGGATCAATAAAACTTTCAATTCTCATCCATGTTGAAAAAGTATATCCATGAACAAGTGGCCATTTTTCTAATTTTGGGAATACAAGACATGATGATCTTCCATCAAAATCAAAAAAAACTTTGGGTTGTCTTCTTCTTTCTGCATGTCTTTTAGATAAAATCTTCTTCAAAACTAACAAAAATAGATGAGAATAAGGCGAATAAGCTCCTGATTTAAATTTTTTAAGATGACTGAACAAAAGATTTAATTCATTAACTGAAATGTAATGTGAACCAAGAATAGCTAATAATCCAATTACTCTTTCAATAAGAATTTGATTTGATTTCTGGATTTCTTTTTCTCTCTTTGCTTTGTATTGATTATTCGAACTTATTTTAGGAAGTAAATGCTTCTTGATAAATAATATTGGTATTTGATCAATCAAAAGAGAAATTAATCCAGAATCACAACAGCAGGATGTGTTATGAATAGATTTATTGCAAATATCAATAAATGTTTCCAAAAGATGAAGAAATAGTTTTTCTGTATTTGGCTGTGAATATAAACGAAATAATACAGGAACAACATCTGGGTTTTGGATAATAAAATTTGTTTCCTGATCAAAAGTATTATCATTAAAATCCTTTTTGAATTTGTTATCATTTTCCTTGTTGAAAACATTGTTATTTACAACCATATTCATTAAAAGATTATAAATTGTATCTGCCTTTTCTAAATAATTTGATTGAGCTATCAAATTTTCTAATGTTTTGTATCCAACATCCTTATTAAAATAAATGATGTTTTTACGGTTTGCTCTGAAAATTTGGATAAGAAGACGCAGAATATCAATTATTAATTTATTTGAAGATTCTTGTGTGCTAAGAAGAGTTGCAGTTAATTTAAATATCCCAACTTTAACTAAAATTGATTGAAGAGCTCTCTGATTTTGGATAATGGAAAGAGTTAATGTTTGCAAAAAATCTTGGATCAATATCAAATATCCTGTGCTTATGTCTTTTTGTTCTTCATATAATTTGATAAATGTTTGATGCATCCTCGAAATAAATTCAATTATTAACATATAAAAATCAATCCATGAATGATTTTTTGTTTTAGGAGTTGATACAAAAATATTTTGGAATTGCTTCATTATAAATCGTCTTGTTTTCACTTCAAGAAGATTATTTAATAATATTTTTATCGAAGCAAATTCGCTATTTTTGTTATTGCGAATAAATTTGTTGATGATTTTTGGATTTGAAAAAAATAAATTGATAATATCGTATATATGAAAACGAATTTCATAAATTAAATCACTAGAAAACGTTTTGGTTCTTTTTAGATAATTTTGGTGGTTTTCTTTAAGATTATCTATATATTCTTGATCAACTGATAAATTTTGATTTGATTTTCTTTTCTGAAGTTGTAAATAAATTTGTTCTTCTTGTAACTCAAAATTTAATACACAAAGTTCATCAATAGCTGCCAATTTTTGAAGTGATTCTTGTGTTATTAGAAGTTTATTTTTCATAATTGACAGAAGTGTTTTTATGCATTCTAGAACAATATTCAAATTTTTTGCATTATCTTTTATCAATTTGATTAAGATTTGGCATTCGTAAATATTGGATACTATTTGGTTTGTTGCCACATATGAAATTAAATCAAACATAAAACCCTTCAATGAATGAAATAAATCAAGAGAAGGTTTAGGACCAATAAAATAATTATTAGTTTCATAATAAAAGAAATCTGAACAGAAAATATTCCACATATTATATTCATTTAAAATATCTAAAGCAGCTTGATCTAATATTGTTGAAAATAACATGAAAACTTCCAACTAATTTATTCAAAAAATAAATAATAATAAAATTTATTAGAATACAAATGAATTTTTCTTTTTTCTGATTATATAAAACTTTTTTTTTTACTTGTAAATCTGGTGATATGATTCTTATAAAATCACGATATTCTCGATTTGCATAAGATTTATGGAAATTATAATTGAAAGTATCCAAACAAACACAAAGAATTTGATCTTTAATTCTAGATATGGATTGTAAACCTGATTTCCATCTTTGTAAATTTTCCCAATTTGAATCACTTTGAATAAGATCCTTTTTTCCAATATTTTCTTTGATTGTTTTTTGGTTTGTATTCTTGTTGTCTTCTTTTATTAATAATGAATTGTTTGCACTTTCAATGCAAATATCTCTAAAAACTTGGAATAGTCTATGAAGTTTATGATTAGTTTGTATATCATGTGGGAATTTTGGTTTAGTTGTATTTTTAGGTTGAGAAAAATCGTCTGGATTAGATAATTGCAATATTTGAGGTAAATCAGTTTGAAAAGCTTGTAAATTTGTTGGGAAAATGAAATTTTTGCGAAGAAATGAAGAATTATTAAGAGAATTTGAACGTTGATTGGTTTTAGTATTTTGTTTATCTTTAATTTTTAATAAAGTTTTTTCTTTTTCTTTTGCTTTCATATCTTCAATTTTTTTCTGGATTTGTTGTTGTTTGTTTTTAGTAAATTCTTCAACATAATCTTGAGGAAATGAATAAGCAACCCAAAGAATTAAATCGCAAAGTCTTGAAAATTGAGAATTTTTCCCAAAAGAAGTTTCAATTTTAGTATTTTCTTTAATTAATTCTCTAAGTGTTTGCAAAACAATAATTTTAGTTTGAAATTCAAGATTTTTGAGAGTTGAAATTTGGAAAGTTTGATTAAAAGTGAAAATATTTTCATGAATAACAGCATTTTTGATATTATTAAAAATTGAATCAAATGATTTTAAATAGATATTTAATTTTTGTTTTTCAGAAACTTTTTCAATTTTAACATTTTCAAAATTGAAAAGTTGGATTTTTGGAACAGAAAGATTAGGTCTTGTTAAAATATTCAGTATTGTATCCGTAATTCTCATACTAATATCATCAGAAATTGGGACAGAAATTGATAAATGGAGTAAAATGGAAAATAAATTGATTTGTATTTGATATTGGTGATGGTTTAAAAGGAAATTTTCAGAAAGATGGTAACTATTATCAAGAAAAGCTAAAATGAAGCAATTTTTTTATTTAAAAAAATTTTGTTTGTTTTTCATTTAATAATTTTAATACCAATTAAATAATCTAATAACCCAAAATTAACAATCCATTGTAATTTCAACTCAGAATTAATTGAAAATAATTGTTTTTCCAAAGAAGTATTTAAATCATTAATAAAATTAAGGTTTGAAAGAACGCATGTAATTTTTAAAACTTTGTGTAATAAAAATTGTAAAAGTAATTGGTGTTTTGTTTGAGAAGGAGATAGTTGATAAATTTCCAAATTTTCATTTGTTTTTTCAAATTTAGTCTATATAATATAATATAATATAAAATAAAATTAAAATGGGAAGAACTGAATAAATAATTTTCAATTTTACATCAGCAATGAATATTTTAAAATAGGAATTTGCTACATTTGCCAATTCAACCAAGAGATTAAATAAGAATAAATTTTCAAATGAATTTCTATTAAATTGAGATTTGATTAAAATATCAACCATATCAAGAGAATTTGCTGATAAAATATCTGATTGTTTTGATTCAAACAAGTTTATTCCTGATTCTTTTTCCAAATCTAATTATAATTTTTTTTTTAATAATTTTAATTTCATTTAATTTAATAATTTAATTTTTACGAGAATCAAGTAATTCTTTAAAAGTTAATAATCCATTCATTGTTTCTGTTATTAATTCAGTTGGATGAGCTAAATCATTATTGATTGCATTTTGTAATGTTAAATGTAATTCTTTTTCAGAATTTTTTTTATTTTTTTTATCCTTTTTCTTAATTTTATTTTGTTCATTTTCATTAATATTTAAATTGGAATCAATTAAATTTTTGTTTTGATTTTGAATAATATCTTCAGGTGACCAATCTTTATAACTTTCAATAAATAAATTTGAGAATTCAAAAAACCAATTTGTTCTTGCTTCCTTTTTTTTTTTTTTTAATTATGAATATAAAAGAAAGTTTAAATGGATATTTTGAATGAAAAAAAAAATACTGGATCTGTTATTTGTTTTCTTTTTTCCCATAAATTTTTTAATTTTTCTCCATTTGGAGAATGTTTAATAAAATTATCTTCTGTTTCATCTTGTATTGTTTGATTTGTTTGACTTGGAATATTTTGTTGAGTTTTATTTTGTGATTTTTTTTTAAATAAACCTTTAAAAAATGACATATTTTTTTTTTATATTATATATTATTTAAAAGAAAAAGAGAAGAAAAAAATGAAAAATGAATTTTGAAAAAAAATTTTTTTATTATTAAAAATTAATCCAAAAAAAAGAAGAAGAAAAAAATTTTCGAAAATTTTTGATTTTAATTTTAATTTTTAATTTTTAATTTTGATTTTCATAATCTCTTAAAGCAATTTCATATTCATTTTTTAATTGTTGAGCTTGATCTTGATAAATCTAAAATAAATCAAAAAAATTAATCAAAAATTAATTAATAAAAAATTAATAATAAATTTTTTACTTGTTTTTCTTCATCAGTTAAAGATTTCCAAATTTCTGCTAATTGTTTTGTTAATTCAACAGCTCTCATATTAGGATTTTGTTGTTTAATAATTTCCCTATTTTCTCTACAAAAAATAAAATAAGCACTTAAAGGTCTTTTTGGTTTTTGTAAATTTTTTTGATTAGAAGAAGAAGACATTCTTTTTTTTTTAAAAAACAAAAAGAAATGAAAAGAAAAGAAAAGAAAAAAATGAAAAATAAAAAAAATAAAATTTCTTTAAATAGAAAACTCATTTTTTTTTTATTCATTTTTTTCTTTTTTTTTTTTAATAATAAAAAAATATAAAAATATGATTAATTATTTTATATTAATATTTTTAATAATATTTAATCTAGTTTTCACAGAAAATTGTCCTTCTCATAAAACAAAGAATGATTGTATCCGTAACGTTTATAATGTTTATAATTTAAAAATCTTTTAAATAATTTACAATAATTTGCAAGAATCGAAAAAAAAAAATATTGAAAAAAATTTTTATAAAAAAAATATCTTTTTTATGGAATTATTTTAGATGGATCGGATCAATGTAATTGTGGTTGGTATACTTGTTTAATAAATTCAACATCATCTGAAGTAATTAATTAGTTTCTCAAAAATTCAAAAAAGTCTTAATTATGAAATGAATTTTTTTAATGAATTTTTTTAATGAATTTTTTTAATGAATTTTTTTAATGAATTTTTTTAGAATTTTAGGTATTTATTTAAAGCAAACAAATTGGGAAATAAACTTTATTTAATTTTTATTTTATATTTATTATTTAACTTTTAATAAGTTGGTGTCTTAAAGGAGATAAAAATGGAGTATCAAGTTCAGTAAATAAAAATGATTATGAATGTCCAATTGATTCAGATGGTTTTCAATATTATTTTCATTGTGAGCACCATATTACCCAAGTAGGAATTGCATTAATAGTTGTTGGTGCTTTAATTATTATCATTTCAATAATTCATTTCTTTATTAAAAAATGTCAAAAGAAAAAACCTTTTGCTCAAAAAATTTAAGAATAAAAACAAAAGGATAAATTTATTTTGAATTTGAATTTGATTTTGAATTTAATTTTGATTTTGATTTTGATTTGAATTTTAATTTTGATTTTGATTTTGATTTTGATTTTGATTTTGATTTTGATATTGATTTATATTTTAATTTTGATTTTAATTTGAATTTGAATTTGATTTTTGAATTTAATTTGGATTTTGAATTTAATTTTTGAATTTGATATTGATTTTAATTTTAATTTTAATTTTAATTTTGATATTGAATTTAATTTTGAATTTGATATTGAATTTGAATTTGAATTTAATTTTAATTTTCATTTTATAAATGATTTTGATTTTGATTTTATAAATGAATTTGAATTATTTATTATCCTCTCCACAAAAAACTTCCATTTCTTCAATTGCCCAACCACTAGATTTTCCAGCTAAATGTTTTTGAGACATTCCATTATAAGAATCTGAATTAAATCTTTCTTTTGCATTATATCCATTTCCCAAACAACTCCAACAATCATAAAAATTTTTCCCACGAATACCTATATCAAATCCATTATTTTTGCCTATACTTGGACCATCACCAATAGAATAATAAAGAGCATTTTCATATTCATCCTCTTTGACATGAAAAATAGCAGGAAGTTGATTATCAGCATTAACCAAGGTAAATATCAAAGCATCAGGATCAGGAATCCATCCAGTATCTCCTTTATCTCCATTTCTCCATTTAGATTTATCAGCTGTCCATCCAACTTTTGTGTAAATTCCAAAAATATAATCCTCTTTTGTCTTGATAATTACAAAAGTTCTTCCTTTTCCATCACATTTTTCATGGAAAATTTGCGGCTCAAATCCATCTTGTGATCCAACATAAACCAACTTTAAGTTTTTGAGCACGCTCTTGTTTTTGAATGAATTGACCATGAAATTTAATAAATTTAGTTTGTCTTGAAAAATTACACTTCTTTTAAATGGATTTCTTGGAATAAAAATTTTGTAGTTTTTCTCCTTGTATTTTTCGTATAATTTATATTGATTGTTTTCTGATTTTTCGAAATCAACAATATCTTCCATCATATTTTTTTCGATGATATTCATTTTTTGGATAGTTTCGATTTCTTTCTTTTCCATTTCACAAAAACGGATTTGCAAAATCAAATTTTTGATTTTGTCTTCAATTGATTTTGCGGATTTTGGATCAACAAAAGTTGGATCAGGTTTTAAGTTGAGTTGTTTTTGAGCCCATTTGAGAATCACTTCAAAAACTTCAAATTCTGAATTGAGTTTGTGGAAGGATAAATTACTAAGAAGGTATTGCATCTCAGATTCATCAAGACTAAACAAAACATTCTGTTTGTAAGCTTCTTCAAAATTTTCCAAAATGAAGGATAAGCATTTTTGAGATAGGAAGTCAAATTGAAAATGCTTTGAAAAATCAAGAATTTCAATAACATTTTCCATTATCAAATTTTCTTCAACAAAGTTGATTAAAAAATCACATAATTCATCATCAAGAAAAAGTTTTTTTGCGCTAACAAGAATTTCAATAGCATTTTCAACATTAATCTCAATTGAACCTGTATAAATATAAGATAGAATTTTTTGCATAATTGGACTTGAAATTTCTGTGAATTCAACTGATGATTCTTGATATTCTTTCATTTTTGAACGGAATAAAGCAGCAAAATAATCACTTCGACAAGCTAATATTGCTTTGTGGCAATTGAAAGTTGCTGTTGGTTTATTATCGTTTGAGAGAATTATTCGAAAATCTGAATAATTTTCTGTTGTGTTTAAAAGAGATCCCAAATGAGTAATTACTTTTGCAGAATTTGTAAATTTTTTATTCATTTGAAAAGGGATTAAATTTTTATTATTTTTTTTCTTATTAATACAAGAAAAAATGAATTTTTTTCAATTAATCAAAAAAAAAAACTTGTCGAATTTTATTAAAAAACAAAAAAAAATAAAAAACAAAATTTAAATTTAAATTTAAAGAAAAAAGATTTTTTTTAACTTCTCCTTTATCTTTTTTTTTCTTCTTTTTCATTTTTTTCATTTTTTTCTTTCGAAATGTTTTCCAAAAAATCTAACTTAAAACAAAATAATTTAACAAATAATTCAATTAATTCAAATAATAATTTAACTAATTTAACAAATTTAACAAATAATTCAAATAATTTAATCAATTCAAATTATTTAATCAATTCAATCAATTCATTTAATTTAAATAATTCAAATAATTTAATCAATCCAAATAATTCAAATAATTCAATTAATTCAATTAATTCAAATGATTCAAATAATTCAATCAATTCAATCAATTCAAATAATTCATTTAATTCAAATAATTCAAATAATTCAAATAATTCAATCAATTCAATCAATTCAAATTATTTAATCAATTCAATCAATTCAAATTATTCAAATAATTCATTTAATTCAAATAATTCAAATAATTTAAATAATTTAATCAATTCAATTAATTCAAATAATTCAAATAATTCAAATAATTCAATCAATTCATTTAATTTAATCAATTCAAATTATTCAATCAATTCAATCAATTCAATCAATTCAAATAATTCATTCAATTCAAATAATTCATTCAATTCAAATAATTCAAATAATTCAAATAATTTAATCAATTCAATCAATTTAAATAATTCAATCAATTCAAATAATTCATTCAATTCAAATAATTCAATCAATTCAAATAATTCAATCAATTCAAATAATTCATTCAATTCAAATAATTCATTCAAATCAAATAATTCAAATAATTCAAACAATTTAAATGAATCAAATGAATCAAATGAATCAAATAATTCAAATAATTCAAATAATTCAATCAATTCAATCAATTCAAATAATTTAAGCAATTTAAATAATTCAAATAATTCAAATAATTCAAATAATTCAAATAATTCAACCAATTCAATCAATTCAAATAATTCAATCAATTCAAATGAATCTAATGAATCAAATGAATCAAATGAATCAAATGAATCAAATGAATCAAATGAATCAAATGAATTTAATGAATCTAATGAATTTAATCAATCTAATGAATCAAATGAATTTAATGAATCCAATCAATCAAATTATTTAAATGATTTCCCCCCTTTCATATCGTTTAATGTATTGTGTAATAATTTTACTAAATCAATGGATTCCAATGTTAAACCTCAAATAGAAGGCGATCATTTTCAACAATCTTCTTCTATTGAATTTTCTGATTCTGAACAGAAAGATTCTTCTTTGACTTATTCAGGAGAATTAAATTTAAATTCAGATTCAAATTCAAATTCAAATTCAAATTCAAATTCAGATTCAGAACAAGATCCAAATTCAAAATTAAAATTAGATAAAGAAATTTTCAAAGTGAATGTTCTTGATCAACGATCTAAAAGAAATTGATTTGAATATTTTCTTTTCTTTTATTAATTTTGCTTTTTTTTTAGTTTAATCTAAATAAAAAGTGAAATTAAAATTTTTGAATTAGAATTAAATTAAATTAATAAATGAATTTATTGTAAAATATTTTAAAATATCTAAATAAAAAGTGAAATTAAAATTTTTGAATTAAAATTAAATTAAATTAATAAATGAATTTATTGTAAAATATTTTAAAAATCTAAATTAAAATTAAATTCAAAATTCAGGAAAAAAAATGGTTTGGACTCTTATTAAAATTCTCGAAAAGGAAAAAGCTTTAATTTTTCGAGATTTTGTCTATTTTTGGTCTTTCACACTACAAAATTTATTTAAAAGAAAAAAATTTTTGTTTTTCAAGATTTTCATTACAAAATTTATTTAAAAGAAAAAAATTTTTGTTTTTCACTTTTTCTTTCATTCTTTTTCTTTGATTTTCTTTTTCTTTGATTTTCTTTTTTCTTTTTTCTTTTTGGAATGGTTTCAAAAAAATCAAATTCAAAAATTACTTGTTCTCTTTCAACAGATTTAGAATTTAATTGTGCATATCCAAAAGATGATCATTCAAGTGAAGATGACAGAATGAAGATTTCTGGTTCTTTTTTTTTATATCATTTGACTTATAATTGTGATCCTGATTATGATGATTTTGCTAATTTTTATTTTAATGATTTTGCTAATTTTTATTCTGTTTATTATCCAGAGAATGTAGATCCAATCTCAAATGTTCAATTATCTAATATTGTACAAGTTCCTAATTCTCAAGAGAAAATTTCAGATTTAGATCAAGATCCAAATTCAATTAGAGATCAAGATCAAGATCAAGATCAAGATAAAGATAAAGATAAAGATAAAGATCAAGATTCAAATTATGATTATGATTATGATAATGAATCAACTTGTTTATCAGATAGTGAATGTTTTAAATATAAATGAATTCCCTAATTTTTCTTCTTTTGTTCTGTTCTCTTTTTTTATTCTTTTTAATTTTTCTTTTCTTTTCTTTTATTAATTTTGCTTTTTTTTTAGTTTAATCTAAATAAAAAGTGAAATAAAAATTTTTGAATTAGATTAAATTAAATTAAATTAAATTCAAAATAATATTTAGTTTAATCTAAATAAAAAGTGGAATAAAACATTTTAAATTAAAATTAAATTAAATTTAATTAAATTAAATTAAATTAAATTAAAATTCAAAATAATATTTAGTTTAACCTAAATAAAAAGTGGAATAAAACATTTTAAATTAAATTAAATTAAATTAAATTAAATTAAATTCAATTCAAAATAATATTTAGTTTAATCTAAATAAAAAGTGGAATAAAACATTTTGAATTAGATTAAATTAAATTAAAATTAAATTCAAATTAAATTCAAAATAATATTTAAAATATCTAAAAAAGTGGAATAAAACATTTTGAATTAGATTAAATTAAATTAAAAATTAAATTCAAATTAAATTCAAAATAATATTTAAAATATCTAAAAAAGTGGAATAAAACATTTTGAATTAAAATTAAATAAAATTAAAATTAAATTAAAATTAAATTAAATTCAAAATAATATTTAGTTTAATCTAAATAAAAAGTGGAATAAAACATTTTGAATTAGATTAAATTAAATTGAATTAAATTAGATTAAATTCAAAATAATATTTAGTTTAATCTAAATAAAAAGTGGAATAAAACATTTTAAATTAGATTAAATTAAAATTAATTTAAATTAAATTCAATTAAATTCAATTCAAAATATTATTTAGTTTAATCTAAATAAAAAGTGGAATAAAAAATTTTGAATTAAAATTAAATAAAATTAAAATTAAATTAAATTCAATTCAAAATAATATTTAGTTTAACCTAAATAAAAAGTGGAATAAAACATTTTGAATTAGATTAAATTAAATTAAATTAAATTAAATTAAATTCAAAATAATATTTAGTTTAATCTAAATAAAAAGTGGAATAAAACATTTTAAATTAAAATTAAATTGAATTAAATTCAAAATAATATTTAGTTTAATCTAAATAAAAAGTGGAATAAAACATTTTGAATTAAATTAAAATTAAATTAAAATTAAATTAGATTAAATTCAAAATAATATTTAGTTTAATCTAAATAAAAAGTGGAATAAAACATTTTAAATTAAAAAAATTAAATTAAATTAAATTCAAAATAATATTTAGTTTAATCTAAATAAAAAGTGGAATAAAACATTTTGAATTAAATTAAAATTAAATTAAATTAAATTCAAAATAATATTTAGTTTAATCTAAATAAAAAGTGGAATAAAACATTTTAAATTAGATTAAAATTAAATTAAAATTAAATTAAATTAAATTCAAAATAATATTTAGTTTAATCTAAATAAAAAGTGGAATAAAACATTTTGAATTAGATTAAAATTAAATTAATTAAATTAAATTCAAAATAATATTTAAAATATCTAAATAAAAAGCGGAATAAAACATTTTGAATTAGATTAAATTAGAATTAAATTTAATTAAATTAAATTAAATTAAATTAAATTCAAAATAATATTTAAAATATCTAAATAAAAAGTGGAATAAAACATTTTGAATTAAATTTAATTGAATTAAAATTAAATTAAATTAAATTCAAAATAATATTTAGTTTAACCTAAATAAAAAGTGGAATAAAACATTTTAAATTAAATTAAATTAAATTAAATTAAATTAAATTAAATTAAATTCAAAATAATATTTAGTTTAATCTAAATAAAAAGTGGAATAAAACATTTTAAATTAGATTAAATTAAAATTAATTAAATTCAATTAAATTAAATTCAAAATAATATTTAGTTTAACCTAAATAAAAAGTGGAATAAAACATTTTGAATTAAAATTAAATTAGAATTAAATTAAATTAAATTAAATTCAAAATAATATTTAGTTTAATCTAAATAAAAAGTGGAATAAAACATTTTGAATTAAAATTAAATTAAATTAGATTAAATTCAAAATATTTTTGAAATTAAATTTTTCATTTTTCATTTTTCATTTTTTTCATTTTTTTCATTTTTTTCATTTTGAAAATGATATTTGGAGGAAGAAGACCAAGGTCACCTCAACTAGCAGAAGCGATATTTGGGTCACCACCTAATCCATTTCGACGACAACGAGAGTCATTTGGGTTTCAATTTGGGGAACAACGAAGAATACCACGAGAAGCACAACCGCAATTAAATCAACAAACATTTCTTGAAAACATGGATCCCAAAGTACAAGAGCAACAGGAGCAGCTAAACCCACAAGAGCGGAATGAGGATGAAATAGGGTTGCTGCGTAACGACAACCAGCGATTGCAGCGGCGCGATTCAGACGGATTTGATTTTGATACGAATCCATTTGGATTCAATTTAAGAAGAAATATGCAAAGAAACCCTTTTTCGTTCGGCCAAGAAACAGTGCCGATCCATCATCTCGAAAACGCACTAAATGAAAAAAAGAAGTTCTTAATCATCCCCGAACCGACAACGTCTCAGCACTGGCAGTTGAAGGACATGCTCCAGTATCCCGAAGAAGACCATCGAATTTTTTTTACTCGGGAATCAATGGTGAAATCATATGATTTTTCAAGTCAAGCAACGGAGACAGTAATGGAACTTTCCTATGCCCCAACATCATTAGCAGTGGGGCAAGGATTTTTAGCGACGGGATCATCCGACTCCAAACTGACTGTGCGGAATCTCGCGACAAAGGACCAAATATTTCATTCAAATATCGGGGGGTCGATCAATAACGGATTGCATATTTCAAATGCATTTCGTGGACAGCTCTCGATTTTCGTTGCAAATAACGATGAGACAATCAAGGTTTTCCGTCTGACCCAGTCTTCTGTTCAACTTGTTCACACAACAAACTTCAACGTTGCTGTCAACCAGATGTCACTAAGTTATGATGGAAAAACACTTGTAGCTGTCACTGATTCACACGACGTTTTCCTTGTTGATCCTCAACAAGAATACACCATTTTGAACACCTTAAAAGGACCGCAAGATGCCAATTTTTCTGTCTCTTGGTCGCCAGATTCAAACTATTTCGCCGTCGGTTCTCAAGACGGTTGCTGTTATATTTGGGACATCAGAAATTTCAACAAAGTTTTCTCAATCATTGAGTTTCATCGCCAAAATTTGCGTGATCCTTCACCGATCCGCAATGTTAAATTTAGCAAGGAATATGATTTGTTGTTGATGTCTGAAGACAGCGATTGGTTCTCTGTTATCGACTCAAGATCCTTTGATGCTCGTGAGTCGGTTCATTTTATTTCTGGTGGTTTGTCTGATATTAAAATTACTGGCGGTTGTTGGTCTCCTGATAGCGAAAATTTGTTCCTTTCAACTTCAAATGAAATTGTTAAACTTACAGTTGATTCTGTTATGAGAAGAAGTTTTCCTTTTGGAGATATTAATTTGAATTAATTTGGAACAATTTTTTTTTAAACAAAAAACAAAAAAATAATAAAAAATAAATAAACAAATAATAAAAAAAAAGCAAATCTTTGTTTTGTTTTGTTTTGTTTTGTTTTGTTTTGTTTTGTTTTGTTTTGTTTTGTTTTCTTTTATTTCTTTCTTTTGAAAATGAATGAAAGAAAATGAATGGAATCAATTAATTCCTTTTTTTTTTTTTGTTCCAATTTCTTTTTTAATTCATTTAATCATTTCGGAAAGTTTTCATAAATGAAATTATTTGATCTGGTACTTCCTCAAGAATTTTTGGTGTTGGACTTGCTTCTTTGTTTATTGGTTTCCCAATAATTCCGGTAATTTGCTTAGAAATTTCTTCATTCAAACTCATTTTTTCCCATAAAAGTGAAAAGGACTAAAAAAAGAAATTTTTTTTTAATAATAAAAAAAAGTGGAACAAAATTTTTTTTTTCTTTCTTACAGAAAAGCAAACTCGTTTAAGATTTTCTCCACAAGTTTTTTGAGTAATTTTCTTTTGAAATGGAGCTCCAATTCTATTTAATAAATAATTTTTTTAATAATTTTTTTAATAATTTTTTAAATAAATAATTTTACTTGACAAAAATAACTGAAATTGGATAGTTTCCGGCTTCTGTTAAAACTTTAACTGTTTCATCAAAATCATCAATTTCTTTTTCCAAAAGAATCAAAATGATCTTTTTCAAAAATAAAATGAATGAAAAAAATTTATAAAATTTTAAATTCTAATTTTTGATTTTTTACAGAATAAGTGTTTCTATCGAGTAAATCATTCAAATACTTAATTGTGTTTTGAATTATTGCTGAAACTTTTGTCTTTCCTTCTCCTTTTGATGAATCTTCAATGTTTTTATTGTATTTCTCAATAATTTCATCTGGTTTCATTTCAAGTGATTCTGCTAATGGTTTAACTTTATCACTGATTTGATAAGTCTATATATTCCAAATATAAAGAATTGGTTTTATTTTTATTTGATTTTTATTTTTATTTTATTTTTTCTTTTACACTAATTGTTGATTTTGCATAATGATGAATAATTGAAATAAATTGATGAAGTAAAAATTGAAATCCGTTCTTATTTTCCTTAAAGATTTTTTTGTGAAATTGTTTCGCTTTCACATTTGATAAGTCAATTCTAAAAATTCAATTTAGATTCAATTAAAAAGATTTTTAATCAACAAAAATTTTTTTTTGGAAGTGGAAAAAAAAAAATGTCAAAAAATTTCTAAATACCCAATAACTGGTTTAATTACTAATCCTGACCAAACCTATTTATTTTTTGTTTGTTTTTTTTTTTTAATAAAGAAATTTGGAAAAATAACTGAAAAATTACATAATCAAAAATGGTTGCATTTTCAACATAAGGAATTAAAGGAGGGAAAAACGCTTTTTCTTGAGCATCTTCCATTACTTCATCATGAACCTTCTTGACATGCTCAAAAGTAATCAATCCAGAATTTTGATATCCTTTTTTTTTCTTTTGAATTTTTGGTTCAATCAATTCAAATTTTGTTTTTGAATCCAAAATTTTTCTGAAACGAGTCTCAAATATCCCAATTAAATCATGTTTTCCTACTTTATTCCAATCGTAAACTTCAACACGGATATCAACCTTAAAATCATCAACACCTCCATTTAAAATAAATTCTTTCCAATCTGGATCTAAAGTCTGAAATATTAAATAGGAATCATAAGATTTATATTTAAAACGGAATTGATTTTCCAAAATTTACTTTTTTAATAACTTCTGTTTCATATTTCATTTGGAATTGTCCATTCGAGTCTTTAAAATAAAGCTTTAAATATGGATCTTTTAAATTTTTTTTTTTATTAAATTATTTTTGTTTTTTTATTTAATCAAATTTTTCTTTTTAATAATTCAAAAAAAAAACCTGACAATCCAAATCGATCTTTTTTATCTAATTTTTCTCCTTTTGCTTTAATTCTTAAACCTTTTACAACTTTTACTTTTTTTTGGACAGTTTTAAAATAATAATGTTTGTTTTCAATCTTTTAAAAAATTAAATTTAAAATCAAATTAAAAATAAAATTAAAAATAAAATTAAAAATAATTTTTGTTTTACTTGTTTATCTTCTGAAGGATGAGCAGGAATAACAATTTGCACTGGTTCATTTAATCCTTTAGGAGGTAATTGAGTTGCTTGAAGATTAAAAACAGCAATTTTTTCTTTATTCAAAACAACATCTTTTTTAAGTTTTTTTTCTTCGCTCATTAAAATCTAAAATAAAATATAAAAAATCAATTATCAATTATAAATTATAAATAAAAATAATTTAATTGAATACTTCTGCGATATTGATAACAGAAAACCCTATTAATTCCTGTTCATCTGAATGTGGAATTTCTTGAACAATCATTAAATGAAAAATTTGAGAAATACTAAAAACAAAAGGAATTTTAAATGGTTCTTCAAGTTTTAATTCTCCAGATTTATCTTTTAATGCAGTTTTATTCATTTCAATCCATTTGTCTTCATGTGAATTAATTAAAAAGCAAACTAGATTTTCTTTTACTCTTTTTTGATAAACAAAAACAAAAACAAAAACAAAAGCAAAAAAGGAAAAAAAACAAAAAAACAAAAATAAATGATGATAAGTCAAATATGAGTAATAAATCTATTTTTTGTTTTCTAAATTACTTGATTTTATCTTCAACTGGTTCAATATATCCTGTAATTTCAATAATAGGATTCATCACAACAAATAAAAAAATGATTTTTTGTAATCCAAAAAAAAAATAACAAAATCAAAATCAAAATCAAAATCAAAATATAAATCAAAATCAAAATCAAAATCAAAATCAAAATCAAAATCAAAATCAAAATCAAAATCAAAATATAAATCAAAATATAAATCAAAATCAAAATCAAAATATAAATCAAAATATAAATATAAATATAAATCAAAATATAAATCAAAATCAAAATATAAATCAAAATATAAATCAAAACATAAATCAAAATCAAAATATAAATCAAAATATAAATCAAAATATAAATCAAAATATAAATCAAAATATAAATATAAATATAAATCAAAATATAAATCAAAATATAAATCAAAATATAAATCAAAATCAAAATATAAATCAAAATATAAATATAAATCAAAATCAAAATATAAATCAAAATATAAATCAAAATCAAAATATAAATCAAAACCAAAATCAAAATATAAATCAAAATATAAATCAAATTCAAAATATAAATCAAAATCAAAATATAAATCAAAATCAAAATCAAAATCAAAATATAAATCAAAATCTAAATATAAATCAAAATCAAAATATAAATCAAAATATAAATCAAAATCAAAATATAAATCAAAATATAAATCAAAATATAAATCAAAATATAAATCAAAATATAAATATAAATATAAATCAAAATCAAAATCAAAATCAAAATATAAATCAAAATCAAAATCAAAATATAAATCAAAAATAAAATCAAAATATAAATATAAATATAAATTAAAATCAAAATATAAATCAAAATATAAATCAAAAATATAAATATAAATATAAATCAAAATAAAATCAAAATCAAAATATAAAATCAAAATATAAATCAAAATCAAAATATAAATCAAAATATAAATATAAATATAAATCAAAATATAAATCAAAATATAAATCAAAATATAAATCAAAATCAAAATATAAATCAAAATATAAATCAAAATATAAATCAAAATCAAAATATAAATCAAAATATAAATCAAAATATAAATCAAAATATAAATCAAAATCAAAATATAAATATAAATCAAAATATAAATCAAAATATAAATCAAAATATAAATCAAAATATAAATCAAAATATAAATCTAAATCAAAATATAAATCAAAATCAAAATATAAATCAAAATCAAAATCAAAATAAATCAAAATCAAAAACAAAATCCAAATCATTTTTCCAGTTTTCATTCAAGTAAATTTTATTTTCTCTTATAATTCAAAACTAAAAACTGTCTTTTATTTATATTTCTTTTTTTTTCCCTTTTTCAATTTAAATTTTTTTTTTTTTTTTGAATTAGATCGTAAAAAGAAAAAAGAAAAAAAGAGGAAAATTTTTTTTACTTTTTGGGACAATAAAAAAAATAAAAAAGAAAAAAAAAATTTTTTTTTAAATAATTTGTTTTTTTTGTGTCGTGGGAGCTCATTCAAAAACAAAAAACAAAAAACAAATTAAGAATAAATTTCTCATGACTTTTTGTTTTTAAAAATTAAAACAAAAAACAAGTTGAAAAGAAAACAGAAAACAAAAAACTCAAATCATTTCTTTTCTTTTTTTTTTTTCCTTTTGTATATCCAACAATTTAAAAATTCAGACGAAAAACAAATCGAACTGACAACAGAACGATTAGTTCTTCGTCCTTTAAGGTTATCTGATGCAAAAATACTAGCCGACCATTTACAAGATCCAAGAATAGGAAACAACGCATGGCATTTGGAAGAACCATTTACAGAACAACATATGGCCGAATTCATTGAAAGAGAAAAAGCAGATATGAATTGGTTGTTTTTGGCAATCACGACTAAGAACGATGATGCTATTGGTGTATTTGATGCTTTTTTTTATGCTGAAAATAAAGTCGCTGAAATTGGATATTGGCTTGGTTCCAAATTTTGGGGAAAAGGTTATGCTACTGAAGCTGCTGAAGGTTTCATCAATTACGTCTTCAATGATATGAAGCTAAATAAACTCGAGGCTACTGTTTTCCCTTCAAATAGAGCTTCTACTCATGTTCTTGAAAAGCTTGGTATGGTTCAAGAAGGTTATCGAAAAAATCATATTTTTCATTCAGGTGAATTCTTTGATATTATTGAATTCGGTTTATTAAGATCTGAATATGAACAACAACATTCAATCAAAAAAAAATGATATTTTTTCTCAAATCTCCAAAAAAAAAAACACAAATCTTTCCAATTTTATTAATTTAAATTAAGATAAGTTCATAACTGGAAACTTTATCTTTTCTTTTTTTCAAACGTTTGAAAAATTTTTTTTTTTTAGGAATTTTTTTGGAAAATTTTTTTTTTTTTGGGATTTTGAGTTTTTTTTTTCTCTTTCTTTCTTTCTACTTCTTCTGTTACTTAAAATCTTATTTTTTTTTTTTAGTTTACGTGGGAAAATTTATAATCATTTTCCTTTTGTAAATTAACAAAAAAAAAACTCAAAAAAAAAAATTATTTAATAAAAAAAAAAAACAACAAAAAATTTAATTTCATTTTTTTCTTTAATTTCTTTTTTTCTTTTATGGGGAATTATCAACCTTTTGAAAATATTTGTAAACAATTTCGATCAGAAAATCAAATATTTCGACAAATATCAAAAGGAGTTGTTTGTGTAATTCATTGTGTAAATGAAAGAATTGTTTTTTATTCCCCAGATTTTCTCAAATTATTTGGAATTAATGAAAAATCTCAAATAAGTTTACAAGATATTTCTTTTGATTTCCAACCACATTTTAATTGTTCAGTTAATGAAGCTAAAAATTTATTACTTTCATTTTTGTTAAAGTAGATTTTATTTTCTTTAATTTTAATTATAATTTTAATTTTAATTTTAATTTTAAAAAAAATATTAGAAATAAAAAAACTTCTTGTAAAATAATTTGGAAATTTAAATCATTAAAAGAAGAACCATTTATTGCAGAAACAGATGTTTTTGTTGCTAGAAATCCATTTTTAGTAGTAATTATAGAACCACCACCAAAACAAAAAACAGAAAAAGAAATTGAAAAAGAAAAAGAAATTGAAAAGAAATTGAAAAAGAAAATTCAGAAATTGAAAAAGAAACAACAGAATATGAAACAAAAGGATTTTTCGATCAACGAATTTCTGCACTTGTTAAACTACTTGAACAAGAAATGATTTTCAACTCAAATTTCGATAATGAAATTCAATCAAATGCTCGTTCTCAATTTTTAAAAGATCTTTCTAAAATGGAAAATATCTTCGAAAATCAATATAATGATTCTGTTGAAAAATTAAAAGAACTTTCTAATTTATTTCAAATGGATAAAATTGAAACTTTTAACTTTAGAAAATTTATCGATCAACAAATTCGTAAAAATTTCGAAATTTCTCAAAATGATGAAGAAAAACAAATTCTTCATCTTTTTTCTCAAAATTTATTTCTGAAAAGATCTTTTTTAGCTTTGAATGAAACTTTGAAAAGACAATCTCTTATTAATGAAAATTTAAAAAAAATAATTCGTGATAAACTTGATTGATTAATTTTAATTTTAATTTTAATTTTAATTTTGTTTTCTTTTTTAAAAAAAAAATCTATTACATGAAATTGTTAAAATCTTTCAATATCATTAATAAAATTGAAAATTAAATGAAAAGACAAAAAAAAAGTAAAAAAAAAATTTTTTTTTTATTGGAATTTGGACTTTTTGATTTTCTTTCTTTTTTTATTTAATTTATCAAAAAAAAAATGTCAAATAGTTTCTTTTAATTTATTTAATAAAAATTATAAATAATTTCTCTTTTAATAAATTCTTTTTTTTTTTCTTTTTTTAATTTTTTCTTCTTTTAAAAAAATTTTTTTTTCCCTTTTTTTTTTTTAAATTTTTTTTTTTGTTTTTGATAATTTTCATTTTTTTTTTTTAAAAAAAATATCTGATTCACAATTTAATTTTATTATGAATCCAAATCACAAAGAAAAAGAGAAAACGATAGTAAACGAAAAAATTTATTTAAAAACCGAAGAAACAAACAAAAAAGATAAAGATAAAGATAAAAATAAAAATAAACAAAAAAATAACAACGAATATAAAAATTTAAATGCGCAAAATTTAAGTGAACATTTAAAGCCTTTATCGACTAATCAAAATATAGATAATTTTATTTCAAATAATTCCCAAATGGAATCAACCAATCTTCAGTCTTTAAATGAGTCTAAAATGCAAAATAATTTACGTACATTTCAAAAAAAAAATTGATAATAATTACAAAATGAATTTTATTAATAATTAATTATCAATTCAATTTTTTTTCTTTTAAAAAAACAAACAAACAAACAAACAGAAATTGAAATAGAATCAAATAAAGCAATTCAAGACAATACCGTAAATAATTTAAATCAATTAATACCTCAAAATGATTATATGTATCCAATTAAAAAAAGAGGGAAGCATTTACTTACTAAAATACAAGAAATTGAAAATCAAAATAAAAGACATAAAACAAAGAATTCTTCAATTCAAATCGATTCTATAAATGACTCACAAACTAAATTAAAAATACAAAATGAAAATGAAAATCTAAATGAAATTGAAAACCAAAATCAAAATCAAAATCAAAATCAAATTGAAAAAAAAGAATCAAAATCAAAATCAAAATCAAAATCAAAATCAGATAAAAAAAGTGATTTAAAAAGTAATTCAAAAAGTAATTCAAAAAGTGATTCAAAAAGTAATTCCAAAAGTAATTCAAAAAGTGATTCAAAAAGTGATTCAAAAAGTAATTCCAAAAGTGATTCAAAAAGTAATTCAAAAAGTAATTCTAAAAGTAATTCAAGAAGTTATTCAAGAAGTTATTCAAGAAGCAAATCGAAAAGTTACACAAAAAGCAATAGTGAAAGTGATAGAAGTTATGAAAGTTATAGTGATAACAGCGAGTACAGTGGAAATGAAAAAAGAAACAAAAATAAAAACAAAAACAAGCACAAAACAAGTCATCAAAATCATTCAGACTATCACCATCATAGTCACCATGAAAAACATAACGAAAGCCATCAAAATACACATGAAGACTCTGATAGTAAGAGTCGACATGACCATCACCACGATCATCATCACAGACACCATAAGCATGATAGTTATGACAAATATCACCATTCTTCTCAGCACTCCAAATCAAGATATTCGCATTCAAGATCGCGAACACCAACAAAATATGAATCATTCACAAAATATCGTGGTAATGATTCTTATTATCAATCTCGATATCAAAAACATCACCAATCCAAATATTCCCGAACGGATCGAAATTCCAAAAAATATAAATATGACAATTATCGAGAAGTGACTCAAATCAAAATAGCAAACTTCCCACCTGATATAACGTATCGGGAATTGTTTGAAATCTTTGAAGATTATGGATTTATCCGACAGTTAGATCTTTATCAAGATTGTGCATATTTATTTTTGAATATGAGAAGGAATGTTGATATTGTTCAAACATTAGATAATATCAAGATTGGAAACAATTATTTGCAACTTGAGTATGTGGAGAAATTTATGGAATATCAAAGATTTTTAGACGAATTTTCAATCAATACAAATAAGCATCGAGATGTTTATAGAAATCGAGAATACAACAAAAGAAACCAAAAATATTCCCATTCACACACACATTCCCATTCACACCAGAATTATGATGCTTATGATTCTGAATATTTGCACAATGATTCTCAATCAAACTTCGAGAATCGAGATAACGGAGATTATTTAGAAATGGAATCCAATCCAAATTTACAAAAAAAGTACGAATATGAATATGAACGTGAACATGATCATCCAAATCAAAATGAGCATGATCATGGGCACGAATATCAACATGAACATCAATACGAGCATGAAAATGCGCATGAATATGAACATGATTACGAGCAAAATTCAATGAACGAACATGAAATGAATCAAAATCAATTTAATGAAGATCAAATGAATGAGAATCCAACTTATTCAAATTATCACAATTACCATAATTATCAAAATTATCCAAATAATTCAAATAATTCAAATAATTCAAATAATCCAAATAATCCAAATATCCAAAATAATCCCCATTATCAAAATTATCCAAATCAATATCACCAACAAATTTTACGGGAGGAAAATCAACAAATTCGAAATGAACCCACAACAGAAATTTATGATCCATCAATGAATTGGGAAAACGATATAAAACCCGAAAGTAATAGAGAATTAAAATATAACCCAAATTATTCCGAAATGGGTCAAGAAGAAATATTTGCGAAAAATAATCAAAAATATACACATCATCAACATCAACAACATCAACAACATCCACAATTTTTCAAAAATGTTTCAGAAAATCAAAAAAATCCAATTCAATTCCCATATTCAAGATATCCACAAAATGCAAGAATTCCAGATGAAGAATTATATAATGAAAATACTCAAAATATCAATATCAATATCAATAGTAATATCCATAACAATAACAACATCAACCCGAAAAATGTAGAATATAAAGAACAACCATCATTTCCAAGAGAAAAAATGGTTGAAACAAGCATAACAAGACAAGAAGTCTCATCCAAAATTATTGTTCAAGGACTTAATCACCAGGATTTGACTCAACATAATATGTCTTCTCTTTTCTTTAAATTTGGTAATATTATAGATATAAAAATAATTCCTCATGCAGCAGCAGTCATTACTTTTGAAGACCCAAATTCTGCTAAAAATGCTGTTCAACAAATGAAAGGAAAAATTTTTAATGATACTATTTTATTTGTCTCAATTTTTCACAAATCTCATCCACAAAATCAAATTGAAAATCAAATTGAAAATCAAAATCAAAATGAAAATCAAAATGAAAATGAATATCAAAATGAAAATGAATATCAAAATCAAATTGAAAATGAATATCAATCTTATTCGCATTCAACAAGAAATTCTCGATATTTGAATTCATTTGAATCAAATAATGATGTGTATTGAAATTTTTTTTTAAAAAAAAAAACCAAAAAACAACAAAATTTGTCATTTGAGAATTTTTTTAGATTTGGATAAGCAAATGAAAAATGAGAACAATTTCTTTTCCTTTTTCTTTTTCTTTTTCTTTTATATTATTTTTTTTTTTTTGAAATTTTAATTTTTTGAATTTTTTTTGATAACAATTAAATTGGATTTGGAAGAAATTAAATTTTAACTTTTCTTTTCTTTTTTTTGTCTTTTTTAAAAAAAAAAGGATTTAAAAAAAAAAAGAATTTAAAAGTGTCTTGCTTTTCTTTTCTTTTCTTTGAAATTAAAAAAAAAATCAAGGAATTAAATCATTTTGGATTAATTTTGTCAAGAAGTCTAGTTGCTTGTTTTATCAAATCATTCTGAGGGAATTCTTCTAAAATCCAATTTAAATGTTCAATCATTTCTTTAGTTTTCAATTCTTGAGCATTTTCTATTTTAAATTTTAAATAAATTTTAATTTAATTTAAATAAATTTTAAATAAATTTTAAATCAATTTTAAATCAATTTTAAATAAATTTTAAATAAATTTTAAATCAATTTTAAATAAATTTTAAATAAATTTTAAATAAATTTTAATTTAATTTAAATAAATTTTTAATCAATTTTAAATCAATTTTTAATCAATTTTTAATCAATTTTAAATCAATTTTAAATCAATTTTAAATAAATTTTAAATAAATTTTAAATAAATTTTAAATCAATTTTAAATCAATTTTAATTAAATTTTAAATCAATTTTATATAAATTTTAAATAAATTTTAAATAAATTTTAAATCAATTTTAAATCAATTTTAAATCAATTTTAAATAAATTTTAAATAAATATTAATTTAATTTTAAATCAATTTTAAATCAATTTTAAATAAATTTTAAATAAATTTTAAATCAATTTTAAATAAATTTTAAATAAATTTTAAATAAATTTTAAATAAATTTTAAATAAATTTTATATCAATTTTAAATAATTTTTAAAGTTTTAAACAAGTTGTGAAAAACAACCTTCAATGGTAACTAAATTGCCAAGAGCACCACAGGCATATTTTTGAACTTTACTATCCAATTTATGATTAAACATTGCAACAACAATTAAACGAATACCATTATTTTGAGAAATAATCAATTTACTTGGATCATTCAAAGCGATATTCCACAAAGCACCGCAGGCATTAGCCTGTAGATCTTGAGATCTAGGGTGCAATTTCATTGATTTAAGAATAGCCTGGATGCCTTTATTATCAACTATAATAGTGCGATTTTCATCTGAAATTGAAACAACCCAAAGAGTAAAGCAAGAAACAGCCTGTAATTGGGAGTCGCCGCGGAACTTTTTCATGGCCCGCAGAACCAGAATGACTCCATTGAACTTTGCAAGGATGGAACGGTTATCGGCAGAGAGATTGGCAATCTCTGAAAGAGCGCGAATGGCTGAGATTTGAATTTGATAATTATCATCGAAAAAATGCATGATTTCAAGAATTCGTTGAATCACTCCTTTCGCCCCAATAAGTTTTTTGTTGTCGATGCTGCGCGAGATGATCTCGAACACAAGAAGAATAATGGGGATCATATTCGGGGGGAACATTCTGAGACCCTTTATCAGGGAGATAATCAGATCCGGAGCTGCTGGGATCCGAAGTGAATTTTTATCGTAATAAATTTCGACAAATTTCTCCAAAATAGCGAGCTTTGTCTCCCACAGAAGCCGCGAATTGAGGGCTTCTGTAACGAGATCGATGTGTTTTTTCATGTCTGTTTCTGCAAATTTCGAATTGAGTTGTGCGAGTAAAGAAAACGGATATTGGATCGAGTATGAAATTATTCTCGACAATTTATTTTCCACATTTCCAAAATTAATTCTTCCATCGTCAATATGTTTGAATCTCTGCAGCAAGATGCTGATTAATTTCTGGCTGTATTGAGTCACTTTCGAGCTTATATCCACTTGCGAGAAGCAAGAAACATATAGCAATTCCTTTGTGAACACGTCGCTTGTCACACACAGATCGGGTGGTGCTGATGCAAATATAAACGTCATCTTGTGAAGCATCTCGCAAAGTTTGTCCTCGTTCGATGTCGTGATGTTGTCAGTGCTTAGAAGCACTGGTAGACAGTTTCGCAGAAGAATGTTAGTCCATCGTGATATTTCATCTTTGGTTTTTGTTGATAAAAGTAGGTAATCGTGTATTAAATTGATGAAATGTTCGCAGAAATTTGTTGAGAGTTCGTGTTCTTCATCAATTTGCTCGATTGTTTTTTCGTAGTATTTATCGGCGCTTAAGCTTGGAATTCCTTTAATTTTCAAATAAATTTTCAAATAAATTTTCAAATGAATTTTCAATTTTAATTTTCAAATAAATTTTCAAATGAATTTTCAAATGAATTTTCAAATAAATTTTCAAATCAATTTTCAAATGAATTTTCAAATCAATTTTAATTTTAATTTTATAAATGAATTTTAATTTTATAAATGAATTTTCAAATAAATTTTGAAATGAATTTTGAAATAAATTTTCAAATCAATTTTAATTTTAATTTTAATTTTAATTTTAATTTTAATTTTATAAATAAATTTTAATTTTAATTTTATAAATGAATTTCAAATGAATTTTAAATTTTCAAATCAATTTTAATTTATTTTACCATATGAAAAATATTGTTCAAGCTTATTATAATTTTTATTTGAAACTAAAATCTGAATAAATTTATCAATTAAATTGGGATCGTAATTGTTAACAAGTTTCAATTTTTCCATCAAATTTTGATTATTAACAGGAAAACCCTCTAATAACTCAGGAATAGCTTCAAATAATTGCAAAACAGTTTGCTGAAAATTAGCATTTATAAGAGAAACAATTAATTTGTATTGTTCTTGATGTGTAAATTGTTTGATTTCTTCAACAAATGGATTAGATGTTTTTCGACTTGTTTGTTGTTCAAAATGAGAAATGATTAATTTTTTTGCTTCTGAATTAATGGTAGTATTGTGTTCTTTGTGTAAAAATGGAAGCATAGCAAGAATTGCTTCAATTTGTTCATTTGCTGATTTATTGGATAATGTTTTAAAAAACTTTTAAAATTTTAATTCCAATTTTAATATTAATTTTAATTTTAGTTTTAATTTTAATTTTAAATTTTAATTTTAATTTTAATTTTAATTTTAATTTTTTTAATTTTAATTTTAATATTAATTTTAATTTTAATTTTAATTTTAATTTTAATTTTAATTTTAATTTTAATTTTAATATTAATTTTAATTTTAATTTTAATTTTAATTTTATAAAAATTTTAATTTTAATTTTAATTTTAATTTTAATTTTAATATTAATTTTAATTTTAATTTTTAATTTTAATTTAAATAATTTTAATTTTGATTTTAATTTTAATTTTTAATTTTAATATTAATTTTAATTTTAATTTTAATTTTAAATATTAATTTTAATTTTAATTTTAATAGAATTTTAATTTTGAATTTTAATTTGAATTTTAATTTTAATTTTAATTTTGATTTTAATTTTATAAATAATTTTAATTTTAAATTTTAATTTTTAATTTTAATTTTAATTTTGATATCAATTTTGATATCAATTTCAATTTTATAAATAATTTTTATAAATAATTTTAATTTTAATTTTATAAATAATTTTATAAATAATTTTATAAATAATTTTATAAATAATTTTATAAATAATTTTGTAAATAAATTTTAATTTCAATTTATAAATAAATTTTAATTTTAATTTTAATTTTAATTTTGATTTCAATTTATAAATAATTTTAATTTATTTTAAATAAATTTTAATTTAAATTTTAATTTCAATTTTAATTTTATAAATAATTTTAATTTTAATTTTAATTTATAAATAAATTTTAATTTTAATTTTTAATTTAAATTTTATAAATAATTTTATAAATAATTTTATAAATAATTTTATAAATAATTTTATAAATAATTTTATAAATAATTTTGTAAATAAATTTTAATAATGAATTCTTTTCTTAAAATTATACTTTTTGCATTTCTTTAATAACAAATTCAATCACATGTTCTTTTGCTTGCTGATTTGGATTAACTTCATCTTTGCCTATTTTTTCTTTTGTTTCTGGATGTGTCCATCCATTTTTTTCAAGTGTTTTTAAACTTACAGTTTCTCCTGTTTTGAGTGTTACAGGATCTTCAAAAATTGTGTTTGTAAAAGGATCTAATAAAGTAACTGGAATTGTTAATTGTTGTTTTTGAATTAAAAAAGAAGCGATTGACATGATTTTTTATTGATTTTTTTTTTAAATTATTATTAATAAAAGTAAAATTAAAATGGAAAAAAAAAATGAAAAAAAAAATAAAAAAAAATTTGTTCAAATAACGAGATTTAAAGATTAATAAGTTTTTTTTTTTTAATTGATTATTTTTTTTTGAATTATTTTTTAAAAAAAGATTATTTTTCCTTTCTTTTTATTGGAAAATTTGATTTGGAATTAAAAATGAAAATGAAATTTGATTTGAAATTAAAAAAGAAAATGAAAATGAAAATGAAATTGAAAATTGAAATGAAATTGAAATTGAAAATTGAAATTTGATTTGGAATTAAAAAAGAAAATGAAAATGAAATTTGATTTGGAATTAAAAAAGAAAATGAAATTGAAATTTGATTTGGATTTTGTTGTTGATAAGAAATTATTTCTTGCTAAAAATTTTCAAATCAACAATTCGATGTCTTTTTCTTGAATAAAATGTACCCATTTTCTTTTCTAACTTGTCATCTGAAATGAACCACATTTCCCAAAATCTTGGATTAGAAAGAACAGAAGAATAAGGATTTTTATCATGGAATTCATAAGGCAAATATTCAAGACCCCAATGAGAATAGCAACTAAGAAGAGTTTCAGAAATACCGATATCGTAGTCACCAAAAATAGGGCCATGATCCTTAGCATGAATCAAAGCATGACCGTTACCGTTATTATCCTTCTTGATCAACTCGAGAAGACCATATTTCTTAAATTGTTCTTTTGTGAGCATGGTTCCATCGACTTGAAGAACACCAATAAAGGATTTGTCATCATGAACATAGTATGAATTGTCATCTGAGAAATAATCACCTTTTGTGGAGAATCCCATAATAATATCGTTTTTATCTGTTGTGAAAAAAACGAACCAACTTGATTTGATATCTTTGCAGTTTTCATGTAGTTGTTCAACGGAAAAACGGTCTTTTTTTGTTGAAAAAATCGGATTGTCAAAATTTTCCTTACCAACTCCTTCAATGTCTTTGATGAGATCCTTTATTTGCGTGCTATTGTAGCTCTGGTCACTCTTATCTTGAATCGGAATATCGATTTTGCTTGAACTAAATCTTCGCGGTTTGAAAGCTGACTCGGGAAGTCGGAATTCTTCAGGACTTTCATTTTTGAGAGAATTTTCAAGCTTTGTTTTTTCTTCGTCTTTGACTTTTTTTGCTTCGTCTTCAAGCCAAGGAAGAATGGTTGTGATTGTTGCGTATTTCCTAAGATTCTCGATTACACCACTTGTGAAAATATGGAACGTATCAACACTTCCAAGTTCGCCTTTTGACATCAACGGAAAACGGATTCTTTTAAGGAAATCTTCTTTGAACATTTTTTTCGCGTTTTCTTTCATTCTTCTTGGACGTTTTCTCCACAAGTTTCTGAACTCTCTCGCCTTTTCTCCATCAAGTTTATGAACGATCCAATTGATGACCATTTCGAAAAGATCCAGTTCCGAATAGATGTTGATATTATCAGAATCAAGAATGCTTATGATAACCTCCTTTGGAAGAAGCGTCCATTTACGATCTTTTGAGTGAATGATGTCAGACAAATTGTGCTCAAATCGGGTCATTGCCGTTGAAAATAAAACCGCGTTTTTTCGGATCCAAGGCACTTGAATATAACCGATAACGTTCTCGTTTGTAATTGATTCCTTAATAAAATCTTCGCACCAAAATGCAAGTTGTTCGTTCTCAAGAAGTATTGATGCTTTGTAAATTTCAAGAACGTTATTCTCGTCAATTTCAATTTCTCCAGTGTAAATGAAGTCCAAAATTTGCTCTGCAACTTCGGGTTTAATTGATTCCGTTTTTTCTTCAACTTTAACTTTTGTGAAGTCGAGTTTGTAATCTTTTTTGTGTTTTTCACTTCTTAATACTGATTCTCGTAATTGTGGGCATTGATGAATTACAAATTCTTTGTGAAGTTTCTCTTCTTCTTTTCCTTCAATAATAGCTATAACTCCTTTTGCGTTGGTTTTGTCTTTTCTTATCTTACGGAAATCTGATACTAAATCAATTAAGTTTGCTTTCATTGACATTTTTTTTTTGTTGTTTAAAAAAAAATGAATTTTAAAAAAAAAAATAAATTTTAATTGAAGGCAAAAAAATAATTAAAAAAACTTTTTTTTTTTTCCTTTTTTTTAATTAAATTTTTTATTTAATTTTTTATTTAATTTTTTATTTAATTTTTTTAATTTTGATCGTTTTAATTTTAATAAAAATTTAAAGCAAAATAAAAAAAAGGAAAAAAAAGGAAAAAAAGGAAAAAAACAAAAACAAAAAAAATTTTTTTTCTTTTTAATTTTAATTAAAAAAAAATGAATAAAAAAAGTGGAATTTAAAATTAAAATTAAAATTGAAATTAAAATTAAAAGTGGAATTTAAAATTAAAATTAAAATTGAAATTGAAATTAAAATTAAAATTAAAATTAAAATTAAAATTGAAATTGAAATTGAATTTAAAATTGAAATTAAAATTAAAATTGAAATTAAAATTAAAATTGAAAAAGAATTGGAATTGAAAAAGAAATGAATTTGGAATTGAAATTAAATTCGTTTTCTGAAAATTATTTCTTTTCAGTAAAAATTTGGAAATCAATAATTCTGTGTCTTGTTTTAGAAAAAAATAATCCCATTTTCTTTAAAAACTCATCTTTAGAAACTCTCCAATTTTCCCAAAACTTTGAATTACCAAATAAAGTTTGATTAATTTCTTTTGGTAAATACTTGAAACCCCAATAACAATAGCAATTCAATAAAGTATCAGAAACTCCAAGATCATAATCTCCAAAAACTGGACCATAATTCACTGAATAAATTAATGCATAATCATTTTTTTGATCTTCTTTTTTATCAAAATAAAGTATTCCATATTTCATTAGTTGATCTTCTGTTAGTTTTTCTCCATTCACTTGAAGAACTGCAATAAATGAAGATTCATCTGGAATGTAATTAATATCTTGTTTTCCTGATTTTAAATAATCAGTTATTGTTGAAAATGCTAAAATGATATCATTTGTTGTAGTTGTAAAAATCATAAACCATTTTCCTTTAATTTCTTCACAATTTCTTCGAAGATTTTGAATGGAAAATTGATCTTTTTTTGTTGAGAAAATTTGTTGATAATTTCCAAATGATTCGTTATTGAATATTTTTTTTAAATCCCCAAAATCATATTTCATTTCTTTATTTTCTTGTTTTGGAAGATCTTTGATTTTTGGACTGAATTTTCTTACTTCAAATGCTTTTTCAGGAAGTTGAAAATCAATATCAGCATTACTTTTAAAATAATTAATAAGCGCATCCCTTTTTTTTTCTTCTTCTTCCTTCTGATTATCCTCAAGCCATGGAATTTTCGAACTAATATCAATATAATCTTTAAGTTTTTGAATTAATTCTTGTGGGAAAATTTTGAAAGTATCAACACTTTCAATTTCTTCTTTTGGCATTAAAGGAAATCGTATTTTCTTCAGAAAACTTTTTTTGAATCCTTGCTTGATTTTATCACTAATTTTTCTTGGTCTTTTTCTTAACAGATTCGTAAAATCTCTGGAATTTTCTCCAATTTGATAATTAATCCAATTTATTGCAAATTCAAACAAATCAAGTTCTGAAGTAATATTGATATTTTCCGAATCAAAAATTTCATCAACAACTTGTTTTGGAAGTGTTTTCCATTTTCTATCTTGAGAATGAATAATATCAGATAAATTGTGCTCCAAATAAGTGATTGCAGTTGAGAATAAAAGAGGATTTTTTTGAATCCAAGGAATTTGAAGATATTCAATAACATTTCCATCTGTAAATGATTCTTTAATAAAATCTTCACACCAAAAATCAAGTTGTTCATTTTTAAGAAGTATTGAAGCTTTATGAACATCCAAAACATTTTGTTGGTTAATATTAATTTCTCCAGTGTAAATAAAATCCAAAATTTGTTCAACAACTTCAGGTTTAATTGGTTCATATTTTGTTTCTTTTCCATTTTCATTTTCAATTATTTCTGTAAAATCAAGTGTAAATTTAATTTTTTTGTTTTCTGCTTCTTTGATTTCTGGAATAAGTTTTGGACATTGGTGAATAAGAAATTCTTTATGAATCTGTGTTTCTTTTTCTATTTTGTTTCCTTTTTTTGATTCAATAACTTTTATTGTTGCTGTGTTTGTTTGTTCTTTTCTTATTTTCCGAAAATCAGAAATTAAATCAACAAAATTTGGTTTAGCTATCATTTTTAATTTTTTTAAAATGAAAAAAAATGAAAAAAAAATTTTTTTAAAAAAAAATATAATAAAAATCCACTTTTCTTTCTTATTCTTATTATTTATTCTTATTTTAAAAAAAAAATTTATTTCTTTTCAGTAAAAATTTGGAAATCAATAATTCTGTGTCTTGTTTTAGAAAAAAATAATCCCATTTTCTTTAAAAACTCATCTTTAGAAACTCTCCAATTTTCCCAAAATTTTGAATTACCAAATAAAGGTTTATTAATTTCTTTTGGTAAATACTTGAAACCCCAAGAACAATAGCAATTCAATAAAGTATCAGAAATGGAAAGATCATGATCTCCAAAAACTGGACCATAATTCACTGAATAAATTAATGCACAATTGTTTTTTTGATCTTTTTTTTTCAAATAAAGTATTCCATATTTCATTAATTGATCTTCTGTTAGTTTTTCTCCATTCACTTGAAGAACTGCAATAAATGAAGAATCATCTGGAATGTAATAGTTTTCTTTTTCTGGTTTAAAATAATCAGTTATTGTTGAAAATGCTAAAATAATATCATTTGTTGTAGTTGTAAAAATCATAAACCATTTTCCTTTATTTTCTTCACAATTTCTTCGAAAATTTTGAATGGAAAATTGATCTTTTTTTGTTGAGAAAATTTGTTGATAATTTCCAAATGATTCGTTATTGAATATTTTTTTTAAATCCCCAAAATCATATTTCATTTCTTTATTTTCTTGTTTTGGAAGATCTTTGATTTTTGGATCAAATTTTCTTACTTCAAATGCTTTTTCAGGAAGTTTAAAATCGACATTAGTTTTAAGATCATTAATAAGCACATTTCTTTTTTTTTCTTTTTCTTCCTTATAATTTCCTTCAAGCCATGGAATTTTCGAACTAATATCAATATAATCTTTAAGTTTTTGAATTACTTCTTTTGATAAAATTTTGAAAGTATCAACACTTTCAATTTCTTCTTTTGGCATTAAAGGAAATCGTATTTTCTTTAGAAAATTTTCTCGAAATTTTTTTACTCCTTCTTCTTTTAATTCTCGGGGTCTATCTCTCCAAATATTTCTGAAATATCTTCCATTTTCTCCATCAATTTGATAAATAATCCAATTTATTGCAAATTCAAACAAATCAAGTTCTGAAGTAATATTGATATTTTCCGAATCAAAAATTTCATCAACAATTTTTTTGGGAAGTGATTTCCATTTTCTATCTTTAGAATGAATAATATCAGATAAATTGTGTTTCAAATAAGTGACTCCAGTTGAGAATAAAAGAGGATTTTTTTGAATCCAAGGAATTTGAAGATATTCAATAACATTTCCATCTGTAAATGATTCTTTAATAAAATCTTCACACCAAAAATCAAGTTGTTCATTTTTAAGAAGTATTGAAGCTTTATGAACATCCAAAACATTTTGTTCACTAATATTAATTTCTCCAGTATAAATAAAGTCTAAAATTTGTTCAACAACTTCAGGTTTAATTGGTTCATATTTTGTTTCTTTTTCATTTTCATTTTCAACTATTTTTGTAAAATCAAGTGTAAATTTATTTTTTTTGTTTTCTGCTTCTATAATTTCTGGAATAAGTTGTGGGCATTGTAGGATAAGAAATGGTTTATGAATCTGTGTTTTTTGAATTTGAATTTGATTCTCAATTTGATTTTGAATTTGAATTTGATTTTGATTTTCAATTTGATTTTGAATTTGATTTTCATTTTGATTTTGATTTTGATTTTGATTTTGATTTTGATTTTGATTTTGATTTTGATTTTGATTTTGATTTTGATTTTGATTTTGATTTTCAATTTGATTTTGATTTTGGAATTTTTGATTTTTGAATTTTGAATTTTGAATTTGAATTTGATTTTGATTTTGATTTTGATTATAGATTTTTCATTTTCATTTTGATTTTTGATTTTGATTTTGATTCTCATTTTGATTTTGAATTTGATTTTCATTTTCATTTTCATTTTGAATTTGATTTTTTGATTTCGATTTTGATTTTATTTTTGATTTTGATTTTCATTTTGATTTTGATTTTTATTTTGATTTTTTGATTTTCCTTTTTTTGAATTTGATTTTCAATTTGACTTAAATAATTTTTTTTCTTTTTATTTAAAATTTTTGTTGTTTTTAAAAATTTTGATTGAAAAATTTTGATTTTGATTTTGATTTTGATTTTGATTTTTTGATTTTTTGATTTTCATTTTGATTTTGATTTTCATTTTGATTTTTATTTTTATTTTGATTTTGATTTTGATTTTGATTTTGATTTTGATTTTCATTTTGATTTTGATTTTGATATTGATTTTGAATTTGATTTTCATTTTGATTTTTATTTTCATTTTGATTTTGATTTTGAATTTGATTTTGATTTTGATTTTGATTATTTAGATTTTCATTTTCATTTTGATTTTGATTTTGATTTTGATTTTGAATTTGAATTTGATTTTTATTTTCATTTTTATTTTTATTTTGATTTTGAATTTGATTTTGATTTTGATTTTGATTTTGATTATTTAGATTTTTATTTTCATTTTGATTTTGATTTTGATTTTGATTTTGATTTTGATTTTGATTTTGATTTTGAATTTGATTTCCATTTTCTTTTTCTGATATAATAACTTCAATTTCTGCACTTTCTATTTTATTTCTCCAATTTTCAAATTCAATAAATAATTTTTCTAAATTGTTTCGAAATCTTTTTTCTTTTTTATTTAAAATTTGTTGTTGTTCCATTAAAAAAAAAATGAAAAATGAAAAATGAAAAATGAAAAATGAAAAATGAAATTGAAATTTAAATTGATTTTGAAATTGAAATTTAAATTGATTTTGAATTTAAATTTGATTTTGAAATTGATTTTGATTTTGAATTTGATTTTGATTTTGATTTTGATTTTGAAATTGAAATTGATTTTGAAATTGAATTTGAAATTGATTTTGAATTTGAAATTGAATTTGAAATTGATTTTGAATTTGAAATTGAATTTGAAATTGATTTTAAATTTGAAATTGAATTTGAAATTGATTTTGAATTTGAAATTGAATTTGAAATTGATTTTGAAATTGATTTTGAATTTGAAATTGATTTTGATTTTGAAATTGAAATTGATTTTGAAATTGATTTTGAATTTGAATTTGAATTTGGTTTTGAAGAATTAATATTTTTTAGTAAAAATTTGGAAATCAACGATTCTGTGTCTTGTTTTAGAAAAAAATAATCCCATTTTGTTTTCAAAAATATCGATAGAAGTATACCAATTTTCCCAAAATTTTGAATCACTAAATAAAGGTTTATTAATTTCTTTTGGTAAATACTCAGAACCCCAATAACAATAGCAACTCAATAAAGTATCAGAAATGGCAAGATCATAATCTCCAAAAATTGGACCATAATTCACTGAATAAATTAATGCACAATTATTTTTTTGATCATCTTTTTTTTTCAAATAAAGTATTCCATATTTCATTAATTGATCTTCTGTTAGTTTTTCTCCATTCACTTGAAGAACTGCAATAAATGAAGAATCATCTGGAATGTGATAGTTTTCTTTTCCTGGTTTAAAATAATCAGTTATTGTTGAAAATGCTAAAATAATATCATTTGTTATAGTTGTAAAAATCATAAACCATTTTCCTTTATTTTCTTCACAATTTTTCCGGAGATTTTGAATGGAAAATTGTTCTTTGTTTGTTGAGAAAATTTGTTTGTAATCTCCAAGTGATTCATTCTTAAATATTTTTTTTAAATATTCTAAATCATATTCCATTTCTTTATTTGTTTGTTTTGGAAGATCTTTGATTTTTGGATCAAACTTTCTTTCTTCAAATGCTTCTTCAGGAAGTTGAAAATCAATAAAATCATTAGTTTTAAGATAATTAATAAGCATATCCCTTTTTTTTCTTTTTCTTCCTTTGATTTTTTTTCAAGCCATGGAATTTTCGAACTAATATCAATATAATCTTTAAGTTTTTGAATTACTTCTTTTGGTAAAATTCCGAAAGTATCAACACCTTCAATTTCTTCTTTTGACATTAAAGGAAATCGTATTTTCTTTAGAAAAGTGTATTGAGGTTTGTCTTTGGGTTTGTCTTTGGGTTTGTCTTCGGGTTTGTCTTTGGGTTTGTCTTTGGGTTTGTCTTTGGGTTTGTCTTTGGGTTTGTCTTCGGATTTGTCTTGGAATTGTTCTTGGAATGCTTTTTTGATTTTATCACTAATTTTTCTTGGTCTTTTTCTTAACAGATTCGTAAAATCTCTTCCATTTTCTCCATCAATTTGATAAATAATCCAATTTATTGCAAATTCAAACAAATCAAGTTCTGAATAAATATTGATATTTTTCGAATCAAAAATTTTATCAACAACTTGTTTTGGAAGTGTTTTCCATTTTCTATCTTTAGAATGAATAATATCAGATAAATTGTGCTCCAAATAAGTGATTGCAGTTGAAAATAAAAGAGGATTTTTTTGAATCCAAGGAATCTGAAGATATTCAATAACATTTCCATCTGTAAATGATTCTTTAATAAAATCTTCACACCAAAAATCAAGTTGTTCATTTTTAAGGAGTATTGAAGCTTTATGAACATCCAAAACATTTTGTTGGTTAATATTAATTTCTCCAGTGTAAATAAAGTCTAAAATTTGTTCAACAACTTCAGGTTTAATTGGTTCATATTTTGTTTCTTTTTCATTTTCATTTTCAACTATTTTTGTAAAATCAAGTGTAAATTTAATTTTTTTGTTTTCTGCTTCTATAATTTCTGGAATAAGTTGTGGGCATTGGTGAATAAGAAATTCTTTATGAATCTGTGTTTCATCTTCATTTTCATTTTCTTTTTCTTTTTCCTTTTCTTTTTCCTTTTCTTTTTTTGATCCAATAACTTTTATTGATAGTTTATTTGTTTTTTCTTTTCTTATTTTCCGAAAATCAGAAATTAAATCAACAAAATTTGATTTAGCTAACATTTTTAATTTTTTTAAAATGAAAAAAAATGAAAAATAAAAATCCACTTTATATTTTTTTTTTCTTTTATTTTCCTTTTTTTGATTTGAATTGATTTGAATTGATTTCCAATTAAAAAATTGAAATTCCATTTTGCTTTTTTTTTTTCCGTTTTCTTTCTTTTGGAAAATTTAATTAAAAAAAAAATTATTTCTTTTCAGAAAAAATTTGAAAATCAATAATTCTGTGTTTTGTTTTAGAAAAAAATAATCCCATTTTCTTTAAAAACTCATCTTTAGAAACTCTCCAATTTTCCCAAAACTTTGAATCATTGAATAAAGGTTTATCCATTTGTTTTGGTAAATACTCAGAACCCCAATAACAATAGCAATCCAATAAAGTATCAGAAACTCCAAGATCGTAATTTCCAAAAATTGGGCCATGATCAAGAACAGGAATCAATGAATGGTTTTCTTGATCATCTTTTTTATTCAAATAAAGTATTCCATATTTTTTTAATTGTTTTTCTGTTAGTTTTTCTCCATTCACTTGAAGAACTGCAATAAATGAAGAATCATCTGAAATGTAATTAACATCTTCTTTTTCTGGTTTAAAATAATCAATTATTGTTGAAAATGCTAAAATGATATCATTTGTTATAGTTGTAAAAATCATAAACCATTTTTTCTCAATTGTGCTGCATCTTCTTTGTAGGTTTTCAATTGAAAAATTATGCTTTTTTGTTGAGAAAATTTGTTCGTAATTTCCAAGTGATTCATTCTTGAATATTTTCTTTAAATTTCCAAAATCATATTCCATTTCTTTATTTGTTTGTTTTGGAAGATCTTTGATTTTTGGATCAAATTTTCTTACTTCAAATGCTTTTTCAGGAATTTGATATTGAGTAGCATTATTTTTAAGGTATTCCTTAAGACCTTGCTTTTTTTCTTCGTATTTTTCTTTTCTTAATTTTTTCTTTGTCTCGATATTGTTTTGATTTTCATTTTGATTTTCATTTTGATTTTCATTTTGATTTTCATTTTGAATTTGATTTTCATTTTCATTTTGATTTTCAGTTTCAGTTTCAGTTTCAGTTTCATCAGTTTCATCCTCAGTTTCATCATTCCAATAAATAGATGAATTTTTAATAACAACATAAGTTATAAGTTTTTGAATTAATTCGTCTGGAAAAATTCCGAAAGTATCAACACCTTCAATTTCTGCTTTTGACATTAAAGGAAATCGTATTTTTTTCAGGAAATTTTTTTTGAATTCTTCCTTGATTTGATTATTAATTTCTCTTGATCTTTTTCTTGAAATATTTCTATGTTTTTTTGCATTTTCATCAATTTGATAAGCAACCCAATTTATTGCAAATTCAAACAGATCAAGTTCTGAATTAATATTGATATTTTTCGAAGAAAAAATATGGTCAACAATTTGTTTTGGAAGTGATCTCCATTCCATTTCTCTAGAATGAATAATATCAGATAAATTGTGCTTCAAATAAGTGATTGCAGCTGAAAATAAAAGAGGATTTTTTTGAATCCAAGGAATTTGAAGATATTCAATAACATTCTTATTTGTGAATGATTCGTTAACAAAATAATCACACCAAGAGGCAAGTTGTTCATTTTTAAGAACTATTGAAGCTTTATGAACATCCAAAACATTTTGTTCATTAATATTAATTTCGCCAGTGTAAATAAAGTTCAAAATTTGTTCAACAACTTCAGGTTTAACTGATTCATATTTTGGTTCATTTTCTTTTTTGTCTTGATTTTCTTGATTTTCTTGATTTTCTTTTTTTTCTTCTTTTTCTTCTTTTTCTTCTTTTTCTTCATTTTCTTGATTTTCTTCTTTTCCTTCCCTACTATTAAATTCAACAATTGATTTGATATTTTCTTCAATATTTGTTTTTTCAACTGGTATTTGTGTAAAATCAAGTGTGTAATTTATTTCGAATTTTTCTTTTTCTTTTTCTGATTCATTGTTCTTATTTTTTTCTGCTTGTAAAATTTCTTCGCGCAATTCTGAACTTTGAAGAAAAACAAACTCTTTATGAATCATTTCTTTTTCGTCTTTTGGTTTGATAACTAAAATTGTTTTATTTCCTTCATGTGATTTTCTTATTTTACGGAAATCAGAAGTTAAATCAACGATATTTGGTTTAAATGACATATTAAATTGTGTTAAATTTGTTTTAATAAATTTATTTTTTTTTATTAAATTTTGTAAAAAAAAAAAAGGAAAAAAATGAAAAAGCAAAAAATTTTTTTTTCCGTTTTTTTTTTTTATTCAAATTTTTTTTTCCTCTTTTAATTTTAAATTTTATAAATTGAATTTAAAATAAATTGAATTTAAAATAAATTGAATTGAAAAATAAATTGAAAATAAATTGAATTGAAAATTGAATTGAAAATAAATTGAAAATAAATTGAAAATAAAGAAAGAAAAAAAAAGAAGAATAAGAATAAGAATCATTTAACCAAAAGATTTTTAGGAGGGAAAACTGAATTAACACCCATATTTTTAAGGGTTTGAATTAAAGAAATTGGAGAAGGATAGTAATAAATTCTAGTTTTAGGATTTCCAAAAATAAAAGTCATTGTTTCAATATACTTCAAGCATAATAAATAACGGATGGGGTCTCCACCTTGTTGAGAAACAACTCTTGCGATTTCGCGAATGGTTCTTGCTTCAGCATTAGCTTGATTGATGATGCTTGCGGACAGACCACGGGATCGAGCAATTGCCTCCTGCATTTTTCCTTGTTGACTGCGAATATCAGAATCTCTTTTACCTTCCGATTCAATTACTGCTGATTGTTTTTGAGCTCGCGCATCAATAATCACTTTGGAATTGTTCAGTTGCGCTTCTTTTTGCTTGCTAAATGAGCTATCGATTCTTGGTACGTGAACATGTTGCACTTTTACAAAATCAATGTGTACTCCCCATCGAACTACTTCCGAATCAATGAATCCTGCTACTGTTCCTACTGATGTAGTGTCTTCTATTATTTGATCAACTGTTAGTGAAGCTGCCATGTTTCGTACGTAGGATTGAAGCATCTTGCTTAATACTAATGGTAAATTGTATACTGAATAGATCATGTTCTTCGTGTTGGTTATTTTGTATGATAATATGCAATCTAAATGAACATCTGTAAAACATCATTTTTAATTTTTAATTTTATAAATGAATTTTAATTTTATAAATTTTATAAATGAATTTTAATTTTATAAATGAATTTAATTTCATAAATAAATTTAAATTTTATAAATGAATTTTATATTTAATTTTATAAATGAATTGAATTTTATAAATGAATTATTTTATAAATGAATTTAATTTTATAAATGAATTTTAATTTTATAAATGAATTTAAATTTTATAAATGAATTTTAATTTTATAAATGAATTTAAATTTTAATTTTATAAATGAATTTAAATTTTATAAATGAATTTAATTTTATAAATGAATTTAATTTTATAAATGAATTTATAAATGAATTTTATAAATGAATTTAATTTTATAAATGAATTTAATTTTATAAATGAATTTTATTTTATAAATGAATTTAAATTTTATAAATGAATTATTTTATAAATGAATTTTAATTTTATAAATTAATTTTTATGAATTATTTTATAAATGAATTTAAATTTTATAAATGAATTTAAATTTTATAAATGAATTTTAATTTTATAAATAAATTTTAATTTTATAAATAAATTTAAATTTTATAAATGAATTTAAATTTTATAAATAAATTTTAATTTAAATTTTATAAATAAATTTAATTTTTAAATAAATTTTAAATTTTATAAATGAATTTAATTTAAATTTTATAAATAAATTTAATTTAAATTTTATAAATAAATTTAATTTAAATTTTATAAATAAATTTAATTTAAATTTTTAAATAATTTAAATTTTATAAATAAATTTAATTTAAATTTTATAAATAAATTTAATTTAAATTTTATAAATAAATTTTATAAATGAATTTAAATTTTATAAATGAATTTTAATTTTATAAATAAATTATAATTTTATAAATGAATTTTAATTTTATAAATGAATTTAATTTTATAAATAAATTTAAATTTTATAAATGAATTATTTTATAAATGAATTTAATTTTATAAATGAATTTTAATTTTATAAATAAATTTTATAAATGAATTTTGGATTTTAAATAATTACTCGCACTATCACTTGTAATCACACTTGTACTTGGAAAATCAATAACTTCACTTTGTGTACTTATCTTTTTCTTTGTTTGTTGGATTTTAGTTGTTCTTCCTGTTCGAAGATCAGAAACAAAATAAGATTGATGATAACCTTTAATTCTATCTGCAAAAGGAGCAATAAAATGAACACCAGCAAGTAAAGTTTTCTTATATTTACCAAATCTCTCAACAATAACCTCTTCTCTTTCATGAACCAAAACAAAACATTTCTTGACATTTTAAAAGAAAAAAAAGTGTAAAAAAGAATTAATTGAATTAAAATTTTTTTCACCTTTTGCTTTTTTTTTTTTGCTTTTTTTTTTTTAATTGTTTACAAATAATAAAATTAAAAAGATTATCGCCACAATTGGAATAACAATTAAAACCAAATTTGAAGCCATTATGTAAAATGATTTAAATTAAAAAAATTTTGTTTGGACTATTCAAAAAAAAAATAATAAAAATGAAAAAAAAAATGAAAAAAAAAATGAAAAAAATTTTTTTAATTCGTTAAAAAGAAAAAAGAAAAAAAAAACAAAAGGAGAAAAATTTGATTTAATTTTCTTATTCCACTTTTTTTTCCTTTCAATAATCAAAATTATTTGAATTAAAATTAATTTTTTATTTAATTTTTGGATTCTTTTGTATTTGGAATCAAAAAAGGTTGTTGATTTTCTTGATTATAATGAAAATATTGAAAAATACAAGTTAAATCATTTCCAATTTGAAATAAACAACCAACAAAAAAAGGATATGGAGATTGATCAATTATAAAATAAATGAATTTAATAAAATCTCCAATAATCCAAGTTAAAAAAAGGAAAAGAGTAACACCTTCAGTTGATTTTCGTTTGTAATTTTTATATACTTGAAAACTACCTGCAGAACTTTCAAGAAAAAGTGATAAATATCCAATAAAAGCAAAATAAAATCTTCCCCAAAAGAAAAATCAAGAATTGAACTAAATCAATTTTAAAATAAATCAAATCAAATCAAATTTAAATCAATATTTTAAATCAAATTTAAATCAATATTTAAATCAATATTTAAATCAATTTAGAAACAAATATTTAAATCAATATTTAAATCAATATTTAAATCAATATTTAAATTAATTTAGAAATCAATTTAGAAATCAATATTTAAATCAATATTTAAATCAATATTTAAATTAATATTTAAATTAATATTTAAATAAATTTAGAAATCAATATTTAAATCAATTTTTAAATCAATTTAGAAATCAATATTTAAATCAATTTTTAAATCAATTTAGAAATCAATATTTAAATCAATTTTTAAATCAATTTAGAAATCAATTTAGAAATAAATATTTAAATCAATTAGAAACAAATATTTAAATCAATATTTAAATCAATATTTAAATCTAATATTTAAATTAATATTTAATTCAAATATTTAAATTAATATTCAAAAATATTTAAATTAATATTTAAATCAATATTTAAATCAATATTTAAATCAATATTTAAATCAATATTTAAATCAATATTTAAATCAATATTTAAATTAATATATTTAAATTAATATTTAAATTAAATTTAAATTAATATTTAAAATCAATATTTAAATCAATTTAGAAATCAATATTTAAATCAATATTTAAAATCAATATTTAAATTAATATTTAAATTAATATTTAAATCAATATTTAAATCAATTTAGAAATCAATATTTAAATCAATATTTAAATCAATATTTAAATCAATATTTAAATCAATATTTAAATCAATATTTAAATCAATATTTAAATCAATTTAGAAATCAATATTTAAATCAATATTTAAATCAATATTTAAATCAATATTTAAATCAATATTTAAATCAATATTTAAATTAATATTTAAATTAATATTCAAATTAATATTTAAATTAATATTTAAATCAATATTTAAATTAATATTTAAATTAATATTTAATTCAATATTTAATTCAATATTTAATTCAATATATTTAAAATCAATTTAGAAATCAATATTTAAATTAATATTTTAAATCAATATTTAAATTAATTTAGAAATCAATTTAGAAATATTTAGAAATCAATTCAGAAACAAATATTTAAATCAATATTTTAAATATTTAAAATCAATAATTAAATCAATATTTAAATCAATAATTAAATCAATATTTAAATTAATATTTAAATCAATTTAGAAATCAATTTAGAAATCAATTTAGAAATCAATTTAGAAATCAATTTAGAAATCAATTTAGAAATCAATTTAGAAATCAATATTTAAATCAATATTTTAAATCAATATTTAAATTAATATTTAAATCAATATTTAAATTAATATTTAAATCAATATTTCAATAATTAAATATTTAAATCAATATTTAAATCAATTTAGAAATCAATATTTAAATTAATATTCAAATCAATATTTAAATTAATATTTAAATCAATTTAGAAATCAATATTTAAATCAATTAATATTTAAATTTAAATCAATATTTAAATCAATATTTAAATCAATATTTAAATTAATATTTTTAAATCAATTTTTAAATTAATATTTAAATCAATATTTAAATTAATATTTAAATCAATATTTAAATCAATATTTAAATCAATAATTAAATCAATATTTAAATCAATAATTAAATCAATATTTAAATCAATATTTAAATCAATTTAGAAATAAATATTTAAATCAATATTTAAATCAATATTTAAATCAATATTTAAATCAATATTTAAATCAATATTTAAATCAATATTTAAATCAATATTTAAATCAATATTTAAATCAATATTTAATTCAATATTTAATTCAATATTTAAATCAATATTTAAATCAATTTAGAAATCAATATTTAAATCAATATTTAAATTAATATTTAAATTAATATTTAAATCAATATTTAAATTAATATTTAAATCAATTTAGAAATCAATATTTAAATCAATATTTAAATAAATATTTAAATTAATATTTAAATTAATATTTAAATCAATTTAGAAATCAATATTTAAATCAATTTAGAAATCAATTTAGAAATCAATTTAGAAATCAAATTTAAATTTAGAAACCATAAGGAATAAAATTTGACCAGTTCCAAAAATGTTGTAAAAAATCATCAAAATTATCAAAAAAATCAAATCCATTAAAAAATCGAGAATCCATTCTATATTTAATAACATATCTTAACAAAATAACTTGAACAGTAATCATACAAATAGATTGTAAAACCAAAGCTTGTGAAAAACGATTCCCAAACCAAAAATAGATTCTTAATATATTACTTGTTGTTAAAATTAAACACAAATAAGAAGAAAAACCTTCTGAAGATTTGGTTTTTAAAATTTTCATTAATTGATAAATAAAACCTGATACTGGACCAAATACCATAAAAATATCAAACAGAAACTGAAACATTTCAAGAAACATTACAAAAGAAAAAAAAATGAAAAACCAAATTTCAAATTTCAAAAAAAAAAAAATCAAAATCTTCTTTGATTTTTGTGTTGTTTATTTTGATTTTTTTTTCGTTTTGAAAAAATGATTGATTCTTCAAAACAATTTGTAAATATGACTTTGTAAATTTAACCAGTATAAAAGAAAGATGATAAAAATAATCTCAAAAATGATAAAAAATATCCAAAAACCTGCTCTGCTTTTCTTTTCAATTTGACCTGAAAATAACTTTGTTTGGGTTTCAAAAGCAACATGTTCAAATCTATTATTAAGAAATTCAGCTGAACGTCTGATCTCTTTAATTTGATCAACAACATTTGTTGTTGTTTCTACCAAGTTTTCTGTGTTACGAGTTACTTCACTCAAAAAAGATGTTTGTATTCTTGTATATAAATTTTCTAGTTCTTGCATTGTCTGTAAATTTTTTTTCGAATCTCTTTATAAATTTTTTTTTGTTTTTCGTCAATTTCTTGTAATTGAATTTTTTTTATTTTAATTTTTTTTTAATTTTACATATCAAGTCTAAAAATTGTATAAAACAAATCGATAATTTTATCAAGATAGAGAGTTTGTCTGTCTTTTTCTACTAAATTTTCGATTAATGAAATTTCTTGTTCAACTTCTGCAATTAAATTATTATCCACTTGTTGAAGTAAATCCAAAATTTTCTGTTTATCGAATGATTCTTTTATTTCTTGATTGTTTTTGTCTTTTTCGAGTCTTTCAGAAATTAATTCGTTAAGATCATAAGTGAAAGTTTCGTAAACTTTCAAAGAGTAAATATAATGATATGCTATTTTTTGTTTTTTGTTTATATTTAAATATTGATGATAAAATGGCTTATTTTCTTTGATTTAAAACAAACATTGAAATTTTAAGTTTGTGAATGTAAGTCCGAAATAATAATCTTTTGGGATTTGCAATTTTTTTGATTCAAACGAAACCCATTCTCCGTTTGATTTTTCATCGAAATCAACCTTAAAAAAGAAAGAAGATTAATTTTAGAAAATTTGATATTTATAAATAAGTTTACTTTAAGTATTCCTTCGAAATAACTAATTTTTATTTTTGTTTTTTCTTTCAAACCGAAATAATTGATAGGATGTTCAAACAAAGTTTGTTTTTGTAGCATATCATTTGACATTGTTTGATATAAAATTTCAAGTCTTGTCTATTTATATTGTTAGTATCAAAACCAATTTCAATTTTAATTTCAAAAATAAATTCAAAGATTTAAATACAGATGATAAAAGAACTGCTAATCCTTCAAATCTATCTGTGTTTCCAAATAAATATCCTTCTTTTTTTCGTTGTTTTGTATACCAAAAACCAATTCCATCGAAATCTGTTTCAATTTTTTGGCTTGGACCTGATTGTAATTCGATTTCACACATCCAATCTCTTGAGTCTTGGGTCTAAAATATTCATTTAATTTTATTTATAATTTTATTTATAATTTAATTTATAATTTAATTTATATTTTTATTTATAATTTAATTTATAATTTAATTTATATTTTTATTTATAATTTAATTTATAATTTAATTTATAATTTTATTTATAATTTTATTTATTATTTTATTTATATTTTTATTTATAATTTTATTTATAATTTAATTTATAATTTAATTTATAAATTTAATTTATAATTTTATTTATATTTTTATTTATAATTTTATTAATTTTATTTATAATTTTATTTATAATTTTATTTATATTTATATTTATATTTTTATTTATAATTTTATTTATAATTTTATTTATATTTTTATTTATAATTTAATTTATAATTTTATTTATAATTTAATTTATAATTTTATTTATATTTTAATTTATAATTTTATTTATAATTTAATTTATAATTTTATTAATAATTTTATTTATAATTTTATTTATAATTTTATTTATAAATTTAATTTATATTTTATTTATAAATTTTTATTTATAATTTTATTTATTATTTTATTTATTATTTAATTTATAATTTTATTTATAATTTAATTTATAATTTTATTTATAATTTAATTTATAATTTTATTTATTTATAATTTATATTTATAATTTTATTTATAATTTTATTTATAATTTTATTTTATTTTTATTTTATTTTAAATTTTATTTATAATTTAATTTTATTTAATTTTTAATTTATATTTTTAATTTATAATTTTATTTATAATTTTATTTATTATTTTATTTATATTTTTTTTTTATAATTTTATTTATAATTTTTATTTATTATTTTATTTTATTTTTTATTTTAATTTTTATTTTATAATTTTAATTTATAATTTAATTTATAATTTTATTTTTTTTATAATTTAATTTATAATTTTATTTATAATTTTATTTATAATTTTTTTATAATTTTATTTATAATTTTATTTTTATTTTATTTTATAATTTTTTATTTATAATTTTATTTATAATTTTATTTTATAATTTTATTTATAATTTTTATTTATAATTTTATTTATAATTTTATTTATAATTTTATTTATAATTTTATTTATAATTTTATTTACAATTTTATTTATATTTTATTTTATAATTTTATTTTTAATTTATATTTTATAATTTTATTTATAATTTTATTTATAATTTTATTTATAATTTTATTTATAATTTTATTTATAATTAGTATTTTATAATTTATTTATATTTTTAATTTTATTATATTTATATTTTATTTTATAATTTTATTTATATTTTTATTTATAATTTTATTTATAATTTTATTTATAATTTTATTTTATAATTTTATTTATAATTTTATTTATATTTTTTATTTATAATTTTATTTATATTTTTATTTATAATTTTATTTATAATTTTATTTTAATTTTATTTATAATTTTATTTATAATTTTAATTTATAATTTTTATTTTATTTATAATTTTATTTATAATTTTATTTATAATTTAATTTATAATTTAATTTTAATTTATAATTTTATTTTTAATTTAATTTATAATTTTATTTATAATTTATTTTATTATTTTATTTTTATTTTTAATTTTATAATTTAATTTATAATTTAATTTATAATTTTATTTATAATTTTATTTATAATTTTATTTATAATTTTTATTTATATTTTAATTTATAATTTTATTTTAATTTTATTTTATTTTTAATTTATATTTTAATTTATAATTTAATTTATAATTTTATTTATAATTTAATTTATAATTTTAATTTATAATTTTATTTATAATTTTATTTATAATTTTATTTATAATTTTATTTATAATTTTATTTATAATTTTATTTATAATTTTATTTATAATTTAATTTATAATTTTATTTATAATTTTATTTATAATTTAATTTATTATTTATTTATAATTTAATTTATAATTTTATTTATAATTTAATTTATAATTTAATTTATAATTTAATTTACATCTTTTGCCCAAATTGAACCTATAGGTTCTTTATTTCTAGTTAAAATAATTTTGTCTGGTTGTGTGAATATATTTTGACTTTCCCAAGTTTGCATTATATTACTAAATGAAGGAGGGATAAGAGAAAGTTTTGGATTTAAAACTGGTGGTATTTTTGTTTGATTTGAAAATAGAATTTGAAAAAAAACAAAAAAGAAAAGAAACAAAATTTTCATTTTGAAAAAAGAAAAAAATGAAAAAAACAAAAAACAAAAAAATTATTTTATTTTTTTTTTTCATTTTTTAGTTTCATTTAAAAAAATTACAAAAATGAATTATTATAAAGATAATTTTAAAAATAAACGAGTTTATGTTATTGGACATTTAAATCCTGATGTTGATTCAATTATTTCAACTATTCTCCTTGATCACTTATTAAAATGGTTGGGAATTGATGCAAAAGGAGGTTTGAAAACATAAAAAGAATAAAAAAGAACAAAACAAAAAAAAACAAATGCTTAAAAAAATTTTTTTTTTCTCAATTTAATTTGAATAAATGAAATAAAATTAATAAATAAATTAATAGTTAAATTAATGCCTTGCGATGAAATAACAAAAAAGGTTTGTTCAAAACCAAAAAAAATCAATCATAATTTTTTCTCAATTAATTTTTTTTCAATTATATTTTTTCAATTAATTTTAGGTAACTAAAGAAATAAAATGTCCAGAAGTTCCATTAATTAAATTAGAAGAATTAAAAAATCAAAATGTTTTTTTGGTTGATCATACATATAAAGTTAATTCTTTAGGAGAACATTTCCCTGCAAACAGTAAATTAAAATTAAAATTAAAATCAAAATTAAAATTAAAATTAAAATTAAAATTCATTTATAAAATTATAATTATAATTAAAATTAAAATTAAAATTCAAATTAAAATTAAATTTAAAATCAAAATCAAAATTAAAATTAAATTTAAAATTCATTTATAAAATTAAAATTAAAATTAAATTTAAAATTAAAATTAAAATTAAAATTAAAAAAAATAAAATTAAAATTAAAAATTAAAATTAAAATTAAAAATCAAAATTAAAATTAAAATTAAAATTAAAATTAAAATTCAATCTAAAATTAAAATTAAAATTAAAATTAAAATTAAATTTAAAATTAAAATTAAAATTAAAATTAAATTTAAAATTAAAATTAAAATTAAAATTAAAATTAAAATTAAAATTAAAATTCATTTATAAAATTAAAATTATAATTAGATTTAAAATTAAAATTATAATTAAAAAATTTAATTTAAAAATTAAAATTAAAATTAAAATTAAAATTAAAATTAAAATTAAAATTAAAATTAAAATTAAATTTAAAATTAAAATTAAAAATTAAAATCAAAATCAAAATTAAAATTAAAATTAAAATTAAATTTAAAATTAAAATTAAAATTAAATTTAAAATTAAAATTAAAATTAAATTTAAAATTAAAATTAAAATTAAATTTAAAATTAAAATTAAAATTAAATTTAAAATTAAAATTAAAATTAAAATTAATATTAAATTTAAAATTAAAATTGATTTATAAATTTAATCAAAAAAATAGTTGTCGGAATTATTGGACATAATACAAGAAATGGAACTGAAGCAGCACCTTTTATTAGAAATGAAAATGTTGGATGTGCAGCAAGAATTGTTCTTGACTTAATGGAGAAAGAGAAATATCCAGTAAGTGATGAAGAATATTTATGGACTTTGTATGCATTAGGAGTAGATTCATGTTGCTTATTAAAAACAAACACAACAAAAGAAGATATTGAACTAGCAAATAAATGGGAAAAAAAACTTGGAATTTCTCATCAATTTTTAAAAGAAAAACTTTATTTGAATGCAATTTTAATGATAAAGTTGAAAAGTTATCAAAACATGGTTTTAAAAATCATTTATTTAGTGAAAAATATCATGGATTTTCTTCTTATGTTGAAATACTTCATGTTAATGATCAAAAAATGAAGAAAATTGAGGAAATTCAAAATTATATTCGAAATCATAATGGAATTGATCTTTGGGTTTTTTTTGTTTATAATTATGAAGATGCAACAACTACTGTTTGTTATTCAGGTCCTTTAGCAAAACATTTCTCAACAACAACTCATGATTCTATTATTTCTCGAGGTGCTACAGTTATTCCTGAAATTAGAAAAAAAATAGCAAATTTAATTGAATCAAAACAAATTTAATTTTCTTTTAATTATTTCAATTCTAATTCCAATTCTAATTCTAATTCCAATTTTTCTTTTCATTTTTATTTTATTTTTTTGAAGCAATTATTTAGCTAATTTTACATTTGTTTTTCTTTTTCTTTTTCTTTTTCTTTTATAGAAAATAAAATTCTCAAAAAATAAAAATTTAGATCAAAAATAATTCTTTTTCTCTTTTCTTCTTATTTTCCAATTTTTTAATAATTAAATAAATTTAATAAAGAAAATACAAACAAAATTATTTTTTCGTTTTTTTCAATTTCATTTTTTTTAGTTTCATTTAAAAAAAATTACAAAAATGGATTATTATAAAAATAATTTTAAAAATAAAAGAGTTTATGTTACTGGACATTTAAATCCTGATGTTGATTCAATTATTTCAACTATTTTAATGGAAAAGTTATTGAAATGGTTGGAAATTGATGCAAAAGGAGGTTTGAAAACATAAAAAAAATAAAGTCAAAAACAATTTTTTTTGATGTTAAATTGAATTAACAAATTTAATACTTAAAATAAATTAATAGTTAAATTAATGCCTTGCGATGAAATAACAACCAATGTTTGTTTTGAAAATAATTTGGATTTTTATTTTATTTTATTATATTTATTAAATTTTTAGGTAACTAAAGAATTAAAATGTCCAGAAGTTCCATTAATTAAATTAGAAGAATTAAAAAATCAAGATATTTTTTTGGTTGATCATACACATCCAATTAGTTCTATAGGCGAAAATTTTCCTGCAAACAGTTAAAAAATTTTAATATAAAAATTAACCCAAAAATTTAATATAAAAATCTAATCAAAAAAATAGTTGTTGGAATTATTGGACATAATCCGTTAAATGAAGTCGCAAAAGCACCTTTTATTATAAATGGAAATGTTGGATGTGCAGCAAGACTTATTATTGACTTAATGGAGAAAGAGAAATATCCAGTAAGTAATCAAGAATATTTATGGGCTTTATATGCTTTAGCAATAGATTCATGTTGCTTATTAAAAACAAGTGTAACAAAAGAAGATATTGAATTAGCAAATAAATGGGAAAAAAAACTTGAAATTTCTCATCAATTTTTAAAAGAAAAAACTTTATTTGAATGTGATTTTAATGATAAAATTGAAAATTTAGCAAGAAATGGTTTTAAAAATCATTTATTTAGTGGAAAATATCGAGGATTTTCTTCTTATATTGAAATGATTAATGTTAATGATCAAAAAATGAAGAAAATTGAAGAAATCCAAAATTATATTGAAAAAAATAATGAAGTAGATCTTTGGATTTTTTTTGTTTATAATTTTGCAGATCCAACAACTACTATTTATTATTACGGTCCTTTAGCAAAACATTTCTCAACAAAAACTTATAATTCTGTTGTTTCTCGAGGAATTACAGTTATTCCTGAAATTAGAAAACAAATAACAAATTTAGTTGAATCAAAACAAATTTAATTTTCTTATTCTTTTAATTTCTTTTCCAAAATCAAAATGAAAATCAAAATCAAAATCAAAATCAAAATCAAAATCAATATCAAAATCAAAATCAAAATCAAAATCAATATCAATATCAAATTCAAATTCAAAATCAAAATCAAATTCAAAATCAAAATCAAATTCAAAATCAATATCAAAATCAAAATCAAAATCAAAATCAAAATCAAAATCAAAATCAAAATCAAAATCAAAATTCAAAATCAAAAATCAAAATCAAAATCAAATCACTCAAAAATCACTTGTTCATAAGATTTTTTTTAATGATTTTTTTCTTTTAGATTTTGTTTTTTTTTGGCCGATTCAATCCAGTTTGTTCACAGAACGGTTTTTGTTCACAGAACAGTTTTTTGTTCACAGAACGATATTTGTTCACTGAACAAACTAGGTTCACTGAACAAACTGGAAGGATTCAACAAGAAAAAATAAAGAAAAAAAAATAAGAAAGTTTGTTGGTTTAGAAAAAAGAGACTTTGAAAAAAGAAAAGAAAAGAAAAAAATTGAAAAAAAAATTGAAAAAGAATTCCAAAAAGAATTCCAAAAAGAATTCCAAAAAGAAATGATTAAATTTTTTGATCTTTTAATTGATTAATCAAATTTTGGATGTTATCTTGAGAAAGCATTCTCATATCCACTTTCGATGTTTTTTCATCTTCTGTTTTTTTTAGAACAGAATTATTTTCCACCTTTTTCAAATTTGGAGAGGAATATTCTGATTTGTTTTGATTTGAATTCTTCATCTTTTCATAAAGTAATATCGATGCATTGTTTGTGAGATATTTTATTGGATTGCGGACAAAAAAAACTTTGGAATCATCGAATACATACCACTTACCATTTTCCTTATTCCTCCATAACGCAATGTAATGCCCTCCTTCAATGAAATCCCCAAATGAAGAATCGCACCTCTTAAAGAATATTCTTTGTTATCTTTATTGATTGATTTATTGGTTTCATTTAATAAATCTTTTTCTTTTAAATTATTAGATTGATTTGTTTCAATAGATTCAATTCTTTCATCAATTTGATTTGATTGAGAAGATTTTGATGAGAAAACTAATGGAGATAAATAAAGTGATTGATTGTTTTCATTTAATAAATCTTTTTCTTTTAAATTATTAGATTGATTTGTTTCAATAGATTCAATTCTTTCATCAATTTGATTTGTTTCAATAGATTCGATTCTTTCATCAATTTGATTTGTTTCAATAGATTCAATACTTTCATCAATTTGATTTGATTGAGAAGATTTTGATGAGAAAACTAATGGAGATAAATAAAGTGATTGATTGTTTTCATTTAATAAATCTTTTTCTTTTAAATTATTAGATTGATTTGTTTCAATAGATTCAATTCTTTCATCAATTTGATTTGTTTCAATAGATTCAATTCTTTCATCAATTTGATTTGATTGAGAAGATTTTGATGAGAAAATTAATGAAGATGAATAAAGTGATTGATTGTTTTCATTTAATAAATCTTTTTCTTTTAAATTATTAGATTGATTTGTTTCAATAGATTCAATTCTTTCATCAATTTGATTTGTTTCAATAGATTCAATTCTTTCATCAATTTGATTTGTTTCAATAGATTCAATTCTTTCATCAATTTGATTTGATTGAGAAGATTTTGATGAGAAAACTAATGAAGATGAATAAAGTGATTGATTGTTTTCATTTAATAAATCTTTTTCTTTTAAATTATTAGATTGATTTGTTTCAATAGATTCGATTCTTTCATCAATTTGATTTGTTTCAATAGATTCAATTCTTTCATCAATTTGATTTGATTGAGAAGATTTTGATGAGAAAACTAATGAAGATGAATAAAGTGATTGATTGTTTTCATTTAATAAATCTTTTTCTTTTAAATTATTAGATTGATTTGTTTCAATAGATTCAATTCTTTCATCAACTTCATTCAATGGAGAGGATTGATTTGAAAGAATGCAAGGAGGTGTTGAAATATCTTGAATATTATGAGGAATCCAATTTTCTTCTCCATATTTCTGTAAATCAATTTTGTCGGGAATCACCACAGGCCAATTTTTCTTTCCAGTGCTTCCATCTTTTTTCCACCAAAATCTTTCTAAATGAATCCAAAAAAAATGAGGAAAATCTGAAATGAAGAATTGTTGAGATTGGGATTTTGGGGTAATCTCTTCTTTTTTTGGAATATCTTTCGGTGATGTAACTTCATGAGTTTTCGATTGGTGCTTTCTTCCTTTTCTTCTTCTTTTTGTTTTTTGTGATAGTTTTTCCGTCTTCTCAGGAGTTAAAGAAATTTCTTTTTTGGTTGAGGATGTGCTTTTTTCGTTAGAGTTCTTTTTTTTTTGTTTTTTACATTCTTCACAAATCATCAAATTGTCTTTGTCAGGATGAATCAAAGAGAAATAAGAATCAATTAAATCAAGAAGATGAATTGGAGTATTTGCAACTGGAGGATGTAAGAAGATATTCAAGCTGTAAAATTCTGTTTCAGTTTCAGACCAATGACCACATGCTCCATAAAAAATCTTCTTCTTTTCCAATCCACAATGTGCTCTAATCAAACTCAGATTTTCTCTTATCGGAATTTGAATTTTTTTGTTAAGTGTATTATTGTAAAGTAATAACGAGTCAATCCGGAGATTATCTAACAAAAAATCCAGAAAATCATGAGCATCTTTTTGAGAGGGATTTGGACCATACATTTTTTTAATTCCCTTCAAATCGTTTTGTAAGGATACGAGATATGAATATGGAACAGTCTCTTTTTCGGTTTTCATCTGTTGGGAGATGGACAAAATTTTTTCAACTAAAGATCCTTGAGGATTGAAAAATTCTCCATTTGTTCTCAGGAAGAGTTGAAGAACAGAAATCATGAAACAAGAGTTGCAAGGATTTTCTATTCCCTTTAAAGATAGATTACTTTTTTGAGAAGGACCATCACTTTTCAAATCAGAGAAAAAATTGAGTGCAGGTTTTTTGGGAGAATTACTTTGAGAGAGAGGATTAGAAGGAGGTTCCACAATCATTTTTCGTTTCTTTGATTGTTTTGGAGAGTTTTCCTTTGATGATCTATCTGATTTTGGAGAGTCTTGAATGAGTTCAAACTGATCATCTTCGTTCATTTGAAAGAAGTTGGGTTTGTTGCATTTAGATTTTTTTTTTCGGGGGTTGTAGTTCTTAAAGGAGTTAGTTGAATTTTTAGATTTGTGAGTGCGGAACAAATTACAAATAATAATCGGAAATCGGTCATATTTCCTCTGAATTTAAACATCATGATGTTGAATTTTTTAAGGCGTCCATAGTAGTTTTCCACAAGAACTCTATCTGAAGAGAGTTTGATATTATTGTGGATTTTTTCTTGAGTAAGGCCGGCTGAAGTTTTTTTAGATGGTAATACAGCCTTACATTGTTTTTGAATGCCTTGAAATCCAGAGTCAGCAAGAATCTGATATCTTTTTTTCTTTTTTTTCCCATTTTTATCACGAACTATCTCCTCACATTTATCAGACCAATCCGTAATATCCCATACAATCTTGTCATGGTTTTTTCCCGTTACTCCTGGCACACAATCCATCATGAGACCATTTGGGGAGTGGATTGTTAAACTTTTGAAGCAATACTTCTTGTGCTTTCCTGAGTATGTCAGTGTTCTTTTCGTTTTATTTTTTGGTCGTTGTATTTCTTGAACAGTGGCATCCACTACAGCCATCGCTTTTGGATAATTTGGAAAACCGATATTATTCTTTTTTTGCTCTTTCTTTGATATCCAATGTATTTGATTTTTGAGCTCATTATGAATCGGAACTAAAAATTTTTTGAATAAGCTATTCATACTTGCTCGAGGAATTCCAAAAAAAACTTCCATTGAAGAAAACGGGCAATAGGAATAAAAGTAAGTAAGGAAAGCTAACCAAATATCTTCGGGAGATAAAATTCTTTTTGGTGCTCGTTGATTAAAAGGAGAAATGATATCCTTCACATATTGAAAGCAATCCAAAAAACCTTCCAAAGTATATCCAGTCAGTACTTTCAATAACAGAGGATAAGTTGAGGCTAATTTCCAATTGATTCGAATTCCATAAGGATTTTGAGGATCAATAATTACTTTATCCTCTTCTAAAATATCATCGTGCCCAAATTCATAGACTCTAGATCTTATAATCTTGCGATTCGTTTTAAAATGCTGAATCATTTCAAAAATTTTTTTGTCAATTTGAAATGGTTTCATGCAAAAAATAAGAAAAAAAACAAATTAAGAAAAAAAATTAAGAAAAAAAATAAAGAATTAGGGAATAAAATTTTTATTTTTTTTTTCAAATAAAATAGATTGGAAAAAAGAGATAGATGATTGAAAAAAAGAGATAGAAGAATTAGAAATAGAGATAGAAGAATTAAAAATAGAGATGAAAATTCTCAAAAAAAAAAGCTATGAACAGGATTCGTTCTCTGAAAGGAATTGAACTAGCGAATTTTGAATTGTCTGTAATTCAAAATTACAATGGAAAAAAAAAAAAAAATTTTATGAACAAGTCTAATAATTAAATAAATTTAATAAAGAAAATAAAAACAAAATTATTTTTTCGTTTTTTTCATTTTCATTTTTTTTAGTTTCATTTAAAAAAAATTATAAAAAATGGATTATTATAAAAATAATTTTAAAAATAAAAGAGTTTATGTTACTGGACATTTAAATCCTGATGTTGATTCAATTATTTCAACTATTTTAATGGAAAAGTTATTAAAATGGTTGGGAATTGATGCAAAAGGAGGTTTGAAAACATAAAAAAAATAAAAAAATTCAAAACAATTTTTTTTGATGTTAAATTGAATTAACAAATTTAATACTTAAAATAAATTAATAGTTAAATTAATGCCTTGCGATGAAATAACAACCAACGTTTGTTTTGAAAATAATTTGGATATTTATTTTATTTTATTATATTTATTAAATTTTTAGGTAACTAAAGAAATAAGATGTCCAGAAGTTCCATTAATTAAATTAGAAGAATTAAAAAATCAAGATATTTTTTTGGTTGATCATACACATCCAATTAGTTCTATAGGCGAAAATTTTCCTGCAAACAGTTAAAAAATTTAATCCAAAAATTTAATATAAAAAATTTAATCAAAAAATTTAATCCAAAAAAATAGTTGTTGGAATTATTGGACATAGCCCAGCATATCAAGCCGCAAAAGCACCTTTTGTTATAAATGGAAATGTTGGATGTGCAGCAAGACTTATTATTGACTTAATGGAGAAAGAGAAATATCCAGTAACTAATCAAGAATATTTATGGGCTTTATATGCTTTAGCAGTAGATACATGTTGCTTATTAAAAATAAGTGTAACAAAAGAAGATATTGAATTAGCAAATAAATGGGAAAAAAAACTTGAAATTTCTCATCAATTTTTAAAAGAAAAAACTTTATTTGAATTCAATTCTAATGATAAAATTGAAAATTTAGCAAGAAATGGTTTTAAAAACTATTCATTTAGTGGAAAATATCGAGGATTTTCTTCTTATATTGAAATGATTAATGTTAATGAAGAAAAAATGAAGAAAATTGAAGAAATCCAAAATTATATTGAAAAAAATAATGAAAGTGATCTTTGGGTTTTGATTGTTTATAATTTTGCAGATCCAACAACTACTATTTATTATTACGGTCCTTTAGCAAAACATTTCTCAACAAAAACTTATAATTCTGTTGCTGATCGAGGAACTACAATTATGCCTGAAATTAGAAAAAAAATAACAAATTTAGTTGAATCAAAACAAATTTAATTTTCTTATTACAAAAAAGGAAAAATAAAAAAGATCTAAATCAAAATTATTTTTTTTTTTTAATCAATTTTTTTTTTTTAATTTTTAATTTCCTTTTTCTTATTTCTGTTAAATCCCCCAGAATAAAAATAAATCTTTTATTAAAAATTTAAAATAAATAAATAATAAAATAATTTTAATTAAATTTTTTAATTAAAAAAAAAAAACGTCTTTTTATTTAAAATAATAAAAAAAAAAATTTTTTTTGTTTTAATTCAAAAAGCAAAAAAAAAAATGAAAAAGAAAATTTACTTCATTTTTTTCTTTTATTAATTATCTTAATGTAATAATAAATTCCAACTAAAATAATTAATAATTATTATTTATTATTCATTTTTTTATTTTTAATAATAATAATAATAACAATAATAGAATAAGAGATGGAAAAATCAAAGCTTGATTTTACAATTTCAATTGAGACATTAATGAGTCTCAATTCGATTGGAGAGAAAAGGGAAGAAAAAGAAGAGCCAAAAGAAGGAGAAGAAAAAAAAGAACTAACTGAAGAAGAAAAGAAAGAACAAGCACAAAAACAACAATTAGCGTTATCAAAACTAAAAGAAATTGGAGGAGTAGAAAAGCTTGCGGAAAAATTGCACTCAAATTTGGAGGTAGGACTTCCGCAATGGGAGATCAAAGAAGGCTTCATCGACAGACAAGCTAAATACGGTTGCAACAGGTTTGCAGAGCCTCCACACAGCACATTTTTTGGGCTGTTCTTCGGCACTTTTAAGGATACAACTCTGATTATCCTTATGGTTTCTGCCGTTTTGTCACTGGTTCTTGGTCTTACACTTGGTGATCGTTCTTCAGACTGGATTGATGGTACTGCTATTTTGATTGCTGTCCTTATTGTCTCAAATGTAACTGCTATAAATGATTTCCAAAAAGAAAAACAATTCCGCAAGTTGAATAAAGTTAAAGAAGATATTCAAGTCAAAGTTATCCGTGAAGATCCTGAGCATTCTGGTGCTGGTGCTGAGCAAACCATTTCCTTCTTTGATATCAATGTTGGAGATATTATTGTTCTTTCAGTTGGTGATAAAGTTCCTGCTGATGGAATTTTGTTTTCAGCAAATGGTATTATTTATATTTATATTTGAAACCAAAAATATAAAAAAAATATAAAAAAATATAAAAAAATATAAAAAAATATAAAAAAAATTTGAATTTACATGAAATTTGGAATGAAATATAAAAAAAATTTGAATTTACATGAAATTCTCGTTTTCTTTCTTGTAAATAGAATTGGTCGTAAATGAATCAGAAATGACTGGTGAAGCTGATGATGTTCATAAAAGTGTTAATCTCAAACCCCAAATGCTTTGCGGAACACAAGTAGTAGAAGGAGAAGGAAAAATGGTTGTAACAGGAATTGGTATTCATTCACAATGGGGAGATGCAAAGAAAAACTTCGAAAAACCACCTGATCCAACACCACTCCAAAACAAACTTGACAAAATGGCAGTTTTTATTGGAAAAGTTGGTCTTTATTCAGCCATTTTAACATTTGTTGCTTTGTTTATCGGATGGATTGTTTGGGCAAGTAAGTTTTCTTTTTAATTGTTAAAAATCAAATCTCTTTTTTTTCTCTTAATAATTATTTAATCTAAAAGTTCAACACAAAAGTTCGTTCTCACGAGATCGTTGGGAATTATTGGTCGAATATTTCATTATTGGTGTAACAATTGTTGTTGTTGCTGTTCCTGAAGGTCTTCCACTTGCTGTTACAATTTCACTTGCATATTCAATGAAAAAGATGATGAAAGATATGAATCTTGTGAGACATCTTTCATCATGTGAAACAATGGGAAATGCAACAAGTAAATAATCAAAAAAAAAATAAATAATAATAATAATATTAATATTATTTATATTTATTATTTTTTTTCCAAAAATTAGACATTTGCTCAGATAAAACTGGAACATTAACTCAAAACTTGATGATTGCTAGTGAAGTTTATCTTCTTAATCACCATTACAAAGACGAATTCCCAAAACTGGATGATCTCAACCCTGAATTTGTGCATTTACTGAATGAAGGAATTGCTGTTAATTCAAAAGCATTCTTCGAAAAAACAGATAAAGGAATCGAAAGAAACAGGATCAAGAACAGAAATTGCACTTATGAAATTTGTTAGAGAATACGACTGCGATTATCAAGCAATCCGAAAAAGATATGAAAACAAACGACCCAAAATCTACACATTTTCAAGTGACAAAAAACGCTCAGGAGTAGTTATCGAAACAAATAATGGCTATCGACTTTATCTTAGTGGAGCAGGTGAAATTGTGTTGGGACTCTGCTCTTCTACTCTTGATGAAAACGGAAAAGTTGTGGAAATTGATGATGCAGAAAGAAAGAACTTGAATGATATTTTGGATGCAATGGCCTCAAATGGACTTCGAGCAATCACTTTAGCTTATCGAGACTTTGATGAACCTCAAGGAGATTGGTCGAATGAACACGATGTCCAATCAAATTTAACCTGTAAAAATAAAAAATTTCTTCAAAAAACAAAAGCATGAAAATGAAAAATCAAAAAAAATATTGGAAAAATTTTCCAAAAACATGAAAATTGAAAATTAATAATAATTTCTTTTTAGGTTATTGCATTATCGGAATCAAAGATCCAGTTCGACCAGAAGTTCCATATGCAGTTGATGAATGCCAAAAGGCAGGAATCTTTGTCAGAATGGTTACAGGAGATAACATTCTCACAGCAAAACACATTGCAAAAGAATGCGGAATCTTAAAAGACGACGGAGTAGCAATTGAAGGATATCAATGGCGAGACATGAGCGAAGAAGAGCAAATAGCACTTCTTCCAAAACTTCAAGTGCTTGCAAGATCATCACCCAAAGATAAATTAACACTTGTTAGCTTGCTAAGACAAAAAGGAGAAATTGTAGGTGTAACTGGAGATGGAACAAACGATGCCCCCGCATTGAAGGAGGCAGATGTTGGACTTGCAATGGGAATCACTGGAACAGATGTTGCAAAAGAAGCAAGTGACATCATCATTTTGGATGACAATTTCAAGAGTATTGTGAACTCTGTGATGTGGGGAAGAAGCGTGTACGATAACATCAGAAAATTCCTTCAATTCCAACTGACTGTCAACGTTGCTGCTCTTGTTGTTGCCTTCATCGGTGCACTTTCACAAAAGGGAACACCACTGAAAGCTATTCAACTTTTGTGGGTCAACTTGATTATGGACACAATGGCTGCACTTGCCCTTGGTACTGAGCCTCCCACAAGAGAACTACTCAAGAGAAGACCCTATTCACGATACGAGAGCTTACTTTCAAATATCATGAAAAGAAATATTCTCGGTCAATCACTCTATCAACTAACTGTCTTGTTCGTGATTCTTTATGCAGGAGGAAAAATTTTTGGATACAATACTAAGAATGAAGACGAACAGACTCATCTTTACACCATTTTGTTCAATGCTTTTGTCTGGTGTCAAGTTTTTAACGAAATCAATTGCAGAAAAATCGCAGATGAAAACAACGTGTTCAAACGAATGTTCAAAAATCCAATGTTCATCTTCATTGTTTCGATTACAATTGTTCTTCAAACTTTGATTGTCGAATTTGGTGGTGCATTTTTCTCAACAAAGAAATTGACTTGGGCTGAATGGCTTGTTTGCATTATCATTGGATCACTTTCAATTCCTGTTGGATTCTTGATTCGATTGATTCATGTTCCTCCTGATAAAGTTAAAATTCCTGCTAAAAAAGGTAAAGAAAAAGACACTGATAAAGAAAAACTTCTTGATTCAAAAAACGAAATTGATATCAATAAAGATGATGATAAAGATATTGAATTGAATGACTTAAAGAAGGAAAAAGATAAAACTAGTGATTCTCAACAATTTGTTACTGAACCTTCTGATACTGCAAACACTGATGATTTTGTTACTGAAAACACAGACACAGAAAATAAGAAAACCAATTAATTCAATTTCAATTTCAATTCATTTCAAATTTCAAATTTCAAATTTCAAATTTCAAATTTAATTCTATTTTTTTTTTTAGTAACTCAAACTTTTTTTTTTCTTTTCTTTCTTTCTTTCTTTCCAAAAAAAAAGGAATTCAAAATTCTTTAAAGGAAAGATTCCAATTTTTTTTATCTTTTCTTTTCTTTCTTTTTTTTGCTTTTTTTTTTCCTTTTTTTAATAACAATAATAATCAAATAATAATAAAAAGTTTTGAGTTAAAAAAAAACAAAAATTTTTTTTAAATTTAATTTTTTCATTTTTTTCTTTTTTTTTCCTTTTAATTAAATTAATTAAAAAGTAAAAATTTTTTTAATTCTTTACTTTTCCTTTTTTTAAATTAAGAAAAAATCTAAAATAAAAAAAAAAAATAAAAATCTAAAATCATTTAAAACTAAATTTAGTTAAAAATGGCAGATAAAATTATGAGAGAAAGTTCCAAAGATGATCTTTTTAGTTTAACAACAACACTTAAAGAAAAAGAAACTGATACAAAAACAAAAATTGATAAGAAATCATTTTCTGGAAGAATTTTTCAATTAATGAACAATGCTGCTTATTCCTTTTTGCTTGTTTGTGCTTATGGTGAATTGTTTCCTGAAAGAGATCTTGTTGTTGCTCATTCTTTTGGAGACGGTTATTTTTGTCATGATTATGATGAAAGTTTTGCAATTACTCAAGAAATGATTGATAAATTAAAAGCAAAAATGAAGGAATTTATTGATTCTGATGATGAATTAGAATGTAATTTTTTTTTTTTAAAATCCAATTCAATTTAAAATCTAAATTAAAATTAAATTTAAAATTCAATTTAAAATCTAAATTCAATTTAAAATCTAAATTCAATTTAAAATCTAAATTAAATTTAAAATCTAAATTAAATTCAATTTAAAATCTAAATTAAATTCAATTTAAAATCTAAATTAAATTCAATTTAAAATCTAAATTAAATTCAATTTAAAATCTAAATTAAATTCAATTTAAAATCTAAATTAAATTCAATTTAAAATCTAAAATTAAATTCAATTTAAAAATCTAAATTAAATTCAATTTAAAATCTAAATTAAATTCAATTTAAAATCTAAATTAAATTCAATTTAAAATCTAAATTAAATTTAAAATCTAAATTCAATTTAAAATCTAAATAAAATTCAATTTAAAATCTAAATTCAATTTAAAATTCAATTTAAAATCTAAATTCAATTTAAAATCTAAATAAAATTCAAATTAAAATCTAAATTCAATTTAAAATTCAATTTAAAAATTAAAATTAAAATCTAAATTAAAATCTAAATTAAAATCTAAATTAAAATCTAAATTAAAATTAAAATCTAAATTCAATTTAAAATCTAAATTAAAATCTAAATCTAAATTCAATTTAAAATCTAAATAAAATTCAATTTAAAATCTAAATAAAATTCAATTTAAAATCTAAATTAAATTTAAAATCTAAATTAAAATTCAATTTAAAATCTAAATTAAATTTAAAATCTAAATTAAAATTCAATTTAAAATCTAAAATTAAATTTAAAATCTAAATTAAAATTCAAATTTAAAATCTAAATTAAATTTAAAATCTAAATTAAAATTCAATTTAAAATCTAAATTAAATTTAAAATCTAAATTAAAATTCAATTTAAAATCTAAATTAAATTTAAAATCTAAATTAAAATTCAATTTAAAATCTAAATTAAATTTAAAATCTAAATTAAAATTCAATTTAAAATCTAAATTAAATTTAAAAACAGGTTCAAGTATGGAAAGAGAAACTTTAGTTAAATATTTCCAAAAAAAAAATTTTGAAGAAAAAATTCAAATTCTTAAAGCTTGGAGAGTAGATAATGTTCCAATAATCAAATTTAGAAATTTTATTGATTATCGAATAGAAAAAATCCAAAATGATAAGAAGTATTTGCAAGTTTTTGACTTGGTAAATTAAAATTAAAATTTAAATTATTATTAAAATTAAAATTAAAATTTAAATTATTATTAAAATTAAAATTAAAATTAAAATTATTATTAAAATTAAAATTAAAATTAAAATTAAAAATTAAAATTAAAATTATTATTAAAATTAAAATTAAAATTAAAAATTAAAATTAAAATTAAAATCAAAATTAAAATTAAAATTAAAATAAAAATTATTAAAATTAAAATTAAAATTTCAAAAAAAAAAGTTAAAATTCCATTACGGTGTTTTATTAAGATTTCCAACCTTAACAAATCCAGATGAACTATTGGAGTTCCGAGATCGACCAATAATGTGGGAATTAATTCAAGAACACAAATCATGGGGATCTATTATAAATTGTAGTTATATTGGAGATATAAACAAAATGATTTTCACGAAAGAAATTGAAAGTTTAAAATGGGTTGCTGAAGGATTACACGACAAAAAAATCGGGTTTATCGCAGATGAGCTTATCAAGGGATTCCCACAGAAGAGAATAGTAACGATAGCTGGGCCTTCAAGCAGCGGGAAGACTACATTTGCGAAACGTCTTGCGATCCACATTCGAGTGAATGGATACACAACAAAAGTTATTTCAATGGATGACTATTTTTTGGATCGGGAAGAAATGATCGAAGACGAAAACGGAGTCAAGGACTTTGAATCCATTCTTGCATTAAACTTGAAGCTTTTAGTCGAGCGTCTTGGAAAGCTTGTTAAAGGCGAAAAAGTACCAGAAAGAAAATTCAATTTTCATCTTGGAAAAGGAGAAGATAATTTCAGTAAGCAAATCCAATTGAATCCAAGAGACTTTATTATTCTGGAGGGAATTCATGGGCTCAATCCCGCTTTTACTGAGATGGTTGGGTTAGATAAGATATCTCGTATTTATGTCAGTGCATTAACACAATTGAATGTTGACCGTCACCATCGTATTTCCACTTCTGACAACAGACTTCTCAGGAGAATGATTAGAGATTATCAATACAGAGGATGGTCTCCTACTGATACCACCGCAATGTGGTCAAAAGTCCGTGAGGGAGAGGAAAAATATATCTTCCCTTTCCAGGAAATGAGTGATTATATGTTTAATTCTGCTTTGATTTATGAATTGCCTGTTCTTGCTACTTATTTAAAACCTTTGTTGGCTGAAATTGGTGGTGAAAGGGATATTGAGGAAGAAGCTGGAAGGTTGTTAAGATTTTTATCTTTTTTCTATCATTTTCCTGGTGATCGTGTTCCTGGAGTTTCAATTATTCGGTAATTTGAAATAAATATAAAATATCAAATATAAATATAAATATTAAATATTAAATAATAAATAATAAATATAAATATTTAATATTAAATAATAAATATCAAATATAAAAATAATAAATAAATAATAAATAATAAAAATTAAATTAAATAAATATAAATATAAATAAATAAATATATAAATATAAATATTAAATATAAATATAAAAATATCAAAAATAAAAAAAAATATTAAATAAATAACAAAAATAATATCAAAATCAAATCAAATATAAAATATCAAAATATAAATATAAATATCAAATATTAAATATAAAAATATAATAAATATTAAATAATAAATATTAAATAATAAATATAAATATAAATATATTAAATATTCAAATATATTAAAATCAAAATATTAAATATTAAATATCAAATAATAAATATTAAATATAAATATTAAATATCAAATATTAAATATTAAATATTAAATATTAAATATTAAATATTAAATATAAATATAAATATCAAATATTAAATATAAATATTAAATATAAATAATAAATATAAATATAAATATTAAATATAAAATATTAAATATTAATTTTTTACTTCTTCTTCTTATTTTATTAGGGAATTTATCGGAAATAGTGATTTCAGATACTAATTCTTTTAATCAAAAAAAAATCACAAAAAAAAATCACTTTTCCCTTTTTTTTTTCTTTTTTATAAAATTGATTTTTCTTCTTTCTTTTTTGAATCAATGAAATCCCAAAAAAAAAATAATAATTTTTTCTTAATTTTAATTTTCATTTTTTTTCATTTTTTTTTTTAAATCCTTTTTGAAATGAATTCAACAAAAAAAATTAAATCAATTCTTGATAATAAAAAAATTGTAATAATTCATTGGATTAATGAAATATTAAATGAAAATATAACGGAAAAAGAATTTGCAAATCAATTAAGAAATGGAGTTATTTTATGTGAATTACTTAAAAAAGTTAATTCAAAAATATGTTTAAATTTTCATCTTTCACCAAGAACAGAGTTTTTTTATTTAGAAAACATCACTTTTTTTATTAAAGGATATTTTAATCTTGTTTCAAAAAAATCAGATGCTTTCGAACCAACAGATCTTTATGAACAAAAAAATTTAAATAGAGTTATTGAAACTCTTTATGATTTATTTCTTTATTGGATAAAAAATGGTGGAGTTTTATTAAAAAATCCCTTTTTAAAATCACATAAAAACTCACTTCAAGAAAAGTAAGAAATTTTATAATAAAAGAAAAAAAAACATTTTAATTAATTTTTTCTTTTATTTTTTTTAGGATTAATTGGAAAAAAATTAAAGGTTATTTTTAAAATTATTTAATCTATTTTTAAAATTATTTAATCTATTTCTAAAATTATTTAATCTATTTTTTAAAATTATTTAATCTATTTTTAAATTATTTAATTTATTTTTTAAAATTATTTAATCTATTTTAAAATTATTTAATCTATTTTTAAAATTATTTAATCTATTTCTAAAATTATTTAATCTATTTTTAAAATTATTTAATCTATTTTTAAAATTATTTAATCTATTTTAAAATTATTTAAATTTTTAAAAATTATTTTCTAAAATTAAATTATTTAAATTTCTTAAATTTTTAAAAATTATTTAATCTATATTTTTAAAATTATTTAATCTATTTTTAAATTATTTAATCTATTTATTTAATCTATTTTTAAAAATTTTTAATCTATTTTTAAAATTATTTAATCTATTTTTTAAAATTATTTAATCTATTTTTAAAATTAGGAATTATTTGGATTAAACAAGGAAATAATTGGGAACAAAGCAAAATTAAGTAAATAAAATTAAAAATAATATTCAATAAAATAAATATTCAATTAAAAAATAAATCAAATCATTTATATAAAAAGTATATTGAGAGGAAAATTAAAAGTAGTCATTTTAAATAAGAACGAAGATTACAAACTCGATCCAAAAACTTCATTAAAAGAAATTTCAACAGAATATAGGTTTTGTTGTTTATGTGAAACAAATGATCAAAAAAAGAAACTTATTTTTTCTGTTCCTTCAAGAAAATTATTACATAAATGGATTTATTATATCAGAAGTTCTCAACACTCAGAAATTTTATATAAACTTAAAGATTCTTTATTGAATTTCCCCAAAATTGAAAAAAAATATGATATTTGTGAATATATTTTACTTGAAACTCAGGAAAATCAAGTAAATGAGGATATTTTAAAACAATAACAAAAACAATATTTTATTCAAAAAAAAATCATTAAAACAACTTTATTTTTTTTTTGGGGTTTAGATTACTGAATTTGTTCCAAGGTTAATATTACTGCAAAATGATGTTATTTTCTTTTATTCTGAAAAAGATGAATTGAAAGACCAAATAAAAATACAAAAATCTACTCAAATTGATATTCTTGAAAATAACTTTTTAGCATTTAAAATTACTATTGAAACTGGAACTAGTTTTTGTATTGTTACTACATCTTTATCATCAAAAATTCAATGGATTTGCAAAATTTTAAAATTAATTGATGGAGAAAAATATCTTGAAAAAATGGCCAAAAAATATCCAAATTTTTATCAAATAATGAAAAGAGTTATAGCTTTAAATCAAGAAAAAAACAAGGATTCAGTTTATTTTAAACATTTACAACACTATAGAAAGGATCTAATTATATCATCTGATGAATTAATTTGGGGATTTAATTTTTCAACTACTTTACAGCAAGATTTGCAGGGAATTAATCAAAATATTACTGAAATTATTGATGACGAACAACAATATTATCAAGATCATTCAAATACAGAAGATCAATCATCATTTACAGATGAGAGAAAGCAAGGAAATTCAAATATTTATGATTCAGAACTTTTTGGATTTGAAGAAGTATCGAATAAAGGAATTGATTTATTTTCAGAGACTTTCAGTGATAATATTGAAGATTTAGAAAGTTATTCAAATATAAATCTTTTTGAGGATAAAACTGACAATTTGATTTTTGATAAAAATCGAAAAGAAAATCAAACAGAAAATCAAATAGAAATAAATCAAACAGAAAATAAAATACAAGAAGAAAATAAAATAGAAATAAAAGAAGAAATAAAAGAAGAAATAAAAGAAGAAATAAAAGAAGAAATAAAAGAAGAAATAAAAGAAGAAATAAAAGAAGAAAATCAAACAGAAAATCAAATAGGAATAAATCAAACAGAAATAAATAAAATAGAAAATCAAACAGAAATAAATCAAATAGAAAATCAAACAGAAAATCAAATAGAAAATAAAACAGAAAATCAAAAGAAATAAAAAAGAAATAAATCAAACAGAAAATCAAATAGAAAATCAAATAGAAAATCAAACAGAAATAAATCAAATAGAAAATCAAATAGAAAATCAAACAGAAAATCAAACAGAAAATCAAACAGAAATAAATCAAACAGAAAATCAAACAGAAAATAAAAAAGAAAATCAAAAAGAAAATCAAATAGAAAATCAAATAGAAATAAATCAAACAGAAAATAAAACAGAAAATCAAATAGAAATAAATCAAACAGAAAATAAAACAGAAAATCAAACAGAAAATCAAACAGAAAATCAAACAGAAATAAATCAAACAGGAATAAAAGAAGAAAATCAAATAGAAAATCAAGAAGAAAATAAAATAGAAAATCAAATAGAAATAAATCAAACAGAAATAAATCAAATAGAAAATCAAATAGAAAATCAAATAGAAAAATCAAACAGAAAATCAAATAGAAAATCAAATAGAAAATCAAACAGAAAATAAAACAGAAAATAAAACAGAAAATAAAACAGAAAATAAAACAGAAAATAAAACAGAAAATCAAAAAATAAATGGTTTTTTATCAGATGAATTTAGTCAAGAAGAAAATGAAAATAAAATAGGAAATGAAATTGTTTTTGAAAAACATAAATTCTTTCCATCAGATGGAATTGATGAAAATCAAAGCGAAAATGAAATTGATGAAAAAAGTGGTTTTTTATCAGATGAATTTAGTCAAGAAGATGAAAATAATAAAAATAAAAATCAAATTCAAGATAAAATTGAAATTCACAATAATGATTTATTTTCATCAAATGAATTAAAAGATGAATTAAAAGATGAATTAAAAGATGAATTAAAAAATGAATTAAAAGATGAATTAAAAGATGAATTAAAAGATGAATTAAAAGATGAATCAGAAGATGAATATGTATATGAATATGAATATGTAAATGAAAATGAATTAAAAAATGAATTAGAAAATAAAACAAAAGATGAATATATAAATGAAGATGAATTAAAAAATGAATTAAAAAATGAATTAAAAGATGAATCAGAAGATGAATATGTATATGAATATGAATATATAAATGAAAATGAATTAAAAAATGAATCAATAGATGAAACAAAAAATAAATCAGAAGATGAATATGTATATGAATATGAATATATAAATGAAAATGAATTAAAAAATGAATTAGAAAATAAAACAGAAGATAAATATATAAATGAAAATGAATCAAAAAATAAATCAGAAGATGAATATGTATATGAAGATGAAAATGAAAATGAAAATGAAAATGATAATGATAATGATAATGATAATGATAATGATAATGATAATGATAATGATGAATATGTATATGAAGATGAATTAAAAAATAAATCAGAAGATGAATATGTATATGAATATGAATATGAAAATGAAAATGAAAATGAAAATGAAAATGAAAATGAAAATGATAATGATAATGATAATGATAATGATTATGAATCACAAATACTTGAAATTGTAAACCTCACAAAAACAGATTCACAAATCAATTATGATTCAAAAAGTGGAATAGAAATAAAAATTGATTCAAATAACAAAAAAATAAATTCAAAAGAAGAAAATCAATATACAGATGAATCTGTAATTGAAGAAGAATCAGATGATGAAAGTTCTTTTGATATTTTTTCATCACCTGAAGAACAAGAAAGCGAAAAAATTTATCATAGTGATAATTCTGTAGTTATTTTATCAGAAGAAGTGGATGAACAAAAAGAGACAGACTTGCAAATGAATAATTTCTTTGAGCAAACTAAGGATTGCAATATTTTTGGAGGCAAAATGACAGAGCAACAAGAACAAGAAGAATCACTTGATAATTTCGGAAAACTTTTCCAAAAAATGGAAAAACAAAAAGAAGAAGAAGAATTTCTTCGCAAAAATGTTTTCAATCGTATTTCAAAACGTGATTCTGAGGAGGATCTTCTATTAATGAAATCTCGAAGTCAAGAAAATACAAGAAATGAACTTGATGAAGAAATAGTTGAAAAATTGAGTCAAATGTCAACACTCTCACAATCTCAATCAGTAACTTTTAAGACCCTTCACTCCACAATTTCAAGCTTAGATTTTTCTGAAGAGAAGGTTCTTAAGGAAGAGAATCAAACACTTTCTGATGAATTACAAGAACAGAAAATTTTGATTGATAGTCTTCAAAGAACAAGTGAAAATTTACAATTAAGATTAAATGGTATTTAATTTTAATTTCAAAATGAATTTTAATTTTAATTTTAATTTTAATTTTAATTTAAATTTATCAGAAAAATTACCAGAACCAGATTTACAAATTGAAAACGAAGAAGAAATTAATCTTCGTAAGTTTTTCTTTCTTAGAAATACAAATATAAGAATGATGAATGAATTGTTTATTAAAGATCGTGTTTTTGAAGAGATTTCTTTTGAATATAAAAGATTAAAGAAAAAAATTCAAGAAGTTAAAATTCCAAATTGGGAAAATATAATTGAGAATTTTGACAAGAAAGTTGATAAAATCATTTCAGAAAAAGAAGAAAAAATTAGCAATTCAAAATTACAAGAATTATCAAATAAAAATAATATTTTGCATAATAAATTGAGTAGAACTGTTGATGATCAAATGAAGAGATTTGAAGCTGCAGAATTTCTTTTTTCTTCAAAACTTTCCATTCTAAAAGAACAACATAAATTTTCTGAACAAATTGCTCAACATCAATTAGAAATTCAAAATTCTAAAATTAATCAAGATGAATTAATAATTAATCAATTAAACCAAAAAATAAATGAACTTGAATTGGAATTTAAAGAAAAAGTGAAAAATTCAGATCTTTTGGATTCAGTTTCTCTTAATTAAATGAATTAATTAATAAAAAGAAAATAAAAAGAAAAAAAAAAGATTATCATTGTTTTTGTTTGTTTTTGTTTTGTTTGTTTTTTTTTGTTTAATCATTTCATTAATTAATTCATTCAAGTAAACATTTTTAAAAATGGATTTCCATTCCAAAATGAATCTCAAAAGCTTTTTTAGAATATACTTGAATTTCTTCAGAAAAACGAATAACTTCATCCAATTTTGTTGATTCTTCTACAATATTCCAATCTTGGTCTTCATCTAAATATCCCATTTGAAGATTTTGATCAGAAAAAGCTTGTGGGAAAAGTTTAAGAAGATGACTCTTCAAATCAAGAACAGACAATATTTTTATTTTCGATAAATCAATTCTTGTGTCAAAATTTTTCACAATTTCCACGTGGCGTTCCACTTTTTGAGAATTTTCATTTTGTAAAGAAGAAGCAAGAAGATCGAAGAAAGAGACTTTAAGAAATCGTCTGAGATGGTGGTTTCTGAAGGAAAGATTGGGGTCGAGAATCTCAGGTTCTGTATAAACAGAAAGTTGCGGGGAAGAAGTTGTGCGATCGCAGACTCTTTTCATTCTCTTTCTGAGTTGGGGATCAGCAAGAGAAAGAGGGGTTTTTTTGCGGAGATTTGGGGTTTCAGTGTCTGCGCCTAGTTTAATCAAGAGAAGGGCAGTGTGAATGTTGTTGCGGATGATTGCGAGATGAAGCGGAGTGTTTCCGTCGAGATCCTGAGCATTTATATCGATGCCGCTTTGGAGAAGATCCGGGAGCAGTTGGAAATGTGCGTTTTTGGCAACAAGATGAAGACAAGTTTTGCCGTCTCTTCGGATGACATTGGGTCTTCCCGAAGATGCGATCAATAACTTAAATGCCTGCAAACTTCCTTTTTTGCACGCAATATGGATTGCAGTGTTTCCTTTAGGCGTCAAATCCTGGAAGTTTATGTCTGCGCCACTTGAAATTAGTTGCTCAACAGCACTATCAAATCCAATTCCGCAAGCGAGATGAAGAACAGTCTTGCTTTTCTTCATCATAGCATCCACATTTGCGCCTTGTTGAATTAGCGCCTTTACTGCGCTGATACTTTTCTGGAGAACTGCAGTGTGGATCGCAAGTTTTCCGTTTTGATTTGAGAGTTCTAGTTCTGGATCTGCTTGCAAAATAAGCTTGAAAAGCTCGTATTTGCGCTGAATAAGCGCTGCATGAAGAGCAGTGTTTCCGTTGTTATCTTTCAAATCGAGGTTGATTCCATTTTTGATAAACAACCAGAAAAATTTTTCGAAAACTTCGAAATCTGTTTTTAATTCTGAAGGCGGGATGCCAAACTTTTCCTCGGATTCCTGTTCATCGTTTTTGAATTCGAGTGATGGCAAGGATTCATCGAAAGGATATCTCTCGATAAGCAAGTGAAGCAGGGTTTGTTTCTTGATATTTTTGTGGTTGATATTGACGCCCAATTTGAGCAAGTATTCCATCATTTCCACATTTAGTTGTTTCAACGAAATATGGAGAATATTCTCTCCAGCAGCGTTTTGCACATGCACATTTGTGCGAACGCGTGACTGAAGGAGAAGCCTGATGATTGACACAGACTGGGTTTCAACAGCCAAAAGTAGAAGAGAATTTCCTTTTGAATCTTGGGAATTGACGTCAACTCCTTTTCTGAATAAATAAAGAAAAATAGATTCGCGAAGGGAGGAATCTTTGTATTGGGTGTGGAACGCGATATGAAGGGCAGAAAGACCTGCGTTGTTCTTGATATTAATGTCTGCTCCTTTCTCGACAAGTTTCTCCACAAATTTCAAATTGCCGAGTTCGATAGCTTGCAAAAACGCAGTCATTCCCTTTGAATCGCGCACATCAAGTCCTATTCGTTTATTGTTCACAAGAAAATCAAATACTTCCTGATTCCCTTCGTTTACTGCAAGATGCAATATTGTTTGTCCTTCCTTGTTTTGTGAGTTTGCGTTGCATCCTGTTGATATTAAAAGATCCAAAATTTGTGTTGAAACTTCCTTTGAATACGAATAAAATAATATGTGCGAAAATAACGCTTCTTCTTTTGACTGGTTATTTCCAATTGCTCCATCTCGAATTAAAATGCTTTTATTTTCTTCGTATGAAAACACAACTTTAATTGCATTCATTTTGTTTTTTTCCAAAAGAAATCTTAGATATTCCACATTTTGCTCGTCAATTGGCCGAGAAATACTGTTCATTTCAAGAAAATTCACAATATTTATATCTCGACTCACATTCCCATTTTCCATTAATTCGTGGAATACTGATTCAATAAATTTATTGAGTAAATCCACACCAATTTTTTTGTACTGATTTTGCGTTTTCTGTAGTTTTCTTTCCATTACAGAAAGCTTGCTCTTTTCTTCCTCTCTTTGCTTTTTTTGCTCTTCATTCATCAAAAATTTGTTGAGATATTTGGGGAATCTGGGCATAATAATCAACGGAAATTTCTTGATTAATTTCATTACTATTTGATGAAAATCCAGAATCTTTTTTTTTAATTCCCACGAAGATCCAAGAAATAAAACATTCAATTCATATGATTTTTTCAGTACAATATCTTTTAATTTGGCTCCTATTGAATTGTCTTGTTTTTTATTATTCATGCTATATGAAACCTCGCATTCATATCCCTTTTGTTTAGGATCATAATGTTCAATGTAGATTGTATGTTTATTCCCTTCTTTGCTTCTTAAATATTGCGAAATGTGGAAAATATTCACGAATTTTATCATTTCTTCTTGATTTTCTGATTTCATTTCAATTATCCGATTTTCAACTTGCAATCTTATTTTTAATTGCTTTTCTTCTGTGTCTGATGAAATGAATGTCAAACCTAAAGAGACAATCGGAAATGAATGTTGAATATTATATTTAACTAATCGAGAGATGATTTCTTGGTAATTTTTCTTTTGCATTAATTGTTTCATTTCAGGAATATTGATTTTCTCATCCAATTTATAGAAATGAATAAATTGATTCGTAAATCCAATAATTTTGTTTTGTGATCCTTTTTTGGATATTTGTTGTGTATCAAATATCCCCATAAAAATTAAATCCCCCAGATATTGAATATTTTCTAAGTTATTTTATAACAAGCAAATATAGAAATAAATTTGATGTTAAAAATCATTTTGTTTTGTTTTGTTTTTTTTTGGAATTAAATTATTTCTCATTCTAAAGTTAATACTTTGATTAGATTCTTTTATTCCAGTTGCTGAAACAAAACTTGAATATCCAAATTTAATTTCAAAGTTTTCATAAATCAATTCAATTATTGTTTTTTCACAAACAAAATTAATGTATTTTAATTCTTGTATTAGATTTTCTTGTTTGATACTTCTTTCATTTGAAATTGTTTTCTTTGCAATTTGATCATAATATTCAAGTAATTTCTCTAAAGTTTCAACATTTTGTTTTATTCCTAATTCTGTTGCAGTTTTTGGCTAAACAAAAAATTTTTGAGATTAATTTTAATATGAAAATGTGAATAAGAATAAAATGCAATTAACTTACAACAACAACATTAATATATTGATTAATTAAATCTTGTAAGATTGATTGGAGTCTAGCTATATATTTAAATGTTATTGTATCTTTTTCTTTCATTTCCTAATTTTATAAATTTTATAAATTTTATAAATAAATTTGATAAGTTTTATAAATAAATTTGATAAGTTTTATAAATAATTTTATATTTAACATTTTGAATTGTTTCTAAAATAGATCGGTTTTTTTCTAAATTTTCAATTTCTAAATTATTGAAATCAAATCCTTTAGTTGATAAATATTGTTTATTTCCTTCTGATATAATATCAAGAATTTGGAAAATAAATTCATTTAAACTTGTTGTTTTAGGAATTTGTGCTTGACATTTTTGAAAAAATTCTTCCATTCCCTTTAAAAATTATTGAATAAAAAAAAAAGGAAGAGAAATTCATTAATTTTAAAGAAAAGTAAAAAAATCTTTTTTTTAAATAAATCAATAAATCACTTTAATTGTTTCTTTTGTTTGAAATAAACACCAAAATGTATATTCTTCATATTCATTTCCCCAATTTTTAATTAAATCCATTATTTTTGTATCTTTAGTTAATATAACTAAATCTAAATATTTTTAAATATTTTTAAATTTATTTTTGAATTTATTTTTGAATTTATTTTTAAATTTACTTTGATTTTGATAACTTGTTGCAATATTTGTTTTTGATACATCTTCAATATTTTGATTTTTTGCAAAACTTTCTAATGCATCATTAATTGTTGCATTTTCATTAAGAGAAATTCTAATAGGATCTTTTTCACCTTTAAGGAAAATCTTTAAAACAATCTTATTTTTTAAAAAAAAATAATAATAAATAAAAATTTTAAAAAATTTTAAACTAAATAAAAAATAATTTACTTGATCAAAATCACCAAATTTTAAATGCAAAGTTGATTTAGGATTTTTTGTAGTAAGAGTTTTACTTAAAGTTAAAGGAGTTTCTGTTTCTTGATAATATCTTTCTATTTTTGAAATTAAATAAAAAAAAATATAATTTGAATTTTAAATAAATTTTAATTATAAAATCTTCTTCAAACCAAATGAAGGAGCAACTAAATAAAGTTTATGTTGTGCTGCATTTTCTACATTTTTTAATTTACGAATTGCAGCTCTTGATAATTTTGCTGCATCTGTATTTAATGGATTTGCCATTGGTTTTGATGAACCATCTGGAAAAAAAACTTTAAAAAGAACCATAATTTTAAATTTTAAATTTTAAATTTAATAAAAAAGAAAAAAATGAAAAAAAAATTAAAATTAAAATTTTTTTCATTTTTTTCATTTTTATTTTTTTAAAATGAATCAAAAAATTAATTTTAATCCTTATAATAAAAAACAAATTGTTGAAACTTTAAATGAAACAATTCAAAAAGCAAGTTTAATTCAATATAAAACAAATTTAAACAAAAATTTACAAAAAAAATTTACAAAAAAATTTTTTCTTATTTTTCTTTTTTAATAAATCAATATAATTTTAGTCTGCAATTAATTATGGATATTCTGAAGATAAAAAATGGACATATCTTTATAATACATTATCAATTCTAGGAATTATTAGTATTTTATTTGCACAATTTAATTATGATTCTTGGCAGAAAAAGAAAAATAAAACATTTTTATTAGTTATCATTTTTTTTATATTTTGGATTGCAACAACTTTTATTGAAAATTTAATTGAAGGAAAATTGATATTTTTTTCTTTACCAAAAAAATTTCAAATCAAAAAAAGAAAAAATGAAAAAATTGAATATCAATTAGCAATTCAAATAACAACTGATTTAAAATCAAAAGAAGGAATATTTGAAGTTAAAATATTTGAAAGAACTTCTTCAAATAAGTTTTGGTTTCAATACATTTGGTCTTGTATCAAAAATTTCAGTTTCAAATCAAATGCTTTTCTACTTTCTTCTTATTCTTTTCAACTCGAAGATATTTTCCATTCAAATGGTGATTTTTTACAATCAAAAGTTAATAATCAAATGAAAATTCTTCTTGATAATTCTTTTAGAAAGAAATTTCAATAAATTTTTTTTGAATCAAAAAAATCAAAGAAATCCAAAAAATCAAAAAAAGAAGAATAAGAAGAATTTTTAAATAAAAATAAAAGCAAAATTTAAAAATGAAAAATTTTCAATTTAAAAAAAAAAAGAATGAAATTAAATTTTAATAATTTTCAAGTTTCATTTCAATCCTCGATTAACTTTTATTTGATCAATTTGTTTCTCTAATTCATCAAATTTTTTCCCCAACTTTTTTAAAAAACAAAAACATAAATTAATTTTTAAAAAAAAATAATTTTAAAAATTTTTAAATTTTACATTTCGATAAAAATCAATATGAGAAAATAATAATTGTTTGCAAATTGATTGAAATTCTATTGAACGTTGAATTCTAAAGTTTTCAAATTCTGCTAATGTAATACTAGATTGAGCTGCAAATTTTCTTTTTTTTTCTTGAAATTGTTTTTCTTTTTTTTCTGCTTTTTTATTTTTCTTTCTTGTTTTTTGGATTGAATTTAATTTAGACATAAAATCAGAATAAGAAGTCTCAAAAGTACGAAAAACCTCACAAAATTTAGTAGAAGTAGTTGAATAATCTAAGAGATCTGAAATAATTTGAGATTCTTGTTCAAGCTTTAAAATTTATATTTATAATTTAATAATTAAATAATTTATATTTATAATTTAATAATTTATATTTAAATTCCACAAACTTTATTCTGTATCAATATAATTCGATCTTCAAATAATTTTTGAAGAGAAATGATAATATTTTTTAATTGTTGAGAATCTTCAGGAATTTGTTGTTCATCTCTCCAATCAAAACCTATATTGCTTGATTGATTTAAAACTTCAAATAAATTTTCACTATTTTTTGAAAATTGATTCATTGAAGAAATCATTTTTTGGAATTTTTCTTGAACATTTAAAATTGCTTGTCCAAATTTTTCGACATGATTTTGAAACTTGTCAGAATGATCCTTAAAAAATTTTGCGCGTGAAGTTTCATCTTGAAGAATAGAAACATCAACATCAACCTTTTCCCAAAAAGGTCGAGAAGTTTTCTCGATAATTTTTTGATTTGAATACCAATTATTTTCCTTATCATTCTGGATAAAATCAAGAAACAAAGAAGTTTGTGATAAAATTGGATGAGATAAAATTTGCTTGAGAAACCTTTCAAGCATTTTGCGTCGATTTTCAAGAAAGGTTTCTTTGAATTTTCCAGTAACTTTTTTTTCAGGTAATATTGGAAATGGAATATTAGGAAAAAGTCTTTTTAGTTGTGTTTGAAGCCATAAAAAATCTGAATATCGATGATAAACCTTGTAATTTCCTGGTTGAGTTTCAATTACATAAGTTGAGTATTTTTTAAACTTCCCTCGCTTTTCTGTTCCTGTTATTGAAATTGTTGCTTCTGATTTTTCTTGGTTTTCCCAAAGAAAATTCTTATTGATTTGAAATTTTTTGTTTATAAGATCTTGGAATTTTGAATCTTGTTGAATTTCTGATGTTTGATGAATAGATTCTTCACTTGATCTTTCTAAATCTATTGAATTTCTTGGTGTTGTTTGACTTTCTTTACTGGATATGCTTGATCTTGTTGTTTTTTGATTTGTGTTTGGATTCACTTCGCTTGAATCACTTGAATCAATTATTTCACTTGAATCATTAGCAAATGATTTTCTTTCTTGTGAATCATTTGTTTTATTTTCATTTTCAAAATCAACTGAATTTGAATGTTTTGATTTATGGTTGATTTTTTCTTTTTCTTTTTTAATTTCTTTTTGAATTTCTTTTTGAATTTCTTTTTGTTCTTCAATTTCAATTTGTTTTTCATTTTCTTTTTCTTCATTATTTTGTTGTTCTATTTTTTTAACATAACTAATTTATTAAATGAATTTGAATTTGAATTTTGAATTTTGAATTTTGATTTTTGAATTTTGATTTTGAATTTAATTTTTACTTATATGGAAAAATTCCAATATTTTTTGGATTACTCTTTATATAACCACTCCACCATCCTTTTATTTCAACAAAAAATAATTAAATTAAATAGAAAAAGTTTGTATCTTTTGAAAAAGTTTGTATCTTTTAATATTTCATTTGATTTTTAATTTTAATTTGATTTGATTTTATTTTGATTTTGATTTTGAATTTGATTTTGATTTGATTTTTATTTTGAAATTGATTTTGATTTTGAATTTGAATTTTATTTTGAATTTGAATTTGAATTTGATTTTAATTTTGATTTTTGAATTTTGATTTTGAATTTAAAATTGATTTTGAATTTTATTTTGATTTTGATTTTGATTTTGAATTTTAATTTTGATTTTGATTTTGATTTTGATTTTTAATTTGATTTTGAATTTGATTTTGAATTTGAATTTGATTTTGATTTTTGAATTTTATTTTTAATTTGATTTATAATTTGAATTTGAATTTGAAATTGAATTTTAATTTTAAATTTGAATTTTGAATTTGATTTTGATTTTGATTTTAAATTTGAATTTTGAATTTGATTTTTATTTTGAATTTGATTTTGAATTTGATATTAAATTTGGATTTGAATTTGAATTTGATTATTTTGAATTTGATTTTGATTTTGAATTTGATTTTGAATTTGAATTTGAATTTGATTTTGAATTTGATTTTGAAAATTTAAATTATTACCTCCTTGATTACTTAAAACACAAATTTCATCATTTTTATGAATTGAAAGTTCTTCTGATTCTTGTGCTTCATAAGTATATAATGCAATTACTGAAAATAAAGGTTTCGACATTTAAATTTTATAAAAAATTGAAAAGAAGAAAAAATGAAAAAAAAAATTAAGAAAAAAAAAATAATTTTATTCATTTCAGAAAAAAAGAGAAAAAAAGAAGAAGGAAAAAGGAATGTTTTCAAAAAAACAGAACAAGACTAAAAAAAAAGAATAAGAAAAATTTTTTCATTCCAAATTAAATTTGAATTTGAAATTGATTTTGAATTTGAATTTGAATTTGAATTTGATTTTGAATTTGAAATTGAAATTGAATTTGAATTTGAATTTGAATTTGATTTTGATTTTGAATTTGATTTTGATTTTAAATTTGAATTTGAATTTGAATTTGAATTTGAATTTGAATTTGAATTTGAATTTGATTTTGATTTTAATTTGAATTTGAATTTGAATTTGAATTTGAATTTGATTTTGAATTTTGAATTTTGAATTTGAATTTTGAATTTGAATTTGAATTTGAATTTGATTTTGAATTTTGAATTTTGAATTTGAATTTTGAATTTGAAATTGAAATTGAAATTGATTTTGAATTTGAATTTGAATTTGAATTTGATTTTCAAATTGATTTTGATTTATTTTGAAATTTTATAAATGGTTTTGATTTTGATTTTGGATTTTGATTTATTTTGAAATTTTATAAATGATTTTGATTTTCATCTTGATTTTCATCTTCATTAGAAAAATTTTCTAATTTGCAATTATCACAAATTCGAACAGGATGAAAGAAATGCTGATCAATCAAAGGAGTACGAAACAAACTACAAGAATCACAAACAACTTTACCACATTTCCTACAATGATGCTTTCTCAAAATAAGAGAAAAAGGTTTTCCACAAATAGAACATTTATGAATGGAAGAACTAGGAGTCCAATGGCTTTTATCACCTTGTTCAAGAAAACCTAATTGCAAAACATCTCCTGAAGAATTTCCAATATAAACGGAAATATTTGAATCATTGAAAATACAAGTTATCGGAGAATCAACTGTTTGAATCACTTGAATTTCATTAAGTGTTCTTACTAACTTTTTAGAAACATCCATATTTTTATCAACTTCACTTGATTTCGAAATTTCAACCATTTGTGATTGAACTGAGAAAAATCTAATCATTCCATCGCGATGACCACTGATGTATAAATGTCTTGGATCCCAATTCGGAAAATGAGTCATTGACAAACTGAAAATATCATCATTTTTGTTCTTGGAAATTGATTTTTCACACCATAAATGCCCGTTAATTGTACAGATACGAATTGTTGATTTTGAACATGTAACAATTTCTCCAGAGAAATCATTGATTGAAATATTTCGCACTTTGTGTTGAAAAGTCGGTAATTGACGTGTATATCGAAATCTATTTAAATCCCAAATGATACATGTTCCATCTTTTGATCCACTCGCAACAATATTAAATGCAACAGAAATTGCTAAGCATGCTACTGCTTTTGAATGTCCATAAAGTTTTTGAATTAATTGGAAATGAGGCTTGATTATTTTCTGTTGGTTATTTTGTGGATTAAGGTTATCGATGCATTTGGGAATTTTGGATGATATTTTTTGAAGTTGTGGATCCTTTGTTTCAAATCCAAATTCCTTGTTAAATAAAAGCAAGTTTTGGAGATATGTGAATGGTTTGTCTTCCTGATCCTCATTCTCTATCACTAATTTTCGTGTTTTCTTGTTTATATTTTCTGTTAATGATTGTATTTTTATAACTTTCTTTTGAATTTTCCAAATGCTTATGATTGAATCTTTTCCTCCTGTGATTAAGATATGATTGCCATCTATATAACAAACTGATGTTATTTCTGTCAGATGAAGTTTTTCTTGAAATCTTATTGTTTTGTTGTTTTCAGAATTGATTATTTTGAGTGAATTATCACTATTTTTAAATGATATTTGATTTTGTGGGTTTTCACGAATAATTCTTTTATATTTCCCAACAACAAAAAGTTTTCCGTTTGAGATATAAATATCTCCTATTGGTTCTTTAATTTTTTTAATTGTATTCAATTTTAATAAATGTGGATAAATAATTGGAATAAATTTTGAATTTGGATTGAATGGTGCAATAACTGATTTATTTTGAAGTTTTTGATAATTTGTTCCTTTTGTAGTTCTATTTTTGTTTTTTTGTTGGATTTGATTATGTATTTTTGAATTTTTCGAAGGATTATCACTATCATCATTTTCATTTTCATTTTCATTTTCATTTTCATTTTCATTTTCATTTTCATTTTGATTTTCATTTTCATTTTCAAATTGATTTTGATTTTGATTTTCATTTTGATTTTGATTTTGATTTTCATTTTGATTTTCATTTTGATTTTGATTTTGATTTTGATTTTGATTTTGATTTTGATTTTGATTTTGATTTTGATTTTGATTTTTGATTTTTATTTTCATTTTCATTTTGATTTTGATTTTGATTTTGATTTTGATTTTGATTTTGATTTTCATTTTCATTTTGATTTTGATTTTCATTTTGATTTTGATTTTGATTTTGATTTTCATTTTCATTTTGATTTTCATTTTGATTTTCATTTTGATTTTTATTTTGATTTTGATTTTGATTTTGATTTTGATTTTGATTTTGATTTTGATTTTGATTTTGATTTTGATTTTGATTTTCAAATTGATTTTGATTTTGATTTTCATTATTTTCAAATTGATTTTGATTTTGATTTTGATTTTGATTTTCATTTTCATTTTCATTTTCAAATTGATTTTGATTTTCATTTTCATTTTCAAATTGATTTTGATTTTCATTTTCATTTTCAAATTGATTTTGATTTTCATTTTCATTTTCAAATTGATTTTGATTTTCATTTTCATTTTGATTTTCATTTTGATTTTGATTTTGATTTTTATTTTTATTTTGATTTTGATTTTTATTTTCATTTTCAAATTGATTTTGATTTTGATTTTGATTTTCTTTTTTCGGATATGAAATGTAAAAGAAGGTATAATTTTATCAACACTTTGAAAAAATCTAGATTTAATATGTTTTTCAGATTCTTTTTTTGGAATTCTATCAATATAATTATTATATTCTTGAAAAATATTATTTTTTTTAATATTTGAAATTTCTTGAGAATTTGTTATTGAATTTTGATTTTGATTTTTGGAATAATATTCAGTCAATGGATTAGATTCGTTTTTGGAAAATGAAGACAAACGAAAGCACCTTCTTGAAGAATGTGGTTTAGTAAATAATTGTTTTGGTGTTTGACCGAAATTATTGATTTGAGAAATCTTTGAAATGAGTTCAGTTTGGTCTTGAATTTTATTAAGTTTAACAGATCCTCCATAAGTAAGATAATAAAAAACATTCATAGCTCTTTCAGCATATTTCCCGCGTTGTTTGAATCCAAATATCAAATCAATCCAATGATGCAAATTCCTGGAGACATAATCACTTTCCAAAGCTCGTCTTTGTTGAATGATAAACTCATAAGGATCATCTTTAGCCCAAGGAGGTAAATGAACATGATTAACAGGAACATCTTCTTGGGAATTGATACCGAAATCAAAGTTGTTTGAATTGATCAAAAACTCAGGAAGAGTGTAAAATTCTGGGATCAATTCCCTTACATCAGCAGTATTTTCTTTACTAGCCGAGCGATATGCATTACTAATTGAGGAAAAAATCCGATTTGGATTATCAAATGAACCTCCTTGCAAACGCACATGTTGCCGAGAAAAAGGCTCCATTCGAATAAGATAGTGGCTGACTATTGCAGCAGAAGAGTAATGTGTTCCATAATGGAAAGAACTATTTTTTTGATTTGGATCGCATGATTCTTGGAAATGCATTTTGTAATATTCAGCTCTTTTTGGATCAAGTGCTCCCATCGGTTTGGAAAGATCTCGATACATTTCTGGATTTTCGAGATCAAGCTCTTGGCTTTGGTAGTCTGAAATAACCCAAGGGAAAACAGGGTATTGAGTCAAATCATTATAACTTCTTCCAGCAACTGTGTTTAAATAAGTTAGATATTGAAAATTTGAAATTTCTCCGTTGTGCCATTTCTCCTTTTCTAAATCACCAAAAAGTAGTCTTGTTGATAACACGGTTGTTTTACTTTCCTTTGTAAGCTTAGATCCTGTGATCTTATCAATTTCGTTTGTGATTTTCGGTGATATCGAAGTAATAGAGTTACAGACTCGATTTCTTTGTTGTTGCGAATTGAAGAAAAGTAAGAAAGTGTATCCGTTATTCAGGAAAAACTCAAGTCCAATTGGTTGAAGTGAAAATGTCCGATCAAAAATATGGTCAATAATTGATATTCTCCATTTCTTTATGTTCTGTCCAAAATTGTATTGTTTTTTGTTTTGTTTTTTGGTTTGTGACTCTTCACATAAACTTTTTTGGATTGCAAAAAGCATACGAAGACTACGATGATTCTCAAGTTCGTTTTGCTGTTCAGCATTGATTTCGCTGAATGCTGTCATTTTTCCATCAGGAGTAAGAAAGTGGTTTTTGATAAAATATAAATTTCGCGAAGATATAACAAGAACTCCAATTTTTGCATTATTTTCTGTTACTTTTCCACAATTAACTTTATTATGGATAGTTTCATAAGGTTCAAATTTTTGATATATTGGATAATTCTTGGTGATTTCTTGAATCTTGTTTTGCATTGTATGTAGATTTGTTTCTGGAATAGGACTAAGTAGCGATTCGTTTATAGAAGTTGATTTTTTGTTATTCATTTTTTCAAGTGATGAATTTTTTGTTTCTTGAATGACTTTTTCGGAATCATCAGAAAAATCTGCATTTTGTTCTTGCATTGTATTCCCGATATTATCATTGATATTAATATTATTATCTTTTTCAATATTATTTGCTTTTTTTTGTTGTGATTTCAATCTTTTTTCTTCATAACTCATATGTTTTTGAAATTTGTAATTCCTTCTCAATTTTGTTCTCATTCTATAAGGTCCTTCTGTCAAATCACATTTCCATTTTGGATCAGGATCTTGATCATTTCCCCAAACTGCTCTTTCGCGAACAAGATCTCTTCGTAATTTTTTCCAGTTATTGCGTGAAAAACTTGGTTGTGAATAAATCAATCGACTTAGCTCAGCTATTATAACTTCATCCTCCTTAGATTGAAAAAACGCACTTGAATTCTTTTCTCTTATATTATTAACTTCTTGTTTTTCTTGAGCCTTACGCTTTGCAATTTTACTTTGCAATAATTTTCTCTCGGAAATTTCGTTTTCTCTCAATTTGATAGAAATTTCATTGAAATTTTCATGGTTTTTGGGGATATGAGATTCAATTATTTTATGGATCCGATCTTCATTTTCTCTCAAAAATTTCATAAATCGTTTTTTGGTTGATTCTTCGAAAAAATGCATAATTCCTTGATGGAAGAGGGTTTTTTGTTTCCCTGATTTGGTACGATATGATAGTAATGTCTGGATATAACTAGGCTTTTTAATAAGTGAATCCCTCAATATATTTTCAGCCACAGAAACAATTTCTTGGTTTTTCAATCGAATGTATTTGAATATTCGTGAATAAAATGGTGACAAAAAAGAATATGAGCTGTTGAACGAATTCAAAAAAAGCTTCTTGTTATTATTTATAATTGTGAGAATATAAACGATTCTGTTTTGAGTGTTTTTGTCGGTTTTGTCTTCATTTTGGTGGGATATTGGCGACAAAATATGCAAAGCAATCTGATCCAAATCCATATACAATGGGAAAATCATTGAATTGGGATACTTTTCCTTGATTTTATCCTTCTTCATATTTGATAATTGGCATTGTATTTTCTCTTTGAGTGTTGCCAATAAGGATATGTAAAAGGAGACAATCTTTTTTTGTTCTTTCCAAGTGAAAATTTTTTGGAAAAGTTTGTTTTTCAGTTCAAAAGAAAATTGTATCAAATTTTTATCATACGCTGAATCAGGAATAAGAATTGAAAACAAAGGCAATTCCTTAATAACACCCTCAATTTTCATCATTATTCGGAGAAGAATGACTTTTTGAAGATAATAAATAGATCTCGAATAAAGACTACGAGGCACTGAGATAAATATTTCTCGTTCAACATTATTAAACATCTTTGATGTTCTCAAGTTCTTGAAACAAATATCAACCAGAAAAAGAAGCAACTTCGATGTTATTGGATTGAAAAACAGAATTTGTGTGAAATTACGAATAACAGCATCTTGTTCAGTTTGCGAAAACTTGTGTTTATTTAAAGCTGTAATATTATCGCTACTGAATGATTGATTTGGCATTTTCGATGTCTTTTTATTCGGATTATCTGAGTTTTTTGAGTTCTCATCATTTTCCAATTTAAATGAGCTATCTTTTGATAAAACAGGAACATCAGGACTTGCTATTCTTGGTATATTTTCTTCGAAACTAAGATCATGTTTTAAATATTTGCTTTCTGATATTTTTTCATTTCCATTTTCATTTCCAAAGTGAAAATTTTTAGTAATATTTAAAGCATTTGATTCCAAAAAATTTGTTCTTTGAGGAATTTTGTTGCTATTTTCCGTATTGGATTTATTATCAAATATCCAATAGACATCCGGAACAAAAAACTTAAAAAGCTCGAGAAAATTTACAGGAAATATCACAGAGAGAATGCCTTCAATAAATGTTGAAGAGCTAAAAAACGGTTGATATTCTTCAAAACCTGAAAACAAAGGGAAAATTAAATCTAAAATTTGGTGTATTATATCAAATAACCAAGAAAAAGGGTCTTGATTTGATTTTTGATTTAAATGAGATTTCCTTTCTTTTTGTAAACGAATACGTAAATCATTTACAGAAACCGAAAATTCGTGGAATTGAGTATTATTGTTATTATTGTGAGTTTTCAAGTTTGTTGTTTTTTCAATTTCAGATTTGAAATAATGATCGAAATAATGCTTTTGGAAATTGTGGAAGATAGAAAACAATAATGAAATGGCCTCAAAAGAATAAATTCCTGATTTATTGTGTTGGAAATAATCAATTGCTTTTTTTGTACTTTCAACAACAAGTTGAGAATAATTGGTTATCTTCCCGAAAACTAAGTTGATTAAAATTGTGTAAATATGTTCGTTTTTGTACATTTTTGGAAGTGATTTAGACAAGAAAATAAAGCCTGAACGCTGTGAGAATTTTTGATAAAACGAAGGTTGCAAAATAATCAAGTTTGAAATGATAAGAAAAGCAAGAGAAACTGTTGATGGATGAGATTCCCTTGATAAAAAAACTAATAAATAATGAGGATCAAATATATCGAACAAGACCTGAAGTATCTTATCATTTGCTTTGTTTTTCAAAACAAGAATATGGATGATATGGAGTAGATTGTTTGTCTTGAATATTGGAAGCAGTAATTTTGTTGAAGGATGAAGCCAATAAGTAAGATTTTTTGAGCGAAAAACCTTGAGATTATTAATAGAATTTGATATCTGGAAAGTTGCCCAAAGGAAATTTGCAAGGAATTTGAGTGAGTGCTGAATTGGATCAGCATGGAAAAGCCAGATAAGGAGTTTGGAAATAACGAAAATGGTCTCTGCTTCGATTTGCTTATTACGAATGAAGTAAATTGCGAATTGAACAACTCCAATTTCCCTTAAACGCATTGAATTAAACATTATGTGGTTATTATTTTTCAAGAAAAGCTTGATTGTTGAAAAGACTTTTCTCTGAATACTCCCACTAACTTGGCTCCATACTAAGTTGCGTATAAAAATCTTGTTGATGGAACAGAGACTTGTTACGACAGATTTTTCTGGAGAGTTGATGTTTAAACCGGAAAAAGTGAAAAGTAATTCAACCGTTTTTTCATCAATCAAAGATTTTTTTTCCTGTAAAAAGTATCGGATCAAATTAAATCCATTAATTCTCGTCATGTCTGCTTTCATAGTCGATGAATTTGTGATGACGAGATTGATCAAATGCAAAACATTGTTGAAATCTTTTGTTTCTTTAACAGATTCCAAAAATATAAAAAAAACTTGTGGTCCGCATAACTTTGCAAATTGATAGAGAATTCCTTTGTTGCTAAATATGCTTGTTTTTCCTGTGAGAATCCCAAAGGGTGTGCCATTAGCTGAGGCGATATTAAACAGAGCTTTTGTCTCCATGAGTTTTTCTTGATTATCTATTTTTACGGTTGTTATATTTGCAGATTTTTTGATTGTATGATTTGGTGAAAATGCAAATATGATTTTGCTTTTTTTCAAGGCTATTGTTTTGTGTTGGATGTCTAGAATGCGATATTGCTCCTCTGAAGACTCTTTTGATAAACGAGATAGGTTTTCTGAAGAGAAATTTGTGTCTTTGTGATAAAGAGAAATAGGACCTTCAAGAGAACTATCAAAATTAGGTCCCAGCAAAAACAAACTGAATACATCTTCTTGTGTCAAAGAAGTTGAAAAAAGATAAATAGAGAAAAGCTCCCATTTCATGTGCGGGGATTTGCTAATGGATTTGATACTTATTAGGTTTCCAATTTCCATTTCGATTTTATCAACCTCTGAAATTTGATGTGGAAAATGTATTTTTTCACTTTTAAAAAGTTGACCATCAATAAATATTTTTGCACGACTTGAAGACATTAATGAATTTTTATGAACAAACACAATATGAAGAAGTTGATTTTCTTGGAGATTTTCTATCTCGAATTTGAAAGAATTTTCGGATATTTGGATGATTATAAACTTTTCTTGAAGGATTATTGCCATGTTTGTTTTATTGTCTTTCTTGTTTTTTATATGAAAAAGAATAGCAGATGAAGGAATTTCTTGGTTATTAATTGTGTCTATTCTGATCCATATTGATATCGAGTATTCTGAAGGAGGCCATTTGAAATTCTTAGGAAAATTACAAATGGTTATTTTTTCAGTATTTTTTTCGTTTTTGTATTTTTTGAATAATAGCTTTATTGTTTCATTTTGTGATTTGGTATCTTCCAAGTAAGAAGAGTAATCGAAAATAATTGAACAATAACTTTCTTTTTGGAATATTTTTATGAGTATATCGATAAGTAAATGAGGGAAAGTATTCAATTTTCGGAAATGTTGGAATAATTGTCTGAGTTCTCCAGCACCAAAACTGTCTTTTCCAAAAAGAACTAGATAATCAACTAAGCTTTCGAATAAAGGTGATACATCTTTGGCTTGATTTTGGAATATAATATTTTGATATTTATTAATTATTAACCCACAAGTACTATATTTATACAAAATTTTGCGATTTACAGGTTCTTTTTCACATAAATAGATAATTCTTTTGATAAATTTTGATTGTTTTAGTAAAGGAATTTTTGAGATATTATCGATTAAGAATGGGATAATTTTTGGATATGAAAATTTAAGGGAATAATATTTTGGATGATCAATAATATCATTTTGAATATTTTCATTATCTTTTTCAATATCATTTTGGATATCTTTTTGGATATCTTTTTGAATATTTTCATTATCTTTTTGAATATCTTTTTGAATATTTTCATTATCTTTATTTTCATTATTTTCATTATCTTTTTGAATATTTTCATTATTTTCATTATCTTTTTCAATATTTTTTTGGATATCTTTTTGAATATTTTCATTATTTTTATTTTCATTATCTTCAATATCTTTTTCATTATTTTCATTATTTTCAATATCTTCTTTTTGATTATTTTCATTATCTTCAATATCTTTTTGAATATTTTCATTATTTTCATTATTTTCATTATCTTTTTGAATATTTTCATTATTTTCATTTTCAATATTATTTTCATTATTTTCTTTTTCAATATCTTTTTGAATATTTTCATTATTTTCATTTTCAATATTATTTTCATTATTTTCATTATTTTCATCTCTAAAACAAATAAATTCGAAATTCCAAAGAAATCGCCATTCAAGACTTAAATCTAAAAGTAAACTCATAATAACTAAAGCAGAATCTTCTGTAGAAAGAAGTCCTGAATTTTCCATAATTTTTTCTAAATTGGACATATATTTTTCTTCAAAAATTATTTTATTTTGTGGACAATTTAAAATAGAATCAATTAAACATTGAAATATAGATGATAATAAAGTAGAAAGTTCAAATTTCCAACAACCAAATTGGGAAAAATTATTAAATAATTTCAACAGAGATTTTTCTAAACCTTGTTTTTCATAAAATAAAAATTTTAAATTGGCATTTTTAATAAAAAGTCTTGAAAATAAATTGAGAATATCAATATAAAGATTTGATTTTGTTGGTTGTATTTCTTCAAAAAGATCAAATAGAATTTCAAAAAGTTTTTCTGTTTGTGATTTTGTTTCTAAAATTATTTTCTCCACTAAAATCAGTGTTTTTTGGTTAAGTTGAGCATAATTCAAAAAGGAAATTAGTTTTTCAAATCCTCCAATTTGAAGAAAATCTGCTAAATTATTTGAGCACTCTTCAATAAGATTTAAAGTTAGTTCCACTAATAACTCAAGTCGAATAACATCTTTTTGTTGGATTGATTGATTTTCATCTTGAGGTAAATTTTGGATAAGTTTATTCAAATGTTCGCAAATGTATTTGAAAATATCAAGTTTTCCAATTTTGTTTTTTAATTGTTTTTGAGTACTAATAATTCTGTTTATTGATTCAAGGAAAATTTTCATCACAAAATGAGAAATATTTTTTGATATCAAAGACATAAAAATTTCCAAGAGTTTTGTTGAATCAGGAAGTTTGATAATAAATTCTTCGAACAAACCAAGAATGTTTTTCTAAAAAATAATAATTAAAAATAATAATTAAAATTAAAATTAAAATTAAAATTAAAATTAAAATTAAAAATTAAAATTAAAATTAAAATTAAAATTAATTTTGTACTTGAATCTTTTCAGGAAATGTTTCCATTTGATCAATAAACATTTGCAAAATATCTATTTGATCGTCTGGAGAGTTTTTCAAAATATTAACAGAAATCAATCTTAAAATTTCATTTGAAATTGAATCAGGAATTTCTTTGTGTTTAATAGAATGAAAGAAAATATTTTGGAGCATTTGAAGAGCTTTCAAATTGAACTTGCTTTGATGAGAAAAATTCCTTTTTTTATCGTTGTCATTTGGATTAATCATATCAATTTGAGCAAGATTGGATAAGATCTTTAAATAATCAGATAGAGAATCGGAATATTGGCTGGATTCTAGTAATTGGAGTGTAGATGATTCCAAAATTTGATATCCTGAAACTTCATTAAAATGAGTAAGAATTTTTGGTGTTCGAAATTTAAAGTATTTCAAAATTGAATGCAAAAGAATATTTGCAAAATATATAAATAAATCAGGTTCTTTTTCAGGCATTTCCTTCATTGATAATAAAAGATACTTCACAATAAATTGATCTTCAATAAATTTACTCATTATATCATTTTGAGACGATTCAAAAACAGTTTGTAAAATATATGCAAGTGTGTGAGAAAAATATTTTCCTGTTTCTGTTTTTGTTGTTGATTTTTGTAAGCATTGAATTAATAAAAGGAATTTTCCATTTTTGATAAATATTGCCAAAGTTTTTTCCTGAATAAAGAACTTGAGAATAAAAGTTGCGAAATATCCAAAAATTTTTTTGATTTGGTGAATTTCTTTTCGAAGAAAATAATGAAATAAAAATTAAAAATTAAAAATAAAAAAAAGATTATTTAATTTAAGATACTTTTTTGTTTGATGATTTTGGTTCCTAATTGATTAAAACTAATAAATATATCAACAATTAAATTTGGAAGTTGAGTTTGAGAAATTTTAATGATATTTCTTTTTGTGTTTTGAAGGAAATAATTTAAACAGATTAATTTTTGATAAGCAATAGTTTCAAAATTTTTTCCCATAAAAATCTTTATTAATTTGTATTGATTTTCTTGAGAATATTTATTTTGTGTAATTTGATGAATAAAAGAGTTTGCAATTTCAAAAGTGAGTTCTTGTTCTTCATTAATTCTAATTTTTTATTTATCATTTTAATTTTAATTTATTATTTTTAATTTTTAATTTTTAATTTACAAAATTTGTATTTTTTGATCTCTTGAAAAATGTTCATAAAGAATTGTAACTATTTCATTAATTAAATTTTCTTTTTCAGAGGAATTTGATTTTTTATAATTTTCCCATTTTTCATCTAAAATTGGAAGTAAATTTAAATTTAAAATTTGATTTTGATTTTGATTTTGATTTTGATTTTGATTTTGATTTTGATTTTGATTTTGATTTTGATTTTGATTTTGATTTTGATTTGAATTTGAATTTTGAATTTTGATTTAAATTTGAATTTAAATTTAATTTTGAATTTGAATTTGAATTTGAATTTAATTTTGATTTTTTTCCAAAAAAATTAAAAAAAGAAGTCATTTGAAAAAAAAAAATTAAAGAAAGGAAAGAAAATGAAAAAAATGAAAATGAAAAAAATTGAAAAAAAAAAATAAATAAAATAAAATAAAAAAAAAAAGTTTTGGATTTAATTAAAATTGGATTGAACTTTTCGAAGTTTTTCCTTTAAATTTTGTGATAAGAATTGATATCTTTCATTTTTCAAACCAGATCTAAAAAGGGAAGATTTTTGGAATTCATCATAAGCTTCTTGAAGAACAGAATAAGTTTCATTTAAAGCATTTTGGAATATTTCTTGATTTGGATGATTTTGAGAAGAATCAAGAGAAAAAAAGGTTTCATTTCTGGTTAAATCAGTGAGTAAAATTTGTTCATCTGATTCTTCATCAATGAATCTTTTGATGATAAATTTTGCTTGAGAAAGAGCTTCATTTGGATCGAGTTGATGAAGATAGTTGAGAACTTCCTCATAAAATTCAAGAGACAAACCGACATCATCCTCGTAGTTTTGCTCTATAAATGTGCCGAAATCATTGAGTAATTTTTTATCTGAAAAAATGGTTTCAAATGGAGGAAGAGATTTTGATTTTTCCGATTCTGAGTTTTGGTCAGTTAAATCCTCAGTATTGATAAATTTATCAATTTCTGAATTGAAACTATCAGAAGTGGTTTTATCTAACGGTAATTTTGGATCATCGTCGCTTTCGAGTTCGCTAAACATATCTGCATCGAGCGTCTCTGTGTCAAGTGTCTCTGTTCCTTCTGTTTTATTTCCTGATGATTTTTCCTCGTTGTCACTAACATAATCATTAACATATTCAATATCAAGTTCTTTTTCGATTTGTTCGAGTGAAGTTGATTCGCTAAATGGGTTTATTGATTGAAATAGTTTTGAATGCTGCTGGGAAAATGATGAGAACATGCTTCGTTTTGATTGCAATCCATTTTTGGAAAGTAAATTTGTGTTTGATGGAGAAAGACTTGTTTTTTGCAGTAAATTTTCCTGGTTCATCCCACTTTCCATGTTCGCTAATGATGATTTTGTCTTGAGACCGAATTGGTCCTCGATTTTTATTGTGTTGAATTCGTTTCCTGCCTTTCTTTGTTCTTCAGCAAGTTTGGCAATAAAACTTTCTTCTTGATTGAATGCTTTTCTTTCAAGAAATGAAATTGTCGAGAAGTTTTCGAATTTGGATTCAGGAGAAATTGCAGGCGTTCTGAAAATCATTTGGAATGATTCGATATTATCCTTCATCGTGTCGTATTTGGGGATTTTGAGTGAAGAGTGTCTGAGCGATTTGATCTGATCCTTTTTGGAATACATCTCGTTAATTGAGAGAATTCTTGGCATTTTTTCCTGTTGGTTTTTGTTTTCTTGAGATTGCCTTGTTTTCTTTGGAGAATCTATTTCTAATTCAATTTCACGATCTTTTTTGGATGATTCAAGTGCAAGTTCTTTTGTGTTTACAAGATGAATTTTTGACATGATTTGAGTAAGAGAATCTTTGCAATCGTTGGAAGTGTAGGTCCATCTTTCCACATGCTTGTATTTCAGAGGATTCACTTCCGCTCTTTTTCGGATGTGATCTTTTCTCAATAGAGAGAATTTGATGGGCGTGTCGAGTATTTTGGTGCAATGGCGATGGTGCAGAGTGTCAATATGATCGACTGCTATTTGGAAAATTACGTTGAATTTTTCTTGATATGATTTTGTGTTCGATTTGTTCAGCAAATGGAAAGCAAGTTCAAAGAGACCCGATAAATATTCGGATTCAAAACTCATCAGAAACGAGAGGAAATCAGCTGCATTTTTGGCGAATTTGGGGAAATAATCCGATGCTAATTGTTTGCAAATTTGGGCGAAATGAGGATGAATATCAAATTGCTCCTGATCCAAACTGGAAGAAAATTCGCTAAAAATGGAGGAAAGTTGAATGTTTTTGGATAAAAACGTTTGCGAGATTTTTTTTAGTATTCTTTGGATGTGCAAACGCGTCTCTTGTTGTTCCTTTTTTTCCCATTTGGGGAATTGAGACGAAATGTAATGCATTTTTACAAGCAGAATAATAATTGAAGTCAGATATCTTGTTTCTGATTGGTCAACCAATCTGTCGCAAGACGATAAGTTGAGGAAAGAAAGAATATCAAATACACTTTTTCGTGTTGCATTGAACATCAGTCCTTTGATTAGCAAAGGCTGCAATCCAGTGAAGGGTTTTTCCCAGTTTTCTGTGAATTTGAAGAAGAAAGAATATAATGATTGTTTATTTTTATTTTTGTTATTGTTATTGTTATTGTTATTATTATTGTTATTGTTATTGCTATTTTCGTTCTCTTTTGATTCATCGTTTTTCAGTTTGTCTTCTTCAAGAATTTTCCTGAAAAAATCATCTTTGAAAATGCGTTCGATGAGAAATATTGCTTTTTGGTAGATTTTTGTTGCTGCTGCGTTTTGTAGATGAAGAAATCCAACAACAACCCAAAAAATTTCAATGTAAAATTGTTCAAAATTTCCGAAAGCATGAATATTTTCCAAAAGATAAAAAATAAAATCAAGGAAAATGGAGATTTGATCGAGTGGTTTGACTTCCACATCTTTCTGCTGTTGTTGCAATAGCAAGAAGCGTGAGCTTGGTTTTTGGGAAATTGTGGAATATTCCGATAGAAACCGCGAAGTGCGAGTTTTTTTGAGAGTGGCAGAAATTTTGAGGTAGTTATCCAGATTAAACAGTGAGAAATCAACAAATTTTTCGTAAATTATGTTATTGAAGGGAGAGTTGAACGAGTTGTAAATAGAGATTGAAATGAAGGAATAGAAAGAGTCGACGCAATACAATCCCCATTTGAGAGCATACTGTCCGCATTTTTCTGTTATTTCTGGGATTGCGCAAACAAGACAATCCTTGATGACTGAATAGAAATGGGAAATGCTTATTAAGGAGCCTGTTTTTTCCAACGGAAGTTTATAAAGAAGACTAAATAGTTGATCATTTTGGCTGTTCTTTTCATTACAAAGAGAACAGTTTTTAGGATGGAAATTAAATTGGGCTGCGTTATTATTATTATTTTTGTTATTATTATTGTTTTTGTTATTGTGAGTATTTTTGGATTTGGTCTTTTTGTCTTTGTCTTTTTCTAATGCGGGGAAATAAAACGATGAGTGAGAATTAATAACTTCCGAAATGAATTTTGTTGCGAATTGGGCTTTTTGGATAAAATCCTCGTTAGCGTTTGGGAAGGAGTAAAGCAAAAGAGAGGAGATGATGTTTGTGAGGAGATTGAGAATGGTTTCCAATTTCAAGGGATAGTAAAAAATGGAGTGGATAGCGACTCTGAGCAGACAGTGGTGGATGATAATGTGCAAGTAAGGAAGAAGGGGTTTGATGTCAAAAAGAATAAGATCATTTACAACAAGAAGAATGCAGTCGATTTCGGAGTTTGTGTATTCGGATAATTTTCTGAAGTTTTTTTGAATATATTGCACTTGTGAGTTTGACAAATTGGATGTTAAAATGTTGAGATCGTAAATCCAATCGTCTTCATCGACATCATCAAATTGTTTTGGGAAGCTGATTTGCTTCCAGTCGTTCCAGTACTTGAGCATTAAGGGATAGATTAAAGGGATAATTGTGAGAGAGGAGAAGGATTTGTACAAACGAAGAATTGCTTTTTTGGGGAGTGAGTTATGAGGTCTTTGGTGGATGAGGAAATAGATGACAGTAAATGTATTTTTTTTGGTGATTAATTGAGTTTCAATATTTGCACTTTGTGATTTTGACAATTTTTTTGAGTTATTATTATTGTTGTTATTATTATCATTGTTATTATTTTCAATGATATTCAAAACAGTGTTATCGGGAATTTTTTCAATCCCAATATTATCAATATCAAGCTGAGCATTCTCAGAATCTGCAATTGCCAAACTGTACCAAAGATCGACACTATCTTGGAAATTGTCTTCCTTGATGAACAATTGCTCTTTGAGTGTTATGCTGAAAAGATCGTTAAGAAAGGATTGTGTTGTGTAAAAAGTAGATTTTGTTCTTTTTTTACCGACAAAGAACAAATCCTCGTTTTCGAACTGAACAATTTCGCACCAAGGAATAAGTAATTTTTTGATGAGAGAAATGTAATTTGAGCCAATCTTTTTGGAATTGATTCTGTATATTGATTCCTTAAATATAAACTCTGCAAAATCAGAACAAGATCTCGAGATGAGACGATTGATTTTTGCGGGGATGTCTTCGACGTCTCTAAAATCTGTATTGTATACATAGGGTCTTTCCAAATCAAGAAGTTGCTGGATATCGAACCGCTGATTTTGTAAAGAAAATGACTGGGGATCAATGGATAAAGTGGGGAGAATTTTCCAGAGAAACTCAAAACTCAATTCGCGAGTTCTTTGACCTATGTCGTATAGATATAGCAGACCCAGCAAGATAAGAGAGCCTTTTTGATCGAGAATTGTTTGTATAAATGATATTTGCTTTGGATCCTCGATGGTGATAGCTGTTGTGTTTGTGTCTTGGGAGTTTTGATTTGAAATTGCGTTCAAATGCTCTGAACCGATAAACTGGTTGCAAATTGCGCGGAAATAAAGATAGTATCTCTCGTTTGGAGAAAAAGAAAAGGTGATGAATTTTTCCAGGAGATCGGATAAATGGAAAGAGAGAAGCCATCTAAGATTATCATAGCCCATTTCTTCTGAAAAAAGAAACCAATCCATTTTTTCATTGAAATCATTTTGATTGAATAATTTGCCTAGTTTGATGATATTCTCTGTAGCCAAGTGGCTTGACAATTTCAAGCGACTTCTTTTCCAATTGAATTTGGAGCTGATGGTATTGATTTTGTTTTGGTCTTTGATTTTGGATTTTAGTTTGTCAAGATGATCGGATTGTGCAGCAAAAAACACTTCGGATTCCTGACCAGCGCCTGACCAAAGTCGGAAGAATCTAAATGTTTTATATCTATCCTCGCGTTTCCAGTTTTTTGTGATGAATTTCGAGGAACGGAAACTTTTGTGAATAACTCCGAATGTGGAGAGATTTGGGTGAGTAATTACGCACTTTAAAAAATTGTAAACGAATAAAGAGTAGTTGATTGAGTATTCGAAAGGATGTATTTGAAAGAGATGTGAAGAGAGGATTTTCTTTGGGGTTTGTTTCTTTTCGGTTGAATTGAGTGATTGTTTGCTTTCGATGATTTCTTGGTTCTTTTCGCAAAAGGAAATGATCTTCTTCAGTAGATTTGAATCAGATCCAAGAACAGAACATATGGTGCTCTGTGAAAAGAACATCCTCATGATTGAAGAGATGCAGTTGTGGAACTGATTGTCTATTTCTGGTGATTTTTCGCGCAAGGAATTTGTGTGGAATAACTGCTGGATAAAAGTGAAAGCAGCAGGAAAAAGCCACGAATTCGAGCAATATCCTGTAGTAAACGAGATGTATTTCTTGAGTAAGTTCTTTTCTGAAAAAAGCGATTCGAACCAACTGGGGAAAAGTTGTGATGCATTTTCAGCAAGCTTGTTCAATTTTTTCATTCTTTCTTGATGGGTGTTTGTAGACAGAATTTCTTGCTGTTTCTGTTCGGGCAAAGAAACCAAACTGAAAATGAAGCCGTGAAGATTGATCCATTGATAGAATACTTCCATCGGCATTTGGGAAGGTGTGTTTGAAAAGGATGAGTTGAGTTTTTTGATGTAGCGGATGATGATTTGGTGAATCAAGTTAATATCGTTGAAGCTCTTTTTCTGAGCAATTAATTTTCCAATTTGAGAAAGATATAGAAGCCATAAAGTTGGATGACAAGAATAGGCTGCGTCTTTGAGGGAAATTGCTGGATAGTGGTTTGTGATATAAAGTTTGTTGTTTAATCCAAGAAGCAATTCAGAAGCGAATAAGCCTGTTACATTTTGAGTGATGAGATTTTCATTTTCATCCAAAATATCCATCAATAAAATGGGGTTATTATCGTTATTATCGTTATTATTATTATTATCATTATTATCATTATCATTATTCACTTTTTGGCAAAATGAAATTATTCTTTTGATTCTTTTTGCAACTGAAAGACATTTCTTTCGAATATCCGGCATCTGTGAATAAAGAAAAGTGGAAGAAATGATATCTATGTTTGTGAACCATGATTGAGTGATTAAATTTGGGATTGAGAAGAAATTGAAGTCTTGCTGGGAATCGTCAAAGAACTCGTCTTCATATTCAAAAACAATATCGTTTTCAAAAATTTCCAAGTCCGAATCGGATGTCAATGTGATTGTAATGTTTTCCTCCTTAGTATCCTCGTCTGTTTTGATTTTTTTCATTGAAAGCTTCCTAAGATTCATTTTGAGTTGGTTTTGGGTATTTATTTGGTGCTCTTGCTTTATCAAAACTTCATATAATTTCAAAAAGCCGAGCAACTGGCAAAAAATTGAATAGATTGCTTCTTCGCGATAATTTTGCGCTGATGTCAATAGCGTGACTATATCTGTAAGAATCATTTTTCTTGATTGTGGATATGTGATGAACATTTGCTGGTAAGAATGAGAGCAAATTGTAGCGAATTCCTTATTTGGATGGAGAATATTTTGGCCAAGAAAATTCTGATGGCCAATTTTCGGGTACATTTGATCAAATTCCATGACCGGGAAGATGCGGAATAATTGTTTGTATAATTCAATCCAGAGCAAATCTTGCTGTTTTTCTGATGATTTTTTGGATTGCGATTGAGAGGGTGGTGATGACGATGATGTGAAAACAACCAATTTTGAGATGTTTGTGGGCTGTGGTGTGTTAAGCATAAATTTAGGAGCAAAAACGGAATTGGAAAGATTGCTCCATTCTTGGATTGCCTTGTGTATTTCTTGGTTGATTTCGTTTTTTCTCAATTGGGAGTCGTTGAATTTTTTCATTTTTGGAATTGGATTGATTTTTCTTGAGTTTTCATAAGATTTCAAAATGGAATGATAATAAGATTTGAGTATTGTCAAATAATGACTAAATTTTGAATATCTTTCGCTAAAGAATTTGATTTGGTCTTCCAATTTAGATTCCTCAAAAAGACCGAAATCGGGATCAATAAATTGAGTGAAAAGAAGAATATTTTGATTTGAGTCGTTTTCATTGACTCCTGCATGCGCTTGACATTGTTCGATAAGATATGGAATCGACTGATAAAACAATTTTGCCAAATCTTGGAATAATCCAGGATGTTTTTCTTTTTGTCCAGAAATAAAAACCCTAATTTCGGGTCGATGGATGATAGTGAATGCTCTTGCAGCAATTAAATAGTATTCAATCGGTTGATTTTTTTTGAAGAAAGGAAGAAAAATTTTGTTGTAAGCGAGATCGAGATTGTTGATAGCGAGTAAAGCGACAATATCAGATACTAAAGGAATAACATTTTCGAAATTGTATTGATTTTTAGAGAAGAAGAGAGCATCAATCAAAGTATCAAGGGTTGTTATATCTTGGGAGTTTTGGAGGATATCAACCTTGAAAAATTCTAAATTTAAAATTTTAAAATTTTAAAATTTTAATTAAAATTATTATTAAATATAATTTATCTACCAGATGGTCTATAAATTGAAAATGGGTTTTTTTTTCTGAAATATCGATTAAAACGGAGATTTGGATAAGAAGGATAATTAATCAAGAACTGAGTAGGACCTCTTAGTATTCTAATAGCAAGTTCCAACGCTTCCCTTTTTTTCTTTTCATTTGAAAGATTTGGGGAAAATTTTTTCTTAAAGAAATCAGTAAGATATTTTTTTCTAAGTTCTTGAGAGCCATGAATAACATAAGATGTTTGGAATTTCAATTTGGAAAATTTAAGAGCTTTTGATTTAAGGGGTCTTCTGTGATGAAGTTTAAGAATTGTTGCGTGTAAATTTTTAATAAATTTCCATTTAGGATCGTCAGGTGAAAATTTTATTTGAGTGACTAAGTTTTCTAATACTTTTATATAAACATCAAGTATTTGTGTTTTTTTGTATTCCTTGATTAATGAAATGTGTGAATTAACAAGATTTTCAAGAGTTTGTTGATCACAATTCCGGAAATCAATGAATTGAATTCCTTTCAAATATGAGATGATTTGAAGTGATGAATTTTTCTTTTTGGGAGAAAGGATTTTGAAAACTCTTTGGCAAACTTTTTCAATTCTATAAAAAGAGATTAAACGGAGGGAATTTGACCAAATTTCTATTATAAGGTTTGAATAATAATTTGACAAAGCAGGTTGGAGTTTTCTTTTTGAAACAAAAATATTAATTTTAATATTAATTTTATAAATTTTAATAATATTAATATTAATTTTATAAATTTTAATATTAATATTAATTTTAATTTTATAAATATTAATATTAATTTTATAAATGAATTTATTTTAATTTTTAAATGAATTTTATTTTAATTTTAATATTAATATTAATTTTAATTTAAATTGAATTTTATAAATGAATTTATTTTAATTTAATTTTAATATTAATTTTTATATAAATGAATTTTATAAATGAATTTTAATTTTATAAATGAATTTTATAAATGAATTAATTTTAATTTTATAAATGAATTTATTTTAATTTTATAAATGAATTTTAATTTTAATTTTGTAAATGAATTTATTTTAATTTTGTAAATGAATTTATTTTAATTTTATAAATGAATTTAATTTAATTTTATAAATGAATTTTATAAATTGAATTTTAATTTTATAAATTTAATTTATTTTAATTTTATAAATGAATTTATTTTAATTTTATAAATGAATTTATTTTAATTTTATAAATTTTAATTTTAATTTTATAAATGAATTTATTTTAATTTTGTAAATGAATTTATTTTAATTTTGTAAATGAATTTTATAGATGAAATTTTAATTTTAATTTTATTTTAATTTTATAAATATTAATTTTAAAATGAATTTAATTTTATAAATGAATTTTATAAATTTTAATGAATTAATTTTAATTTTGTAAATTTTAATATAAATTTTAATATTAATTTTATAAATGAATTTATTTTAATTTTATAAATAAATTTTATAAATGAATTTATTTTAATTTTGTAAATGAATTTTGTAAATGAATTTTTTACTTCGATGAAACAACTTCAAAAGAAGAAATTGAAAATTCTTGAACAAGATTTTGAGTTTCATCAGATAATAATTTAGAATTATTTTGACAATACAACAAAATATTAACAACAAAATCACCAACAACAATCTTAGCAATACTTGATAAAATATCAAAATGTTTAGAATGAATTTCAAACCCAGGAATATTTTGAACAAAACCATCGAAATTAAAAGGTTTAATAAAATTTGAATTATTATTAGAATAATGACTAGATTTTTCATTTGCAATTCGATAAATTAAAGAAATTTGAGGTAAAAATTTCAAAATTAATTGAATTCCTTCTTCAGGAAAATCATGTGCAACTTGTGTGTATTTTTGAAGAAAACTTGAATAAAAAGGATAATCTCTTGGAAATCCTGTCCAATTTTTTAAATCTTCTTCTTGTTCTTCTTCACTTTTTCTTTTTTTATTTAAAACAACTTTTTTGAATTTTGTTGTGCAAATTTTTGCTAATTTTTTTTGGAAATTAACTATAATAGTTGCAAGAATATCAAGACAATTAATTTTTTTTAAACTCATTAAAGAAAGAAAAAAATGAAAATGAAAAAAAATGAAAAAAAAAATTTATAAATCAAAAAGAGATGGTTAATTAAATTTTTTAATTAAATTTTTTTGTTTACGTTGATTTTGTGGAAAAATAAAATTCTAATTAAAATTGAAATTGAAATTAAAATTAAAATTAAAAATGAAATTGAAATTAAAATTCTAATTAAAATTGAAATTAAAATTAAAATTAAAATTAAAATTGAAATTAAAATTCTAAATAAAATTGAAATTAAAATTGAAATTAAAATTAAAATTAAAATTGAAATTGAAAAATTTTTTAATTTGAATTTTCTTGAGCAAAAACTTCCATAACTTGAATTTTCCAATCTTTTTCAACTCCAGCAAAAAAACTTCTTGTTTTCCTGTGATTTTGAGATAAACCACTCAAAAGAGTAAATTTAGTAACTCCAAAATCTCCATAAGAAGAATAAAAAGTATCAAAAGGTTTTGAAGGATCTTTAGAAGATGAAACAACAATATCAGTTCCAAATTGTGGACCACAATTAGGGGCATAAAAAATAGCAAAATCTGAACGAGTATTAATAATTGGGGCAACATTTATGTGATTTGAGAAGTCAAAAGGACCAGTTTTAAGGGAAAAAATGAGGGAATTTGGATCTGAAATCCAATAACTTTGATTTTCTTTTTTTTTATCTTTTTGTTCTTCTTTTTTTTTATCTTTTTTTTTATCTTTTTTTTTATCTTTTTTTTCATCTTTTTTCATCTTTTTTTTTCATCTTTTTGTTCTTCTTTTTGTTCTTCTTTTTTTTTCCAACCAACAGAACTAAAACCTCCAAAAATAATCTCATTTTGTGTTTTGAAAAGAACTAAACAAGGTCCTTTATTATCGCATTTGAGATGAAATTCTTTAGGAGTAAACCCATCTTTAAGTGATGAATAAATCAAACTGCATGAATTAATAAAATCAAATGTTGGTATTGATTCTTGTAATTTATGAAGTAGATAATGTTCTCGTGAAAAAGATCTAATGATATTGCTTCCTTTTGGAGTGCTGATTTTTGGAACAAATATTTGGAAGTTCTTGAAATCATTGCGAAATTTGAAGCGCAAAAATTCAGCAAGTTTTTCATTACTTTTTTTAAGAAAAATATTGAGATTGTTGATGTTAGTGTATATTTGCTCAGAAATCAAACCAATTGAAGAGTAAGGGAAAATATCCAAAGGGGAAATTTCGCAGAAATGGATCTTGTGAATAAACGGAGAAATTTTGTTTCGAATTGCCTCAATTTGATTTTTGGAAAAAGAAGTCAATTCGTTAGTTGAAAGAGGTAATTCTAGTTTAGATTGAGCCCAAAGGATCAAAGAGCGAAGTTTTTGGATTTCTTTTTCAAGAAATGTTTGATTGGTGTCAAGAATAATGTGTATTTCTTGTTCAGTCAATGAATTGAAAATTCCTTTTTTTTGTAATTCTTTGATATTTTTTTGGATAAAAGAAGAACAAAAAGTGGAAAGATTTTCTATATTAAAAGAATAAGATAAAACAAAGGCATCCATAGCATTTTCAATATTGATATTTTGTTGGATAAAAGAGATCAAAGTGTTGACGAAGTTTTCATCTGTGATCATTAATTTCTGAGTTGCTAAAAGTAATTCAAATGCATTTTCAGGTGAATATTCAATTGTTCCTGAATAAAGGAAATTGAGAATTTTTTCCATTGTTTGGTCTGTTATTCCTGAAATTTCTACTTTTCCTTCTTGAGATTCTTTCATTTGTGATCTAAACAATCCTTGAAAATAAGAAGATCTTGCAAATAGAACAAATTTATGACAATTAAAAATTGTATTTGTATTCTCATTTATAATTTGAAAATCGGAAAATATTTTAGTTTCTAAAAAAGTTGAGAAATCATTTGCTAATTTTGATTGATTTTTATAAAATTGCATTATTAAAATTAAATTTAAATTTAAATTTAAAAAAATGAGAAAATTAAAAAATAAAATTAAAATTTTTTTTTTCTTTTTTTAACATAATAATTATTAATAAATAATAAAAATTAATAATTTTGCTTTATCATCATTATTATAAATTTTTAATAATTATTAATAATTATTATGTAATTGATATAAAAGAAAAATTTTTTTTTATTTTTTTTTATTTTTTTTTTCCATTTTTTTTTATATTTTTTTGATCTTTTCTTTTCTTTTTTTTGTGTTTTCTTTTTCAAACACACAAACAAACAACAAACAAACACTTTTTACACAAAAACCCATCTTTTAAAACCTTTAATTTTTTATTAAATTTCTTAAAGCTTTTTTTTTGAAAAGTTTTTTAAAGGAAAAAAACAAAAAACAAAAAAACAGAGTTTAATACAAAAAGCTTTTTATGCTCCAATTGACTAAACAATCACCAACGTAACTTAATTTAATTAAAAAAAAAAAAAAATTAAAAAAAGATTAAAATATTTATTTTTCTCCTTTTTTTTTTTCCTATTTATTATTTTTTTTTTTAATTTATATTATAATTTAGTTCGCAAATTCTTTTCTCTTTTTGTTCTAATACTCCAACTAAAAAAGCAAATACACCAGTTTCAATTGATATTACAAATGTTTTAACAAACCTTGGATTTACTTCATCATTAACAAATCAAAAACAACAACAACCAACTCCTTTATCAACAATATCAGATCCAAATTTAGTTAAATCTCAACAATTAGAAGTTTTAATAAATTCTCAACAATCTCAGTCTCCAAAAACTATAACCAAGACAACATCTTTATCAAAGATTTCCGAAGCAATAGATTCAAAACCAACAAAAGGAGTTACTGAAACTAAATTAAATGAAAAATTGAATCAAATTCAAAATTTAAATCAAAATTTAAATGAAATTCAAAATGAAATTCAAAATCAAAATGAAAATCAAATTCAAAATTTAAATGAAATTCAAAATTTAAATGAAATTCAAAATTTAAATGAAAATCAAAATTTAAATCAAAATCAAAATCAAATTTTAGAAAATGAAAGATTTATCATTTTCAACAATTTTAAATCAACACTTGTTGATTATCAACTCACAAAAATCAATGATCAACCACAGATCAATTTCCGTTCCATCGGAAGTCAAAACGTAACAAACTTTGAAAAAAATATGGGAGACACAAAAATCCAATTTTCATTAAGTCAAGAATTAGCCGATTATTCATTTATGCTTATTGATGTGATTGATGCATCAGGATTTTTTTTGAATAGATGGAATGGAGCATTAAATTTGAGAAACCGAGAATTTAATGTATTAATGTCGAGAAATCCAGCAAACAAGTATGAAAAACAAAACTCGAAATTCATTGTGAAACGAAATGTTTCTGTTGCAGTTTCTGTTCCGGAGCAAGTACAATCTACAAAAACAACAAAGAAACAGGAAAAGAAGAAAACAGACAAGAAGAAAACAGACAAAAAGAAAAAGATTCCGAAGTTGAAATCGCAACGAAAAAAGGCTTTTGCAAGATCTTTTAATCACAAAGAAAAAGAATCTTCAAGCCCGCATTTAGTCTCTTTAAATCTAGTAAAGAAGAAGAAAGGCAAGAAAGGGAAAAAGAAAAGAAAGAGCAAGAATGAAAAAAAGAAGTCAAAAATTAACGCTTTAAGAATCCAACAACAAAGAGCGCTTAATTTGAAAGAATTGGAATTGCAAACTTTGAATCTTGATGGAGATTCTGGTCGTGAAAAATCTCAAAAGGAAATAAAATCTTCTGAAACTTTCCAAAAAAGCGTTGATCACAGCAAACCAATTGAAAACAAAACGCAGAATAAACAATCCGGTTTAATTTCCAAAAATATCAAACAAGAAAATACCTTTTTTGTCAGTCGCAAGTCTCTTTTTGAATTACTTCAGATTGCGAAATCATTGAATTCTGCAATTCTTTCTCTTTCAATTCCTATTGAATATTTCAAAACTCCAACACAAATGGAAATGATTATTCGTCAATTTTCTTTTTTAGGTTTCAAACAAGTTGTTTCAACTCCAACAAAAGCAAAGAATTTTCTGACTCTCACTTATTCCTTTAAAAAGCCAATTTTAAAGAAGTGAAATTTACCTTACCAAATGAATTTTTTCTTTCTTCTTTCTTGAATGAGTTGTTTTTAAAACTTTTTTTTACAATCTTTTCAATCATTTTTTTTGACAATTTTTTTTTACAACTTTTTTTTTTTTACAAATAATTTGTTTTTTGACAACTTTTTAAAAAATTTTTGAAAAATAAAAGTTAACAACTCAATTTATAATTTTGAATTTTTAATTAATAATAAAAAATATAAAATAAATCAATTTAATAATAAAAAGTGGAATAAAAATATAAATTAATAATAAAAAATAAATTAAATTAATAATAATAAAAAGTGGAATAAAAATATAAATTAATAATAAACTTATTAATAATAAAAAGTGGAACAAAAATATAAATTAATAATAAATTAAATTTAAATAATTTGTTAATAAACTTATTAATAATAAAAAGTGGAATAAAAATAAAAATTAATAATAAATTAAATTTAAATAATTTGTTAATAAACTTATTAATAATAAAAGTGGAACAAAAATATAAATTAATAATAAATTAAATTTAAATAATTTGTTAATAAACTTATTAATAAGTGGAATAAAAAATAAATAAATTAATAATAAATTAAATTTAAATAATTTGTTAATAAATTTATTAATAATAAAAAGTGGAATAAAAATATAAATTAATAATAAATTAAATTTAAATAATTTGTTAATAAATTTATTATTAATAAAAAGTGGAATAAAAATATAAATTAATAATAAATTAAATGTAAATAATTTGTTAATAAACTTATCAATAATAAAAAGTGGAATAAAAATATAAATTAATAATAAATTAAATTTAAATAATTTGTTAATAAATTTATTAATAATAAAAAGTGGAATAAAAATATAAATTAATAATAAATTAAATTTAAATAATTTATTAATAAATTTATTATTAAATAAAAATAAAATAAAAAATTTTTAAAATATTAATATAAATAAATAAAATTTTCAAAAAAAAATTAATTAAATTAAAATTAAAATAAAAAGGCGCGATGGCCGAGTGGTTAAGGCGATAGACTTGAAAAAATTAATTAAAAATTAATAATTTCTAGAAATCTATTTCCCTCTGGGAGCACAGGTTCGAATCCTGTTCGCGTCGTTTTTTTTTTTATTAAATTTTTTTTTTTAAATTTATTTTAAATTAAAGAAATAAAAACATAAAATAAATTAATAATAAAAAAGTGGAATATTTCTTTTATTTATTTTTTTTGATTTATTTCTAATTAAATTTATCTGTTTTAATATAAATAAATTATTAATAAAAATATAAAATAAATTAATAATAAAAAAGTGGAATATTTCTTGTTTCTTTTTTTGATTTATTTCTAATTAAATTTATTAAATTTAATCTAAATAAATTATTAATAAAAATATAAAATAAATTTATAATAAAAAAGTGGAATAAAAAGTGGAATAAATATATAAATTAAATTATTAATAAAAATATAAAATAAATTAATAATAAAAAGTGGAATATTTCTTGTTTCTTTTTTTTGATTTATTTCTATTAAATTTATTAAATTTAATATAAATAAATTATTAATAAAAATATAAAATAAATTAATAATAAAAAGTGGAATAAAAAGTGGAATAAAAAGTGGAATAAAAAGTGGAATAAATATATAAATTAAATTATTAATAAAAACATAAAATAAATTAATAATAAAAAGTGGAATATTTCTTTTGTTTATTTTTTTTGATTTATTTCTAATTAAATTTATTTGATTTAATATAAATAAATTATTAATAAAAATATAAAATAAATTAATAATAAAAAGTGGAATATCTCTTTTGTTTATTTTTTTTTGATTTATTTCTAATTAAATTTATTTATTTTAATTTAAATAAATTAATAATAAAAATATAAAATAAATTAATAATAAAAAGTGGAATAAAAATATAAATTAATAATAAAATAAATTTAAATAATTTGTTAATAAATTTATTATTAATAAAAAGTGGAATAAAAATATAAATTAATAATAAATTAAATTTAAATAATTTGTTAATAAATTTATTAATAATAATAAGTGGAATAAAAATATAAAATAATAATAAATTAAATTTAAATAATTTGTTAATAAATTTATTAATAATAAAAGTGGAATAAAAATATAAATTAATAATAAATTAAATTTAAATAATTTGTTAATAAATTAATAATAATAATAAGTGGAATAAAAATATAAATTAATAATAAATTAAATTTAAATAATTTGTTAATAAATTTATTATTAATAATAAGTGGAATAAAAATATAAATTAATAATAAAAATAAATTTAAATAATTTGTTAATAAATTTATTATTAATAAAAAGTGGAATAAAAATATAAATTAATAATAAATTAAATTTAAATAATTTGTTAATAAATTTATTAATAATAATAAGTGGAATAAAAATATAAAATAATAATAAATTAAATTTAAATAATTTGTTAATAAATTTATTATTAATAAAAAGTGGAATAAAAATATAAATTAATAATAAATTAAATTTAAATAATTTGTAAATAAATTTATTAATAATTAAAAATAATAAAATAAAATAAAAAATAAATAAAATATTAATATAAATAAATAAAATTTTCAAAAAAAAAATTAATTAAATTAAAATTAAAATAAAAAGGCGCGATGGCCGAGTGGTTAAGGCGATAGACTTGAAAAAATTAATTAAAAATTAATAATTTCTAGAAATCTATTTCCCTCTGGGAGCACAGGTTCGAATCCTGTTCGCGTCGTTTTTTTTTTATTAATTTTTTTTTTAAATTTATTTTAAATTAAAGAAATAAAAATATAAAATAAATTATTAATAATAAAAAAGTGGAATATTTCTTTTATTTCTTTTTTTTTGATTTATTTCTAATTAATTTTATTTATTTGTTTTAATATAAATAAATTATTAATAAAAACATAAAATAAATTAATAATAAAAAAGTGGAATATTTCTTTTGTTTATTTTTTTTTGATTTATTTCTAATTAAATTTATCTGTTTTAATATAAATAAATTATTAATAAAAATATAAAATAAATTAATAAGGAATAAAAAGTGGAATAAATATATAAATTAAATTAATAATAAAAATATATAATAAATTATTAATAAAAAAGTGGAATATTTCTTTTATTTCTTTTTTTTTGATTTATTTCTAATTAAGTTTATTTATCTGTTTTAATATAAATAAATTAATAATAAAAATATAAAATAAATTTATAATAAAAAGTGGAATAAAAAGTGGAATAAATATATAAATTAAATTAATAATAAAAAGTGGAATATTTCTTTTGTTTCTTTTTTGATTTATTTCTAATTAAATTTATTTGATTTAATATAAATAAATTAATAATAAAAATATAAAATAAATTAATAATAAAAAAGTGGAATAAAAAGTGGAATATATATATAAATAAATTATTAACAAAAATATAAAATAAATTATTAATAAAAAAGTGGAATATTTCTTTTGTTTATTTTTTTTTGATTTATTTCTAATTAAATTTAATTGTTTTAATATAAATAAATTATTAATAAAAATATAAATTAAATTAATAATAAAAAGTGGAATAAAAAGTGGAATAAATATATAAATAAATTAATTATAAAAATATAAAATAAATTAATAATAAAAAAGTGGAATATCTCTTTTGTTTATTTTTTTTGATTTATTTCTAATTAAGTTTATTTATCTGTTTTAATATAAAAAAGAATATAAGCGTTTGGATCAACAATTTCTTTTTCTGAAACTTCTGAAATTGAAGTATCATCTATATGAACCCAATTACCAGTCCATTTTAAAGCAGAACAAGTATAATGTCCTTCAATCGGTGATTGACCAATATGATAAATAACAGAAACCAAATTATAAATGTGTTCTTTTTTTCCTTTTTTATGTAATTCAGAACTTATTATTTTTTTTGGAATAGTTAATTTTGTTGGAAAATTAATTGCTTTATGAACTTTAAATGCTCCAGTTTTTTCTGAAAATCTAAATCTTTTTAAATGGAGAATAAGAATAACTGGTAATTGATGAATTTTTGTTTTTTTTTGGGCTCCAATCTAATTTTGATTTTGATTTTGATTTTGATTTTAATTTTGATTTTGATTTTGATTTTGATTTTGATTTTGATTTTGAATTTGATTTTGATTTTGATTTTGATTTTGATTTTGATTTTGATTTTGAATTTGATTTTGATTTTGATTTTGAATTTAATTTTGAATTTGATTTTAATTTTTAATTTTGAATTTGATTTAAATTTTAAAAAAAACATTTTGTTTTGTTGTTTCATCAGTATAATCTCTTAAATTTTCTGGGTCAGAAAAATCAATTAAAGCATCCTCAATTGAAGAAATATGAAATCCATTAATATTAATAGGTAAAATCATAAAAGGTTCAAAAGATATTAAAGGTTTCATTCCATTTGGTACAATTTTACTTTTTAAAGTTCCTCCAAAAATATCTCTAATAATGGTTTTTTTGGGGATGATCTATTAATTTTGATTTTTAATTTTAATTTGAATTTGAATTTGAATTTGAATTTGAATTTTAATTTGAATTTGAATTTGATATTGATTTTTATTTTGATTTTGAATTTGAATTTTGAATTTAATATTGATTTTGATTTTGATTTTGATTTTGATTTTAATTTTAATTTAAATTTAATTTTGAATTTTAATTTTGATTTTGATTTTAATTTGATTTTGATTTTAATTTTGATTTTAATTTTAATTTTGATTTTGATTTTGATTTTGATTTTGATTTTGATTTAATTTTAATTTTGATTTTGATTTTGATTTTGAATTTTAATTTTGATTTTGATTTTGATTTTGATTTTGATTTTGAATTTGATTTTGATTTTGATTTTGATTTTGATTTTGATTTTAATTTTAATTTTGATTTTGATTTTAATTTTGATTTTAATTTTAATTTTGATTTTGAATTTAATTTTGATTTTGATTTTGATTTTGATTTTGATTTTGATTTTGATTTTAAATTTAAATTTTGAATTTGATTTTGATTTTGGTTTTGAATTTGAATTTTGATTTTAAATTTTAATTTTAATTTTATTTTCTTTTACTCGTTGAACTAAGATTTGTGTATTCTTGACTTTTTTTTTTGTGTGTGTGTGTGTATGTATTAATAAATAAAATTCAAAGAATCAATATATATATATATATATATTTTTTTCATTATACAATCTTGTAAAGCTTTCTCAATTTCAAACATTTTCCCAGAATTATTAAGACCTAAAATAACGGCAATTTCTTCATGAACAGAATCAAGTAAAAAATTTAAAAATTCTTGTGCGTCTTCTTGAACACTCTTCAAATAATTAGGACCATCTGGTTTAAATCTTCCAATTACATCAAATAATTTTTCATAAAAAAAAGAAGTTGATTTTGAATCAAAATCAAATCCTAAACGTGAAAATCCTTTTGTTTTGATATCAATATCAACAGAAATATTTTTAATAAATCCAGCTCTATATTAATATTATTATTATTATTGTTGTTATTTTTTGAAAAAATGAATATTTTCTTCATCTTTTAATTCCATTGATAATTTTTCAGTTTACAATGATTGAAGAATTAAACAATTTGAATAATCTTCAAAATTTGCTTTTCGGATTTTATCCAAAAAGAAAATAAATGGTGGACATGCTAATAAACCCTGCATAACGTATTTAAATTAAAATAGAATTAAGCAAATCAAAGAAAAAAATTTTTTTATCTTTCTTTCTTTTTTTTTTTTGTTAAAAAATGAATAAAATAAATTAAAAGGATATTGAATTAACAAAACAACTATTTCCTCTATTCTCCATTCCTCTAATTTGAATTCCAATTGGTTCATTTTGAATTGTAATTTGGGGAAGAATATCTTAATTTGAAAAAAAAAAATCAAATAATAAAAAAGTAAAAGTTTTGTTTTATTTTAAAATAGTTTTTACTTTGAATTTTTCTTTGAATTCTTCTTTCTTCTTTTTCTTTTATTTTTTTTTCTCTTTGTAAAATTTTATCAATTGGTAAAATAATTTTTGATATTTTCAATTTATTTTGAATTTCTTCTTTTGTAAATTCACCAAATCTTAAATCCATTTTATTAAAAAATGAAAAATGAAAAATGAAAAATGAAAAATGAAAAAAAATGAAAATAAAAATTTTTGAAAATCATTTTTCTTTTCTTTTTTTAATTTCTTTTCCAATAAAATGGAAAAAATTCATTCAAAAGTTTTATTATCAAAAACTTTAATTCAAAACTTTTCAATTCAAAAAACTTTTTTATTCAATTCAAACAATGAAGAAAATTCTTTTGATTTAATAATTTCTAAAAATAATTCAATTGAATTAATTAATATTGATTTAAATGGGAAAATGAAAATTATTTGCCAACAAAATATCTTTGGGATGATAAATAATATTGAGTTAATTTCAATAAAAAATGAATCAACAAATGAAAAAGAATCTTTTCTTGTTATTCTTTCTGAAGAATTTGATGTTTCATTAATTGGATTTTCTTATAAATATCAAAAATTTTTCACTTTAAATTCAATCAATCTTAAATCAATTTTTCCAAAAAGAAGAAAACACCATTTCTACTCCTGCTTATCTTTCAATAGATTCAAAACAAAGATTTATTGCTGTTGGAAGTCTAGAAAACCAAATTTCTATTGTTTCGCTTGAAGTTTTTGATCTTGAACAGTTTCATCACAAAAACCAAAATGAAAATTATCTTTATTTGAAAAAAATGGGTTCAAATCATTTCTTTTCATTATCGCATCACTCAAATTATGATAAGAATAATTCCGATAATTCTATTCTTTGGGATTTGAAATTTATTCCAAATTTAAATGGCTCATTAAATTCCATTTTAGTTGCTATTATTCATGAAAATGAAAATCAAAATGAAAACAATATTCTATTTTTTCAAGTTAATTTACAAAATGATCCAAAATTGAAACTGTCATTTCAAATTAATTTACAAAATGAAAAAAATCACGATAAATTAAGCAAAAAAATTCAATTCCCTTATTTAATCCATGTTTCTCCCAATTTACCTAATTTTTTGATTCTTTTCCAAAGAAATGGATTTGCAACAATAATTTTAATTCAAGAGCATCACACCGAGAAAAATAACAGCAATAACAATATCGAGAATGATATTGATACTTTTGAAACTGAATATTCCCATTTTCAAAGAACAATCAAACTTTTTCCTAATGATGATCTCATTTCTGCAATTTGTTTTGATTACCTTGATCCAAATGTGTTTTTTTGTGTTAATCAAAATGGGGAATTACTTAAACTTATAACCCAGAATCAGAATGTCAAGCAAATTGAATCTTTTGACATCCAAGTTTGGAGTTTTGGAATAATTTGCAAATCATCATCGTTAGTTCATCTACCCTCACAAATATTTGTTCTTTTTGGAAGTATGTGTGATGGATGTGTGATTAAAATTGAAGAAAATCGAGAAACTGCAGAAAATCAGATTATTGAATTGGCTCAAATCAAAAATTTTTCACCTTTAATAAATTTGCAATACGGCAATCAAAATAATTTCATTTTCTCTTCAGGTTTGAAAGAAAATGGGAAAATATGTTTTGCAAAAAAAGGAATTCCTGTCAAATATATTTATCAATCACCAAAAGAAGCTCAAAATACTATTTTTGGAATTCAAAATGTGTGGAGTTTTGATTCTGGAACAGAAAATCAAAATAAATTATTCTTCATCTCTTATATTGATTCTACTAAAATATTCCGAATCAATCCTAATAATGGTGAATTTATTGAAATTACTAATGAAGAAAAAACAAAATTTGAAACAAAACAACCAACTTTATTCGTTTCCAAATTTAAAGATAATTTCATTCAAATTTGCTCCAAAATCATTTTGTGGATTAAAAATGGTGTAGTTATAAATAAATGGGAAATCGAAAAAAACAACACCGACAACATCATTCTCGCAAAATCATTCAAAAGAAAAATTGTTATTGTGGCATCAAATGGCTTCCAAATTTTCTATTTAAAGATGGTTGAAAAAGAACAGAGAATCCAAATAATTTCTCAAATATTGCTAAAAGAAGAAGTGTCTTGCATTTCAATTCCACAAGAATATTTTCTGGATCGCAAAACTCGAAAATTATTCAACAATTTGTGCTTTCTTGGCACATATAAATCTTCTGTTATTGTATTAGATCTAGATAAGAAAATACCTGATCAAAAAGAAATCAAGTTGAGAGAAAATTTTGATTTAAATAGATTGTCCAACAAACAAAATCCCCATTGCGTTCCTCATTCAATTATATTTGCGTTATCAAAGAACGAAAACGAAGAAAGCGAAGTTAAAATTATTATTGGAATGAGAAATGGGTTTTTGGTCATATTCAATATTGAAAATGAAATTAATCTAAATTCATCTTTTTTCCGAAATGAACAAATTATAGAAATTGATGGGAATTATCCTGTTAATTTATTATCATTTGCAGCTTATAATCAACAGGAAATATCTTCTTTAATGATTTCACATGATCAAGTTTGGAAATTCACAAATCACAAAAAATTTATTCCGATAAATTTTAGTGGATTAATTCATGCCTCTCATTTATCAAGTGTGGAAAATGAAGACTGGTTTATTTTTATTACAAATTCACAAATTAACATTATCCAATTAGAAAGAGAAGAGGTTTATGAATTCCAAGATTTCTTGATTAGTGAAAAAATTGAGAAAATGATTTATTTAGACGAAATTCAAAAAGTGATTCTTGTATCCAATAATATTGATTCAAAACAATCAAATTTAGAGATTTTTGATGCTTTGAAAAGAAAGGTTTACACACAATTTGAGCTTCCAAAAAAGTATCAAGTATCAAATATTTGCAAATGGAGCTATCAGAACAAAAGAATTACAATTTGTGTTGCAATGAATAAAATCAATCAAATTCAAATAAGAGGATGCTTGTTATTTTTTATGATCAAAAAATCAAAACCCAAAAAAAGAGTAGAAGATTCTGAGCAATATTCCCAAATTTTCTCAAATCAAAATGAAGAAAAATATACTTTGACTAAACTTGATGAAAGTATAACAGAAAATGGATTTATTCAATGTGTTTGCGAATATTCAAAAGAATGTAGTTTTATTTTCAATCGGAAAAAAATTGAAAATTGCTAAATTAGATTCTGGAAAGAAAAGTATTAAAACGATTGGATATTTAAACATGAAATCAGAAATTACATCAATTAATTCAAATTCAAATTCAAATTTAAATTCAAATTCAAATTCAAACTCAAATTTAATTGCAGTTTCACAAAAAACAGAAAGTATTTCTTTGATCAAATGGAATCAAACAACAAATCAATTTATTGTCATTGCACATGATTATTTTCCAAGAATGATTCAAAATTGTATTTTTGTTGATGATATTAATTTATTTGCAATGGATTTTTGGGGAAATTTCTTTCTATTTTCAATTACAGATTCAAAAAACAATGAAATTCAAAAATTTTCAAACATTTCCAAATCAGACATCAATCAACAATTAAACATTGTTGAAAATTGTGTAATTAATTCAAGACAACTAAGATCTAATTTAGTCAAAAATGAAACAATTGATTTTAAAGGAGAAAAAATCATTTCTTTATATTCTTCATCAACAACAGGAAATTTAATTTGTTTTGAAATTGTTTCACTTTCTTCTTATCAAATAAATATTCTTCGCTTTCTTCATGGTATTCTTTCTTTAAATCATTTTACAAAACCTTTATTAGGAAATGATTATGAATCTTTTAGTTCGAAAAATTATAAAAGAAAAAATATTTTTGATTCAGATTTTTTATTCCAATTTTTTGAAATTCCAAATTTTGAAAAAAAGAAGATTTGTTTAAAATTAAAAGAGAAAATTACAAAAAAGCAAAGATTTAAAATTAATCAAGAAGAAAAAACGGAAGAAATTTTTGAGAACAATTTAATTTTAAATAAATTAATTAAATTAATTGAAGAAATCAATCAAATGATGAAAGAAATTAAATAAAAAAACAATAACAAAACCAATATTTTATTCCACTTTTTTTATTAAATTGAATAAAGAAATATTATTTAAATTGAATAAATAAATATTATTTAAATTTAATAAATAAATATTATTTAAATTATTAAAATATTTTATTCCACTTTTTTTTATTAAATTTAATAAAGAAATATTATTTAAATTTAATAAATAAATATTATTTAAATTTAATAAATAATTATTATTTAAATTTAATAAATAAATATTATTTAAATTTAATAAATAAATATTATTTAAATTATTAAAATATTTTATTCCACTTTTTATTAAATTTAATAAATAAATATTATTTAAATTTAATAAAGAAATATTTAAATTTAATAAATAAATATTATTTAAATTGAATAAATAAATATTATTTAAATTTAATAAATAAATATTATTTAAATTTAATAAATAAATATTATTTAAATTATTAAAATATTTTATTTAAATTTAATAAATAAATATTATTTAAATTTAATAAATAAATATTATTTAAATTTAATAAAGAATTATTATTTAAATTTAATAAATAAATATTATTTAAATTATTAAAATATTTTATTTAAATTTAATAAATAAATATTATTTAAATTATTGAAATATTTTATTCCACTTTTTATTAAATTTAATAAATAAATATTATTTAAATTTAATAAAGAATTATTATTTTAAATTATTAAAATATTTTATTTAAATTTAATAAATAATTATTATTTAAATTTAATAAATAAATATTATTTAAATTGAATAAATAAATATTATTTAAATTTAATAAATAAATATTATTTAAATTGAATAAATAAATATTATTTAAATTTAATAAATAAATATTATTTAAATTATTAAAATATTTTATTCCACTTTTTTTTATTAAATTTAATAAAGAAATATTATTTAAATTTAATAAAGAAATATTATTTAAATTTAATAAATAAATATTATTTAAATTTAATAAATAAATATTATTTAAATTTAATAAATAAATATTATTTAAATTTAATAAATAAATATTATTTAAATTGAATAAATAAATATTATTTAAATTTAATAAATAAATATTATTTAAATTATTAAAATATTTTATTCCACTTTTTTTTATTAAATTGAATAAATAAATATTATTTAAATTTAATAAAGAATTATTATTTAAATTATTAAAATATTTTATTCCACTTTTTTTTATTAAATTGGATAAAGAATTGAAAAAAAAATAAGAAATGATGAATTTATTGACTGAAATGACAAGATGAAGAAAAATCAAAAGAAAATCAATAGAAAAGAATATCAAAAGAAAAAAAATAGAAAAGAAAAGGAAATAATAATTGGATAAAAAAGAAAGAAAGAAATTTAACCATTTCAATTTTCATCAGAAGTATCTCGTGGAGAAGTAGGAGAATAAGTTCTTGGTGATGAAGGAGAATATACTCTTGGAGAAGTAGGTGAATAAGTTCTAGGTGATGTTGGTGAATAAGTTCTTGGGGATGTTGGTGAATAAGTTCTAGGTGAAGATGGAGAATAAGTTCTAGGTGATGAAGGTGAATATACTCTTGGTGAAGAAGGTGAATAAGTTCTTGGTGATGAAGGTGAATATGTTCTTGGTGAAGAAGGTGAATAAGTTCTAGGTGAAGATGGAGAATAAGTTCTTGGTGAAGATGGAGAATATGTTCTGGTGATGAAGGTGAATAAGTTCTTGGTGAAGAAGGTGAATAAGTTCTTGGTGATGAAGGTGAATATGTTCTTGGTGATGAAGGAGAATAAGTTCTAGGTGATGAAGGTGAATATGTTCTGGGTGAAGATGGAGAATAAGTTCTTGGTGAAGAAGGTGAATAAGTTCTAGGTGAAGATGGAGAATATGTTCTTGGTGATGAAGGAGAATAAGTTCTAGGTGAAGAAGGTGAATAAGTTCTAGGTGAAGATGGAGAATATGTTCTTGGTGAAGTAGGTGAATATGTTCTAGGTGATGTTGGTGAATAGCTTCTTGGTGATGTTGGTGAATAGCTTCTTGGTGATGAAATAGAAAGCATATTGTCATCGACTGGTGAATAAAACGGAGATTCAAGAGGAGAGGTTTGTCCCATTGAATTTGGAGAAAAAACAGGACTAAATTCACCTTTTGAATGTGGGGAATAAGCAAAAGCTGAATCAAGAGGAGTTCCAATTGAATGGAGAGGAGAATGAGTAGGGGTTCTATCGTCGGAAATCTCTCCCATAACATCAGTTTGTGTGTAATCAACCATAGGAATAACATAAGCATTTCGGACAAGGTTTTCATCAAGAAGAAGATCGAAAATACCTGTTCCAAGTGGAGCGAGTTTTCCGAGAAGAATATTCTCAGAGATGCCGTGAAGAGGGTCAGTCTCTGAGAAGGCTGCAGCCTCAATAAGAATATCGGAGGTCTCTTCAAAGGAGGCCTTCATGAGAGGACCAGCATTTCCGCGGTTGATTCCATGGCGGGTGATAGCGGTGAGCTTTCCACGAACAGTCATTACATCGGCAAGAGTGCAGAGATGTCTGTAATTGACATATGATCCATCAAACGAAATAACTTTGTCGAGTTCGTGGAGAACAGCATTGCGCGCTGCTTCAATCCCAAGAGAATTTGCAGTCTCGACAATCTCATTGGACATGGTGAATCGTGCGTCGACAAGAGGATGTGCAATGACTTGAAGAAGATTAACACCTTCTGTATGAAGAATCCAAACCGGTCGATTTTCATAAAGTCCGGTTTGTGGATTGTATACTGAGCGTTTAGTATCCTCCATTGTGACTTTCTTGATACCTTCTACGCCCTTAAGCACCATATTAGTGAGAAGATAATGCTCTAATGTTCGCAAAGTGAGAAGATCTCCAGAATCTTCTGAATCGCTTTCCATTTGTTGTTCGCTTTGAGAAATACGTTGCCGAATACGCAAGAAAGGTTTCTCGGCAAGTGTGTCAGAATGAATGCAGACAAAACCGGGATATTCGTGTTGGATTTTGTCCGAAATGTCTTTCATCTCGATTTTTTTATCAGCGATAGCCTTCTTATCAAATTCGAAACGCAGAACCCATGGAGAAACATCATCGCTTGGGATCTCCTCGGTAACATAATATCTTCTCACAAAATCACGCTCCTCTTCTACTACAGAGTTGAGTGGGTCTGGATCGTAATAAACCTCGGTTCTTGCCGTGATTTGGCGAAGAGTCATTGTCTCGATATCAATTCGAACTCGATTTGCATTGTCTCGATCATATGCTCCATCCATGAAAACATTCAATGAAGGTGTTCGTGTTTTCTGGGCTACGTTGATGATCTCTCTCAAACGCGGCACTCCCAGTGTTACATTCTTTGCTGAAATTCCTGCGTGATGAAATGTATCCATCATCCCGATTCCGTTTGCCAATGAAAATGTGAGATTATCGGATACAGTCAAGTCATATACGTATTTTTGACTTGGTTCAACTTCTTTAATACTGATGATTTTGTCGAAAATCACATCACTTTCAAGCGCCATTTTAAGGATTTCTTTTTCTTCCATTTTATCTTTTTGATCTTTTTCTTTCGAACAAATACTTGTGTATACTCTTCTTAATTCCTCTACTGAAATATCTCCTCGAAGATGCTCGGTGTTATTCCCACTGATTATCTCTTCCTCATCATTCTTTTTTTCCTTTGAAAAAATCTCCATTTCATAATCCAAAGAAAATTCATTCCAAATATTCATGTTTTTTCTGATTTGCTTTAAATATCGATAGCCATTTCCACCGCAGATATTGATTTGATATTTTTTGTTTGTTTCCTTTTTTTTGCAGAATATTCCAAATCTATTCAATAAGTTAATATGTAAATTTTGCATCTTTTCATCAGGAAATACAAGTTTTATTGATGAATTTTTTTGGTTAATAGAAGAATCACCAAAAGCGAATTGAGCCTCAATCATTCCTTGAATAAACTTTGTATTTGCAAGAACTGCCCATGCAGGAATTTTCTTTGTTTTCTTTGTTTCCTTTGTTTTCTTTGTTTTCTTTGTTTTCTTTGTTTTCTTTGTTTTCTTTGTTTCCTTTGTTTTCTTTGTTTTCTTTGTTTTCTTTGTTTCCTTTGTTTTCTTTGTTTTCTTTGTTTTCTTTGTTTCCTTTGTTTTGCTTTCAAAAGCCTCATTTTCCGTTTGATTCAATCTTGATAAAAATTCAGCAACAAATTCAGATTGAATTCGAACACTTTCTCCTGATTCTTCCAAATTAATCTTTCTTATTCTGAGAGTTGGATTATTAGATAATTCCTCAACAAAAATTTGAAATGCATTATTTTCCAAAAAGGAATTCTTTTCAAGTGGCAATTTCATTTTCAATATTGTTTCTTTGTTTTGAATATTGATAGAACCTGAGGCAAGAAACCATCCAATAAGAATTCCCAATGAATGTGTAAGATGAATTTTGGTAGATACAAAAGAATTAGGAATTTGGGATTTTTTGTCTGCGATTTTCAGAACAATGTGATTTAATTGTTGGGAAGAATTAACATAAATGCGTTTTGTAACAGGAACACGATGACCAACCTTGAGATCAGAACCTTTGATGGCAACAATACGGTTGTTTTTTCTGATTAAGAAAGATTTTGCTTTTGTTCCTGTGACTTTTCTTCCTGATTCTGTGGTGATTTCCACAAGAGTGGAAGAACCATCTGAATTTATTGGCAAATGTTTTGTTAAAGCAGTAACTTTTTTCCACTGCATTTTGGCGTTTGGAGATACAGAAAGAACGGAAAATTCGTGAGATTTCGAAACATCAAGATAAGTGGTATTATTAGGCAAATTCTTTTTGAAATGGGAGAATTTTTGGGGAAGGAATTTAATTAAGGAATCGATAAAATCTCCAATTTTGGTGAATGAAATTTTGTTGTTTTCACGGATGATTATCATCTCTTTCCAATCAATCGAGTTAAGAGTCATTTGAGTAGCAGGTTCTCCGATAGATTGTGCGGCAAGAGAACCTACCATTTCACCTGGATAAGCGAGAGATTGTTGAAAACGAGTTTCAATTTCGCCTATGATCCAGTTGAGAGCTTGAGAATTCAGTCTGTACTTCTCGATGACACGGCGACTTGCCAAAGTTGTGCGTAGAAGAATGCTGAAAAGAAGGGTTGCGTTATTCTGGTGTTCTCTTGAGATGGGATCATCGCCTGGAACAACGATAAGTTTGTTGCAGAGATCATTTACTTTATCGATGACCTCTATTGGATGTAAATCAGTTGTTGAAGTGTGATCAATTTCGAATTTAGTTTTGGCGTTAGAAATAAGACGTTGCAAATCAACAGGAAGAGGCACACGAGCTTTGTTTTGCGGGAGCATGATTTCCTCGCAAAGAAGTTTTTTATAATCTATGAGTGATTTGACTTCTTCTTCAAGTCGGTCTTGAACTCTAACGCTTGTTTGGATGTCTTCAACGACTTCCATTCTCATGAAATCCTCATCAAATCTTTTTCTATTTTTATTAAAAGAGAATTCTTGGATCACTTTTTCATTACTAAAATTCACGAGATCCAAAACTTGCTCTTCCACTTTGACTCCATCCATTCCGTCTTCTCCGTAGCTGAATTGAAGAACTTGACCTGATGAATTCCGCACTGTTCCGTCGTATTGAACACATACATCCTCCATGGCTTTTACTAATCTTCTCTGAATATATCCTGTTTCAGATGTTTTGACTGCTGTATCCACTAAACCTTCTCTTCCTCCCATTGCGTGGAAGAAGAATTCTTGTGGTGTTAATCCTCTTAGGTATGAATTCTCAACAAATCCTCTACTTTCAGGTCCAAGATCTTCTTTTGTGAAGTGTGGAAGTGTTCTTAGTCTGAATCCGAATGGGATACGTTTACCTTCGACCTTTATATAAATTTATAAATTTATAATTTATAATTTATCGACATTATAAATTTATATAATTTTAATTATAATTTATAATTGAATTTTAATTTATAATTTATAATTGAATTTTAATTTTATATAATTTTATAATTTATAATTGAATTTTAATTTTATATAAATTTATAATTTATAATTGAATTTTAATTTTATATAAATTTATAATTTTATATAATTTTATAAATTAATTTTAATTTATAGTATTTACCTGCTGTCCAACACAAGCAATAATCTGTGAAATATTCAAATAACTCCCTTTAGATCCTGATGTAACCATAGTTTTAATATTATTCGTATCATCCAATGATTTCTTCGCTTTCTCACCAGCTTCTTTCACAGCTTTATTCAAAACAGCATTGACTTGATCTTCAAAAGATTCTTGCAAAGTCATCCCTGTTTTAATATCCAAATGACCATGCCGAGCCTCAGTAATCAACTTAGTAACACCCTTCTTGGCTCCACGAATTGTATCCTCAATAACATTTAAGGTTTGTCTGTTGGCAATAGTATCACTGATCCCAATCGTATATCCTCTCTGAAGAAGCCAATTATTAATCAGCAATTGTGTTTCATTCAAGATTTTCTTTGTCGCTTCTCTTCCTTTTTCATTGAAAACAACATGGATCAAACTTTTGCGTTTTTGTCCAATTATTTCTCTTGAAAGACTTCCTTCCAAAAGTTCGCCTTGTTGAATAATAACCTTGGAATCAAAGCGAGAAATAATGGAATCAGGTGGTTCGTTGTTATCACCTTTTTCCTCATCAATGATCTGAAACAAATTCACATCAGGAACAAGCATGGAATAGATCTGCTTGCCAGTCCACAAAGGACGAGGTTTAAGAATTGCAGGAACTGGAAGGGTTCCGTCAAAATCACTGATCCAAATCACAAGATTCATGACTTCGTCTTTCTCAAGAAAATTGTCTCGACGTGTGAACACCTTAGATCCTAAAAGAGAATCTTGCACAATTCCAATTACAGGCCCGTTTTTTTGAGGCGTGATAATTTGTCGTGGAGACATGATCAACTCAAATACTTCCGCTCGTGATAATAAATCTTGTGGAACATGCAGATTCATTTCATCACCATCAAAATCAGCGTTATAAGGTGTGCAATTTAATGTAAGTATTTTTGATGCGAAAAAATTGTGATTTGAATCTCCTGTTGTGATATCATATGCTTCATCGAAAAAAATCTCACGAATACTATCAATTTTACTCCAACAAACTTCACTTTCCTGAATAATGTGCTTAAGCGCCCATTCTTCACAGTTGATATTTTCAACATTGATTCCTCTTGTTTTCGAATAGGCTAAATACCGCCAAAATTCGCTTAATCTATTTGCTTTTTTTTCTGATGCTTTTGAATAAAGATATCCGATTCTTTCCCAGAAATTATAAACATTTTGGAAATTAGAGGTTGAAATTTCCCATTTTCTTTCTCCAAACAAATAATAAGATCTCAAATTGATTCCAAATTGTTTCATTAATGTTGATAAAGAATCGATCATTGTTTGTGGAAAGCTTGCAAAGCGTATTTCCATTTTTTTCGTATCAGAAAATCTTTTTGTGAAGAAACCAATTAAATCGCTAAGAGTAAATTCATTTCCACAAGAACATTGACCAAAAATACCACGAAGAAACTGGCGTTTAACTATCAAACTCGAGTTCCGAATCCATTCAGGAACTGTTCTCATTCGTAAAACCACATCTCTTATTGAATCTTTTTTGTAAACAACAGAATCGCTCAAAATTAATAAAAACATTGTGATTAAAGATTGTGATTTTAGCTTAATTTGGAAATGTAGTGGATTGAAACTGTTTGGACATCAGCAGCAATGCCCAAAGATTGCAAATCCATTTGAATAGTCTGGATATCTGTTTGGGATTGTGCCTTGAATATCAAAGTTTTGTTACTAAGATCTGTGGAAAGTTGGGAATTATTATACAGACCGAAAAAGATATCCTGCAAGACCTGCAAGAAGAATTTGCCTGTGATCATCTTTGGCAATATCAAGCAAGTGATAGCGAGAAAGATCGTTGATAATATTATTTATTTGTTGAGCGGAGAAATCTTGCAAATGAGAAATAATTGATTTTTGGGAAAGGATTTTTTGTCCGCTTTCGAAATCAACAGAAGGAAGTTTTTGGTTGTGCACAATTAAGTAATCATTAGTTGTTAGATTTTTAGCAGTTATTCTGGAGTTGTTTTTGGTGATGAAAGGATGTTCTTCAGTGCATTTAATACAATGACCGCTTTCTGTTAAAATTTCATAGCATTTGTAATGAAATTCTGAAGGTGAAATTTTATGGAACTTGACAATTGAGCTTCTGTAAATTTGAAGCGATTTATTTGTCTCACGACAAGAGAAGATTTGTGAGTTATTTTGAAAGGCAGAGATGCTGCGAATAGGGATTGTCCCGAATAGAGTATTGATTGGAGTGTTTCCATGAAGACAAACACTCAAATTAAGTCTAAAAGTGGAATAAGGCATGACACGAATTTTATGGCCCATCATAGACATTTTGTGCAGTGAGGGCTGTCGATTAAATACAATTACATCTCCGTCTCGAAGATGTCTTTCCACTTTGTATCCCACAGCAAGATGCAGATCACTTTCTCTTTGAATAAATCTCAAATCATGTCTAGTTCCATCGTCTCTAATAATATAGTTTGCTCCATTTAGTTGAGTTGGTCCATTGCGAACAAGTTCGTATAGTTCGTGGCTATTGAATGGTGTTACAACTTCTGGGTATGTCATATTTAATGCAACAGAACGCGGAACGCCAACCTTTTTATCGAAAAATTAAAATTCAATTTAAAATTAAATCAAAATATTTTTTTTAAAATAACAAACTTCATCTATTCCAATTGTTGGATCAGGAGTAATAACAGTTCTTGCACTAAAATCAACTCTTTTTCCCATTAAATTCCCACGAATTCGCCCTTCTTTCCCTTTCAATCTTTGAACAAAAGCTTTAAGAGGACGACCAGATCTATGAATAGAAGGGTCCATTCCAGGTATTTCATTGGTAATCAAAGTAGCAACATGATATTGAAGAATATTAGTCATTTCATCAATTTCAGATAAAATGGCACCTTGTTTAGGTTTCTCTTCAAGAGCTCTATTTATTTTGAGGATATCAGATAATTTATATGTGATATCGTCCTGTGATCTCCGCATTGGATCTGCTTGTACTGATGGTCGAACACATGGCGGTGGTACAGGAATGCATGTTACTATCATTGATTCTGGTCTTGTATATTTTGGATCAATTCCAAATGCTCGCCAATCCGAATCTGTTATTTTCCGTAATATATCAAGAACTTGTTCTGGTTTGTATAATGTTTTTCTGGCTTGTGAATCATTAGACTATTTAAAATATAAATAATATAAATATAATAAATATAATAAATATAATAAATATAATATAATAAATATAATAAATATAATAAATATAATAAATATAATAAATATAAATAATATAATAAATATAATAAATATAAATAAATATAATAAATATTATAAATATAATAAATAATATAAATATTTAGATAGGAATTGTTCTGTGACATACCTTTCTAGGTCCATGATAAATTTTTAATTCTTTACGAGAAATTTTTGGTTGAGAAGTATTACATCCTTTTCGACGACGCCAAACGCGAGCTCCAGTAGGATTTTTTGGATCTTCATATTGTGGATCTTCTTGAAAAAGTTCTCTTCCAACTTCGGGATCTCGTATATATTCATATCCAGAATCATTTTGCTCGTTTTCACGTGAATCATTTACATATAAACAAAGTGATTTTGTTGATGCGAGTTTGCAAATAACCCGAAATCTCTCTTGTTTTTTCAAAGTTTTAATTGCATCAATGAAATCGGGATTATCCTATTGAAATTTGAAGATAATTTCATTATAAATTTAATTATAAATTTAATTATAAATTTAATTATAAATATAATTATAAATTTAATTATAAATTTAATTATAAATTTAATTATAAATTTCATTATAAATTTAATTATAAATTTAATTATAAATTTAATTATAAATTTAATTATAAATTTAATTATAAATTTAATTATAAATTTCATTTTAAATTTCATTTTAAATTTCATTTTAAATTTCATTTTAAATTTCATTTTAAATTTCATTTTAAATTTCATTTTAAATTTAATTATAAATATAATTATAAATTTCATTATAAATTTAATTATAAATATAATTATAGATTTAATTATAAATTTAATTATAAATTTAATTATAAATTTAATTATAAATTTAATTATAAATTTAATTATAAATTTAATTATAAATTTAATTATAAATTTAATTATAAATTTAATTATAAATTTAATTATAAATTTCATTATAAATTTAATTATAAATATAATTATAAATTTAATTATAAATATAATTATAAATTTCATTTTAAAATAATTATAAATTTAATTATAAATATAATTTTAAATTTAATTATAAATTTTGATATAAATATAATTATAAATTTTGATATAAATATAATTATAAATATAATTATAAATTTAATTATAAATTTAATTATAAATTTAATTATAAATTTAAATTTAATTATAAATTTCATTTTAAATTTAATTATAAATTTAATTATAAATTTCATTATAAATTTAATTATAAATTTAATTATAAATTTAATTATAAAATATAATTTTAAATTTCATTATAAATTTAATTATAAATTTAATTATAAATATAATTATAAATTTAATTATAAATATAATTATAAATATAATTATAAATTTAATTATAAATTTAATTATAAATTTAATTATAAATATAATTATAAATTTAATTATAAATTTAATTATAAATTTAATTATAAATTTAAAAAGGGAATTTAAATTATTTTTTTCTCCTTTTGTTTTTTTCTTATTTAATAAAAAAATTAAAAAACAAAAGGAGAAAAAAAAAAGGTGAATAATTTAAAAAGTTTCATTTTTCACAATTTATAAATTAATAAGAAAAATTTTTTATAATAAATGAATGTGGGCAAAAAATAAAATTAGATAAGAAAAAAAACTTACATATTCTAAAAGTAATCTTCCACAATTATTACAAACACAAGATAAAATTTTAGTTATTTTGGGTAAAAACCCAATATGATACACAGGTTTTGCAAGATCTATATGACCAAAATGACCAATACATTCATTAGGCCCTCCTCCACAAGTTTCACATCTTATATTATCTGATGTTCCTAAACGAAGATCTGCTAAACCACCTGTTTTTGGTTTATTATTTTCATACATTTCATAATGTTCAATTTTAGCAACAGACATACTTCTCTATTTTCCATTTATACAAAATTTTTCATAAGGAATTTAATTATAAATTTAATTATAAATTTAATTATAAATTTAATTATAAATTTAATTATAAATTTCATTATAAATATAATTATAAATTTCATTATAAATTTAATTATAAATTTAATTATAAATTTAATTATAAATTTAATTATAAATTTAATTATAAATATAATTATAAATTTAATTATAAATTTCATTATAAATTTAATTATAAATATAATTATAAATTTAATTATAAATTTATTTATAAATATAATTATAAATATAATTATAAATATAATTATAAATTTAATTATAAATTTAATTATAAATTTAATTATAAATTTAATTATAAATTTATTTATAAATATAATTATAAATTTAATTATAAATTTAATTATAAATTTAATTATAAATTTAATTATAAATTTAATTATAAATTTAATTATAAATTTAATTATAAATTTAATTATAAATATAATTATAAATATAATTATAAATTTAATTATAAATTTAATTATAAATTTAATTATAAATTTAATTATAAATTTAATTATAAATTTAATTATAAATTTAATTATAAATTTAATTATAAATATAATTATAAATTTATTTATAAATATAATTATAAATATTAAAATAAATATAATTATAAATTTAATTATAAATTTAATTATAAATTTAATTATAAATTTAATTATAAATTTAATTATAAATTTAATTATAAATTTAATTATAAAATTAATTATAAATTTTAAAATAAATATAATTATAAATTTAATTATAAATTTATTGGAAAGTTTATTTCTGAAGTTAATTATAAATTTTAAAATAAATTTAATTATAAATTTTAAAATAAATTTAATTATAAAATTAATTATAAATATAATTATAAAATTAATTATAAATTTAATTATAAATTTAATTATAAATTTTAAAAATAAATTTAATTCATAATTGATTAGAAGTTTTGTTATAAATTTATTGGAAAGTTTATTTCTGAAGTTAATTATAAATTTAATTATATATTTAATTATAAATATAATTATAAATTTTAAAATAAATATAATTATAAATTTTATTATAAATTTAATTATAAATTTAATTATAAATTTAATTATAAATTTAATTATAAATTTAATTATAAATATAATTATAAATTTCATTTTAAATTTAATTATAAATTTTATTATAAATTTAATTATAAATTTAATTATAAATTTAATTATAAATTTAATTATAAATTTAATTATAAATTTAATTATAAATTTAATTATAAATTTAATTCATAATTAATTAGAAGTTTTGTTATAAATTTATTGGAAAGTTTATTTCTGAAGTTAATTATAAATAATGACGTCATAAAACAATTTATTAAAAAAAAAATTTTTTTTAGTTAATTAAATTTAATTCTTTTCTTTTTTTCATTTAATTTATTTCTATTTCCTTAATTTAGTTAATTTAGTTAATTTTTTATTTACAAATTTAATTCAAAAATTAATTTATTGTTTGTTAAATATTGTTTGTTAAAATTTATTATGTGTTTTGTGTGTTAAAAAAAAAATATAAAACAAAACACAAAAAATTGATTTAATTTATAAATTGTGGACTTAATTCTTAATTTAAATTTAACTTAAATCAAAAAATTTTAAATTATAAATAAATTATAAATTATATTTTCAAAAAAATTAAAACAAAAGAAGAAAAAGAATAAGAAGAAGAAAAAAACAAAAAGTAGACAATTTAAATTTAAATTGAAATTGTTATAATAATTTTAAATTTAAAAGGAAAAAAAATAAAAAAATAAAAAAAAAATATCTCGTTTTTTGAGTTATATTTTTTTTTTGATTTAAAAAATTATTATTTTATAAATACAATTTCATCAGCACTAAAAATACCAAATTGAACTCTTGTGATTTTTTTTAACGGAACATTATTTTTATCCATTGCAAATCAATCGTTCAAATATCAAATAAAAAAAAAATTTGTAAAGATAAAAATGTTTTTTTCATTTTTTTTTTAAAATTATTTAATTTAAAAAAATTTTTTTTTAATTTTTATTTTTTTTATTTAAATTAATAAAAATAAAAACAAATTTTTCATTTTTTTTCAATTTTCATTTTCATTTTTTCTTTTTAAAAAAAATGTCTTTTTTAAAACCTGAATATTTTTTTACAGACAATTTTTATGTTGAAGAATTTATAAGAGAAGCAAGACAAGCACTTACACTTGAACAATTCCTGAAAGAATTAAACAACATTCATCATATTCTTAATAACAAACTAGTTGATTTAATAAACAAAGATTATTCACAATTTCTATCACTTTCATCAAATCTTATTGGAATTGATAATAAAATCCAACATCTTCTTGAGTCTTTAAATATTATTAAAATAACGCTATTAGAATTAAAAGAAAATATTTCCAATTCAAAAAAAGAGCTTGAGGTCAAAATTCAGCATAAAAAAGAAGTCAAGGATCAAATCAAGATCGTCAAACTTATCATTTCGATAAATCAATTAGTGGAGAAAATTGAAAATCTCTTTACTCAATTCAAATCAACGAAATATCCTCAAATGATCGAAATGATCGCTTCTCATTTTTGCAAATTGCAAATACTAATTAGTTCACTCCAACAAAAATCCGCGTCAAGAATCAATAAGCAAAACGGCGCCAATCAACTTGATACAAGTTGGGAGGTTGAGTATGCACAGAATTTTCTCAACGGAATCAAAGACCGTTTTGTTTCCATTCGCAATTCTCTGCTCTTGATTCTTGAAAATTACTCGAGAATCATTTTGGAGGAAAAAAATCAAGAAACAACTTTGAATCTTCTTCGTTCCTTCATGATTCTCCGCAAGCCTTCCAAGGCAGAGCAAAACATCAAGGCAATCATTCAAGCTCCGCTCTCCGAAATTATCAACCAGAAGAATCTCTCTTCAAAAGGCTTGGAATTCATCTACGACCAAATCCTCAATTACATCAAAAAGGAATTTTCCTTCTTGTTCAATCTTTGCAACAAACACCATTTGAGCGACTTCTCCTTTTTGGAAAACTCGATATGGAGCGCCATCGAAGAGCTCATTGAATCAGAAATACCCACAATCTCTTCAACAAGATACTTTGAGTTATTCAACCAGAACTACCGTGTTTCAATAAAATTTCTCGACCAAATCAAACAAAATTTCATCTTTGATCAACAAGGAATCCAAAAATTCGTCACTCACAACTCAACAAAGAAGTTCCTCAAAAAATGGAACTTACTCGCATACTTCCAAATTTGCCTGCTCAAAATATCAGAGGAATTCAACACTCTTTGCAATTCCACATCCTTGCAAGACCAAGAGGCGATATTTCTGCAATCGGACATGAAAATATCTCCCGATCATTCTTCTTTCCTCTTGCAAATATCCAAAAAATTCTGGCTCCAATTGTCTTCATGCTGGAATGACAAGTTTTATTTGGATATTTTAATTCATAAATTCCTCAAACTTTCTTTCCAATTATTTTCAAAACTCCAAGTTTGGATTTCGCGCCAAATTGCACCAACAAACCAACAAAAACCCTCATCCCAACAACTAATTTTCCTGATTTATGACATTCAAGTTCTGATGAAGAATATTCCCGAATTATACAATCAAAATGTGTTGAAATCATTGCGAACAAACGATAAAAATCAAAATATCCAGCAAAATAACCAAATTACTCAAGAAAACACAAACCAACAAAACACCCAAATCATTCAGAATATCCAGCAAAATGAGGAAAATTCAATCTCTGTTTTATTCACTCAATCTCTTAGCGATATTCTTGATTCTCTGCAACAAATATCACAAAATATTAACCAAATAATAATCCAAAATTTCACTCAAATTTGTTCAAAAGAACTTGAGTTTGTCCGCAAAATAAAAAGCAAATATCACATGACAGACAAACCAACACCAACTGAATGTTCGCCTTCAGTTTCCCAAATTTATACGCCTTTCACTTCGTTTTTGAATTCCGACTTGATTTCTAATTTGATTGATCAAAATTCCAAATTTATTTGGTCAAAAGGATTGATCCAAAAATTATCAACTAAATATTTTAATGAAGTCAAAGATTTTATCACTTCTGTTCAAGAAACCGATAATGCTTTAAAAAGATTTCGGTTCAATTTGATGAACACATCTCCAAATTCTCAAGAAAATTCCCAAAAAAATGAGGAAGAATCTTATATTCAAAAAATTTATCATCAAGTTATTCTTGATATAACAGAATTTAAGAAAATTTCTCTTAGTTTATTATCTCAAAATGAATCTATTTCTCAAGATGAAGAAATTATAAAAATTTTTTCTCAAATGTCAGAATATATAAATTCTTTAAAAATTCTTTTATAAACAAAACAAAAAAAAAGAAAGAAAGAAAAAAAATTTTTTTTAATTGAAAAATTATTTTTTTTGCTTTTTTTTTTTCATTTTTTTTCTTTTAAATAAAAAATGATTTTAATTCTAATTATTGCATCAATTATTTTTATTATATTTGGAGTGATTGTTTTAATGTAAATTAATAATAAAATTTAATTTAAAAAATTAAATGATAAAATTTTAAAAAAAAATTTTTTTAAAAAAATTAAAAATAAAAAGCACTTTTTCAAAAATGAAAAACAAAATTAAAACAACAAATAATGAAATGACTAAATTAAAAGAAAATTATGAGAAATTAAGTTTGGAAAAAGAAAAAGCAGAAAAACAACTTGAAAATTTTTCACAAAATATTTCTCAAGTTAATAATTTAGAATCAAATGAATTTCAAAAACAAATTGAACAACTTCAAACAAAAACTCAAAAACTCAAAACCAAAAAAAATGGTTTACAACAAAAATTATCTGAAAAATATCAAGAATTAAGTCAAGAAAATGAAAAAAATCATGGATTACTTCAATCAATTGAAGAAATGAAAGAAAATCAATTAAAAGAAACAGATTCAATTAAATCAAAGTTTGAAGAAAAAATTCAAAATCTTCAATTTAGTCTTTCAAACTCTCAAAAACTACTTGATCAAAACAAAGAAAATGAAGATAAATCTTCCAATTATCAAACTAGAATTGAAGAATTGGAAACAGAAAAGGAACAATTACAACTAAAAATAAAAAAAACAAAAAATAAAAGAAATGATTTAAAGCAAGAATACCAAAATCTTGATCAACAAAAAAAGCAAATTGAAAATGAATACAATGAAAAATTAACAGATTCACAACAAAAAATACATTTAAAAGAAAGTGAATTAGGGAAAATAACGGAAGAATTGGATAATAAAAAAGAAGAAATATCAAATATTCAAATTCAATTTGAAGAATATAAAAAGGATAGTGAAATTTTGGAAGATAAAATCAAGGACAAAGATGTTGAAATAATGAAATTGAAAAAGGAAGTTGAAGAAAAAGAAGAATTGGAACATGAACTCAAAGATTTGAAGGAAAAAATGATTCAAGTCAAAGAAAAAAAATCGAATGTTAAAAAGGCATTTCAAGCTTTTCAACATCAATCAAAAAATGATGGTTATGAAACTACTTTATTAAAACAAGAAATTGAAAGTTTAAAGAGTAAATTATCAACAAAAGATTTAGAGATGCAAAGACTTAAAGAAGAAGAAAAAAAAAGAACAAATGAAAATTTAATTAATTTGAAGCAATCACAAATGGAAAGTAATTTATCTAAAGAAAATGTTAACAGATTGCAACAAACTATTACAGAAAAAGAAGATATTATTCAAAATAATAAAGAAGAGATTCGCAAACTTTATGAATCTAATAATTTACTTCAAAATCAAAATCAAAAATTCAAAGAAAAGGAAATTCAACTTCAATCTGAATTGGATTCATTAAGGCAAGAAATTCAACATGAAAAGAATACAAAAGAATACTTGCAACAATCAATATTAGAATCTGATAAATCAACAGAACAAAATGCACTTTTTGAAGATGAAACATCATTTCAAAGAAGTGGAAATTATGAAGAAAATAATTCGTTATCTAATCCTCAAAAAGAAGAAATACAAGAAGAAATACAAGAAGAATATGATCCGTTATCCCAAACAAAACCAAAAGAGAAAAAACAGAAATCACCAAAAAAGAAAGATAATTTAATTAAAGAAACAAAACCAAAAGATAAAACAAAAGATAAAACAAAAGAAGAAAATCCATTATTTGAAGATTCAAAACCAAAAGAGAAAAAACAGAAATCACCAAAAAAGAAAGATAATTTAATTGATGAAAATCCATTATTTGAAGATTCAAAACCAAAAGAAAATGAAGACTTATTTGCAGACACAAAACCAAAAGATAAAACAAAAGATGAAAATTCATTATTTGAAGATTCAAAACCAAAAGAAGATGTTTCATTTCCAAAACCAAAAGATAAAACAAAAGAAGAAAATCCATTATTTGAAGATTCAAAACCAAAAGAGAAAAAGGTTTTCATTTCCAAAACCAAAAGATAAAACAAAAGAAGAAAATTCATTATTTGAAGATTCAAAACCAAAAGAGAAAAAAGGTTTTTCATTTCCAAAACCAAAAGATAAAAAAGATAAATCACCAAAAAAGAAAGATAATTTAATTGATGAAAATCCATTAATTGAAGATTCAAAACCAAAAGAAAATGAAGATTTATTTGGAGAAACAAAACCAAAAGAGAAAAAACAGAAATCACCAAAAAAGAAAGATAATTTAATTAAAGAAAATCCATTATTTGAAGATTCAAAACCAAAACAAGATGTTTCATTTCCAAAACCAAAAGATAAAACAAAAGATGAAAATTCATTATTTGGAGAAACAAAATCAAAACAAGATAAAAAACTATTGGATAATGTTTTTCAAAATTTTTCAAAAACTACAACTCAAACTCAAAAATCTTTTTTTCAAACTGATAATTTATTTCTTGTAAAGATTAAATATTTAATTTAATAATAAGGAAAAATTTATTCAAATAATTTATAAATATTTTTTATTAGGATGATGATGATGACGATGATGATGATGATATTTTTAGTTCTAAACCAAAAAACAACAAACTAAACAAGATGATATTTTTAGTACATTGTCCAAAATTGAGAATCTTAAAAAAAATTAATTCAATTTAGTTTCAATTCAATTCAATTCTATTTAATCCAATTCAATATTCAATTCAATTCAATATTCAATTCGATTCAATAATTTCAATTCAATTCAATTTTAATTCAATTCAATATTTAATTTAATTCAATTCAATATTCAATTTAATATTTAATATTTAATTCAATTTAATTTAATATTTAATTCAATATTCAATTCAATATTTAATTTCAATTCAATATTCAATTTAATATTTAATTTCAATTCAATATTCAATTTAATATTTAATATTTAATTCAATTCAATTCAATTCGATTTAATATTTAATTTCAATTTAATTCAATATTCAATTTAATTCCAATTTAATATTCAATTTAATATTTAATTCAATTTAATTCAATTTAATTCAATTCAATATTAATTCAATTTAATTCAATTTAATATTTAATTCAATTCAAATCAATTTAATTCATATTCAATTCAATATTTAATTTAATATTTAATTCAATTCCAATTCCATTTCAATTTAATATTTAATTCAATTCAATTTAATCCAATTCAATTCAATTCAATTTAATTTTTAATAAATTCGAAAAAATCATTTTTTTCATTTTTCATTTGTTTCATTTTCAAAAAAAAAATAATAGAAAGATTTTTTATTGTTTGTGGAGAACAAAATGTAGGAAAAACTCACCAAATTCAAATTATATTCAATTTAATTAAAAATAAATTCAAATCAATTAATATTGGTGGATTTATACAAAAAAAAATTTTTGATTCAAAAAATAATTTCCAAGGATATGATTTATTACTTCTTCCAGAAATCAAAATATATCCTTTTATAAGAATCAAATCAACTGGATTAAATAAAGAAATATCAAAAGAAATGAAACTCAAAAGAGATCCAAGAGAAAGATTTGATTTTGATAATTCTGTATTTAAAATTGTTGAAAATCAATTAAAAAAATTATCTGGAAAAACAAACATTTGGATATTTGATGAACTTAGTAAACTTGAAGCTCAAGGAAATGGTCATATTAATCCAATTAAATCACTTTGGGAAAAAGAAAAAAATTCAAATTCTTTGTTTTTATTTTCAATTAGAGATTTTCTTGTTCCAAAAATTATTCCATCAATTTTATCATCTGAAAAAGAAAATGATTCAATTCAAAACTTTGACAATTTAACAAAGAAATATAAAATTGAGAAACTTCAATTACCAACTGATTCACAAACTATTGAGAACTTCCAGATTTCTATTATAAATTCATTATCCAAAAATTTAAATTTTAAAATTTGATTTAAAATTTGATTTAAAATTTGATTTAAAATTTAAAGAAATAAAAATTCAATTTAACAATTTATTTTTAATTTATTCATTTATAGAAAATTTAGAATTTAAAATCTAAATTGTTGTTATACAAATTAAATAAATTTCGACATTCTTCTAATTGTTTAATTGAATAACCAGTTACAAAAATAATTAAATCATCATCTGGAAAATATATTGATAAAATAGAAGCTGCAATTTCACTTGGGAAAAAATTAACAGAAATTGGATTTTTTATTACAATTTTAATCAATTTAATCATTTTTGTATAAATATCATCATCTTGAACAATAAATTGATTTTTTTCATTTTGAAAAATAAATATTTCCTTCTTTTCTTTATTCACTTGAAGAAAATTTGAAACTCTTGATAGAAAATATTCTAAAAAACTATTTACTGTTGTTGGAATAAAAGAATCTATTATTTTGATTAATTCAACTTCTAAATTACTAATTTGATTATAACTTTTTGATTTTTTATGATATTTTGGAAAAAACATTTGAAAACAAGAAATTGAAGGAACTTCTTCTTCATAAACTTTCCCAGCAATAGAAACACATGCTATTATTGCAAAATCACTTTGATTTTTTAAAGTTAAAGGTAAAGATGAAATCATTTTATCAAGATAATAAACAGCAAAAAAAAAAGTTTCATTTTGAAAATTTAATTTTGAACAAATTGTATCAATTTTTTGAATTGCTTTAATTCTAAATGAAAAATCAATAATTTCTTCTTCTTTTTCTTCTTTATTTTGTGATTTTGAAAAAATGGTTAAATTTTGGAAAATTTTTTGTTCTTTTTCAAACATTTTTTGTAATTGAACTGTTTGAAGTGTTTGAATTGATATTTTAATTGGTGATTTTTCGTTTAAATCATTTTTAGAAATGAAAGAACATAAAAATTTATTTGGTATTAATTTTCTTTTTATTTGTATTTCTTTTGATTTATTATTTGAATTAATTAATTGATTAATTTTTTCAATATTTTTTTCTTTTGATTGATTTGGAAAAAATGAATTTATATTATATTTAATTATATTTTTTTTAACAAATTTTGGAAAAATCATTTAAAAAAAAAATGAAAAAAAATGAAAAATAAAAAAAATGGAAAAAAATTAAAAATTTTTTAATTAAAAAATTAAACTTAAAATAATAGATTTTTGAATAATAATTAATTTTAAAATGAATAATTTGAAATAAAAATGAAAAATTTTCTTGTTTTTTTTTTTTTGATCTTTATTTAAATTTTTTTTTTTGATTAATAAAAAGAAATTCATTTTTTTATTTTGCTTTTTTTTTAATTTTTTGCTTTTTAATTAAAAAATAAAAACAAATGGGAATCAAACATTCTATTTCAACAGTTATTTCTTCAAGAAAGAAAAAATCTTTTTTAAAACTTCTTGGATTTTCAATTGAATCTATAATTTTAGTTAATAATTCAGATAAAATATTATATGCAAATTCAGTTGCTGAAAATTTCTTTTGTGATTCAACAAAAAAATCTTTAACACATTTTAAATTTTCAGAAATTAGTAATCAAAATCAATTCCAAATGAATAAATCTTTTCAAGAAGCTCAAATTGAAATTATTGATAAAATTATTAAGTAAAAAAAAACTCAAAAAAAATTTTTTTTTCATTGATTTTTTTTTTAATCCAAAAATTCACAACAAAAAAACAAAAACAAAAAACAAAAAAAATAGAGCAAATGATCAAGCTTATGATTTTGATTGGGTTATGAAAACAATATCTGGAAAAGAATTACTTGTTCATATTTGGGTAAAACAATTTCATTTTATAAATATTTATTTAAATATTTGATTTAAATATTTGATTTAAATATTTGATATAAATATTGATATAAATATTTGATTTAAATATTGATTTAAATATTTGATATAAATATTGATATAAATATTGATTTAAATATTGATTTAAATATTTGATTTAAATATTTGATTTAAATATTTGATTTAAATATTTGATTTAAATATTTGATTTAAATATTTGATTTAAATATTGATTTAAATATTTGATTTAAATATTTAAAAACAAAAAAAAAATATAAATATTGATTTTTAAAATTTGATTTAAAAAATATTTGATTTAAATATTGATTTAAAATATTGATTTAAATATTTGATTTTAAATATTTGATTTAAAATTTGATTTAATTATTTGATTTAAATATTTGATTTAATTTAAATATTTGATTTAATTATTTGATTTAAATATTTGATTTAATTATTTGATTTAAATATTTGATTTAAATATTTGATTTAAATATATTTATTTGTTTTAAATATTTGTTTTAAATATTTGATTTAAATATTTGATATAAATATTAATTTAAATATTGATTTAAATATTTGATTTAAATATTGATTTAAATATTGATTTAAATATTTGATTTAAATATTTATTTAAATATTTGATTTAATTATTTGATTTAAATATTTGATTTAAATATTGATTTAAATATATTTATTTGTTTTAAATTTATTTATTTATTTGTTTCATTTAAATTTATTTATGAATTTAGGCAACTCTAATTGATTTTGGTGGAGAAATTTGTGTTCAACAAATAATTCGAAAAACTCCAAATTTTAAAAAAACAGAAACTTCACAAAAATCAGAAACCTCACAAGAAAAAAATTCAGAATCAAATTTAGATTCAAATTCAGAAAAAAGTGGAATAATATCAAAAAACAATCCATTTAATCAAATTGATGTTTCAAATCTTTCATCAACAGATAAAACATCAACAAGTTCTCAAGTAACTCCAGTAATAAACATAAGAAATCCAACATTTTTATCAGTTGAAGATCAAGAATTTGAAGAAGATCTCGAAAATAAAATTGATACAACCAAAATGAAAATAAGAAGTTTTGATGATCCTGAAATTGAACTTAAAATTGTTGATGCTTTGAATTCAATCCAAAAACTATCTTTAGAATGGATTTCTTCTAAAAATTTATTTTTACAAGACATTTCAGATCGAATCCAATCAGAACGTCAAAAGTTTCGTCAAAAATATAATCAACTTGAATCTCAATTACAAAGAAGACTTGGTGGATTTGAAGCTGAAAAAGAAGTTAAAAATTCTGTTGTGAAAAAAAATGAAAAACTTAAAAAACAACTTGATTCAATTAGTGAAATTATTAAAGAACAATCTCCAATTACACAAAAACTTTATCAAGAAGTTAAAAATTTGGAAACAAATTAAAATCAAGAAAAAAAAAAGTGGAACAAAAAAAAATATTTTTTTTTTCTCAATTTCTTTTTTTAATTTTATGAAGAAATAAAAATAGGAATCAAAAATCAAAAATTAAATTTTAAATTTTAAATTTAAATTTTTGTATTAACTTTAACTGTTTGAACTTTTTTAATAATTTCTTTTGCTTGTTTTAATAATATAAGAGTTCTTTTCAATTTTTTTCTTCGATCTTTAATAGCAGGATCTTCATTCAAAAGTTCATCCATTAATTCTTCATCATAAATACGTGCCATCAATTCACCTTCAAGAATAGATTTTAAAGGATTAACAAGTGAATACATGACAGTTTTTGGAACACTATCAAAAATGGATATTTTAACTGTTCTAAAATAAGATATAACAACCTCTCTAACTAACCAAATATCTCGATTTGCTTGATTTTTTTCATGGAAAATTCCTTGTGCATTTCTTTTTAAACTTGAACACCAAGTTTTCAATGCTACTTCATTTTCTGCTAACAATTCCATAAATTCTCCTCCATCAACTGTATTTATTGGATGTCTTATTCTGAAATATGTTTTCAAGTTTTGTTCTGGTATTGGATAATTTTTTGATTTACTAAAAATTGATTTTTTTCTTTTCGGTTGATCTGTTGGACCTTCTGGAAAATCTATTAATTTCTCTAAATTGGTTAATTTTCCAAAATGTCATGTTTGTGAATATTTTTTGTTTTATCAATTTTTTATATGCTTTTTGATTTAAATTTACTTGAAACCTCAGGATCATCTTTCTTTTCTTCAAGCTCTTTTTTTATTTTCTCAATATCATCAACTGTTTCAATAATACATCCTTCCAAAGGAACAACTCCCAAAGCTGTTGGTTCTTTTGGACCAGAATAATAAAACAAGGTTTTAGCCTTCAAAACAAACCAACGTCTTTGCCACTTCTTAGTTTTACTTCTTCTTTTTTCAAGCCATCCTTCCAAAATATCACTTTTTTTATCTTCAGTAAATCTTCTAATATGCAAAGTTGGATTTTCAAAATTAATATAAGCAAGTTCCATTCGAATAACTTGTTCTATAAGTTCCAATGTTGGTTTTGTTAATCTTTTTATTAATGCAATAGAAATTTCTAAGATTCTTGTTCGAAGCATTGGGAAATTTTCAAAATATTGAATCTTATTTGTTGTATCTGTAATAATTCCTATCAACTCTTTTTCAACATCCATAATACATTTCTTGCATGGTTCAAATAATCTAAGAAGTCCAACTCTAATTGCCCAATGAAATGCTTTTTCAGGAATTCCCATTCTTGATATTGCTCCTTCTGAGTTTTGTATATATTTCGAAATTGCTAAATTAATTTTATCCAAAAAAATTTTAACATAAATATATTTTTTTACATGAAAGAATATTTTATTTTTACTTTCTTCATCTAAATCATCTTCAAGTCTTAAATCTTCAATATTATCATGTAAAGCTGTTGTATAATGATATTTAATTTTAGCTCCTCCAAGTAATCTTTCTGAAAATTTTGAAACAACTGATCCATCAACATCTGAACTTGTTCCATCAATTAAATTTTTAAATTCTTGTGCAAATCCTGATAAAGATCTAAATGCAATCTTTTTTTTTATTTTTATATATTTATATTTATATATTTATTTTCTTATTAAATTTAAATTATTATTAACCTGTTTTCTTTGAATTTCTCCTTCAGTTTCTCCAATTTTTTCTAATTCACTTTCTGTTTTTGATAAATTTTCATCAACACTTTTTGAAATTTCAGGAAGAGAATTTTGAATATGTTGAATTAATTTCTATTAAAATTAAAATATCAACAATTAAAATATAAATATTTTTTATAAATAAATATTATTTAAAATATTAAATATTTTTTATAAATAAATAATATTTAAAATATTTAAAATATTCTTTATAAATAAATATCGAAATATTTAAAATATTCTTTATAAATAAATATTTAAAATATTCTTTATAAATATCAATATTATTTAAAATATAAAATATTTTTATAAATAAATATCAACATTATTTAAAATATAAAATATTATTTTATAAATAAATATCAATATTATTTAAAATATAAAATATTATTTATAAATAAATATCAATATTATTTAAAATATAAAATATTTTTATAAATAAATATCAATATTATTTAAAATATAAAATATTCTTTATAAATAAATATCAATATTATTTAAAATATAAAATATTTTTATAAATAAATATCAATATTATTTAAAATATAAAATATTTTTTATAAATAAATATCAATATTATTTAAAATATAAAATATTTTTAAAAATAAAAATTATTTATAATATTATTTAAAATATAAAAATATTTTTATAAATAAATATCAACATTATTTAAAAATATAAAATATTTTTATAAATAAATATTATTTAAAATATAAAATATTTTTTTAAATATCAATATTATTTAAAAATATAAAATATTTTTATAAATAAATATCAATATTATTTAAAATATAAAATATTTTTATAAATAAATATCAATATTATTTAAAATATAAAATATTCTTTATAAATAAATATCAATATTATTTAAAATATAAAAATATTCTTTTAAATAAAATATTTAAAATATTAAAAATATTTAAAATATATAAAATATTATTTTTTTAAATATAAATAAAAAATATTTAAAAAATATAAAATATTTTTATAAATAAATAATTATTTTAAAATATAAAAATATTTTTTAAAAAATATAAATATTTTTTATAAATAAATATCAACATTATTTAAAAATATAAAAAATATTCTTTTATAAATAAATAATATTATTTAAAATATAAAATATTATTTTATAAATAAAAAATATAAAATATTATTTTAAAAATAAAATATTTAAAAATATAAAATATAAATAAAATCAATAATAAAATATTTTTTAAAAAATATAAATATTATTTATTTTTTATTATAAATAAAATCAACATTATTTTAAAATATAAAATATTTTTATAAATAAATATCAACATTATTTAAAATATAAAATATTTTTATAAATAAATATCAACATTATTTAAAATATAAAAATATTTTTATAAATAAATATCAATATTATTTAAAAATATAAAATATTTTTATAAATAAATATCAATATTATTTAAAATATAAAATATTTTTATAAATAAATATCAATATTATTTAAAATATTAAATATTCTTTATAAATAAATATCAACATTATTTAAAATATATAAAAATATCAATATTTAAAAATAAATAAAATATTTTTTAAAAAAATAAAATATTATTTTAAAAATAAAATATTTTTAAAATAAAATATTATTTTAAAAATATATAAAATATTTTTATTTAAAAATTAAATATTTTTAAAATATAAATATTATTTTTATAAATAAAAATAAATAATATTTAAAAATATTTTTAAAATAATATTTAAAATATAAATATTTTTTATAAATAAATATCAATATTATTTAAAATATAAAATATTCTTTATAAATAAATATCAATATTATTTAAAATATAAAATATTCTTTATAAATAAATATCAATATTATTTAAAATATAAAATATTCTTTATAAATAAATATCAATATTATTTAAAATATAAAATATTTTTTATAAATAAATATCAACATTATTTAAAATTGTAGCAAGATATCCAGATCCCATTTTATCTGCAATATGAGCATATTTTGGATGAGTTTGAAAGAATGTTTCTTCTGAACTCAAAGCTTCTTTTACTTTTTTCTTTTGGTCAATATCTTTTTGACCTCTATTAACAACTCCAATAAATTTCATTCCAAGTAAATCTCCATTAAGAATATCAAGTGCATCAGTTCCTTCATCCATTAAATCAAGTTTTGTTAAAACTCCAATTGTTCTTTCTCCTATAAAAGAAATCGAATCAATTTTTTGATTTTAATTTTGAAATTTGAATTTAATTTTGATTTTGAATTTTGAATTTGAATTTAATTTTTAATTTTGATTTTGATTTTGAATTTAATTTTGAATTAAATTTTAATTTTGAATTTGATTTTGAATTTGATTTTTGAAATGAAATTTTTACTTTTTGGATCAACACTTTTTGCTAATTTTAATGAATCGGAATTTGCAAGATCACTATTTGCAGGTGTTACTGCTAGAATGATACAATTAGGTCTTTTGATATAATTTAACACCATACTTTCAATTTGTTTTTCAATATCTTCAGGTTGATCACCTTTAATAATTTTTAAATCAAAAATTGAATTTAATTTTAAATTTGAATTTGAATTTTGAATTTGAATTTTGAATTTTAATTTGAATTTTGAATTGAATTTGAATTGAATTTGAATTTGAATTTGAATTTGAATTTGATTTTGAATTTTAATTTGAATTTTAATTTGAATTGGAATTTGAATTTGATTTTGATTTTGAATTTAAATTTGAATTTGGAATTTGATTTTGAATTTGATTTTGATTTTTGTTTTGGATTTGATTTTGAATTTGATTTTGATTTTGATTTTGAATTGAATTTGAATTTGATTTTTGATTTTTGTTTTGGATTTGATTTTGAATTTGATTTTGAATTTGATTTTGAATTTGATTTTGAATTTGATTTTGATTTTGAAATTGAATTTTGAATTTGAATTTGAATTTGAATTTGATTTTGAATTTGAATTTGATTTTAATTTTAATTTTAATTTTAAATTTGAATTTTGAATTTGAATTTGAATTGGAATTTTAATTTGAATTTGAATTTGAATTGGAAATTGAATTTTGAATTTGATTTTGAATTTTAATTTGAATTTGATTTTTAATTTTGTTTTGGATTTGAATTTGAATTTGATTTTGATTTTGAATTTGATTTTGAATTTTGAATTTGATTTTGAATTTTGATTTTGAATTTTAATTTTGATTTTGATTTTGAATTTAATTTGAATTTGATTTGAATTTGAAATTGGAAATAAGATTCTAAAGAAAGCATACCAACAGCAATTTTAGTTACTCCTGGTAAATCAATTAATGTTAAATTAACAACATTTGGTGAATAAAGTCTAAGATTAATTGGTAATGGTGATAATCCTTTATTTCTTCCTGTAATTCTCTCAGTATCTCTTTCAATTTCTTGACGAATTTCATCAAAATCATAATATTTTTGTTTACTTTGATGTAAAAAAACTCCATATTCTTAATAAACAAAATAAAAGAAAATAAAAGAAATAATTTTAATTTCAATTTTAATATTTAATTTTTTTACCTTCTTGAAGAGTTGTATCTCTTATTAATTGTAAAACAAGTGGTCTTCTTGTTACAATTCCTGATCCACTATTTAATTATAAATTTAAATTTAATTTTTATTTTTTAATTTTAATTTGAATATTAATTTTAATTTTAATTTTAATTTTAATTTTAATTTTAATTTTAAATTTAATTTTAATTTTAATTTTAATTTTAATTTTAATTTTAATTTTAATTTTAATTTTAATTTTATAAATGAATTTTAATATTAATTTTAATTTTAATTTTAATTTTAATTTTAATTTTAATTTTAATATTTATTTTAATTTTATAAATGAATTTGAATTTTAATTTTAATTTTAATTTTAATTTAATTTTAAATGAATTTTAATTTTATAAATTTAATTTTTAATTTTAATTTTAATTTTGATTTTAATTTTAATTTTAATTTGAATTTAAATGAATTTTAATTTTAATTTCTGTTATTATTTTTGTTATTTTTACCGTGGTAGAAAATCTCTTCCAACAACACTTTCTAAAACACTACTTTTCCCAGAACTTTGACAACCAACAACTGCAATTTGAGGTAAATCAAGATTTGCAATTCTAAAAATTGATTAATTCAATTTTAATTAAAAAAGAAAAAATAATTAAATTCATTTTTTATAAATTATTTTTAATTAATTTTTTCTCTTTTATTTTATATTTTTCTATTTATTAACCCAAGTTTTGTAAATGCATCATGAAGTTTATTAACAATTTCAATGAGTAAACTTCCTTCTTTATTTGCATTTTTTTCATTTTTTGATTGGGTATTTGTTCTTCTTATTGAATTTTGTTTTTCTTTATTTTGTTTTTCATTTGATTTTTGATTTTGTTTTTCTTTGTTTTGTTTTTCTTTTGTTGAATTTGTTTTTTTTTGTGGTTTTTTTTCTTCTTTTTTATTTGTTTCTTTATTTGAATTTTTTGATTTATTTTGATTTTTTGAACTCATTTTAAAATTTAAAATTAAATGAATAAAAATGAATAAAAATGAATAAAAATGAAAAAATGAAAAAATGAAAAAATGAAAAAATGAAAAAATGAAAAAATGAAAAAAAAATGTTTTTTATTCCAATTTTTTTTCTTATCAAAAATCCAAAAAAAAAAAGAAAAATCATTTAGAAATCAATTTGGAAATCAATTTAAAAATCAATTTGGAATTATTTGAAGTTAATTGATAATTTCGTTTTTTCTTCTTTTTTCTCTTCTTCTTTTTTTGGAATTGTTATTGAAAGAAATCCATCTTCAAAAGAAGCATCAGATTTTTCAATTTCAGCTAATTCTGGAAGTCTAAAAGATTGCTTGAAACTTGAATAACTTCTTTCACATCTAACTCTCTTTTCTTTTTCATCTTCTTTCTCTTCTTTTTTTACTTCATGTTCTCCAAAAATTGTTAACATTCTTGATTCTTTATCAAATTCAATGTTAATTGATTCTTTTGGAATATGAATTTTTCCTGAAATTTGAATTTCTTTTTCTGTTTCTTTTATTCCAAGTTGTGCAAATGATTTTGTTTTTCTTTCCAAATTTGAAATCCATAAAGGTTCTTCTTTATCAAAAACTGAAAATAAAGAAGGAAATCTAATAATTGACATTTTTTGTTTTAATAATTAAAAATCAAAAATTTAAAATTTAAAAAGTAAAAAAAAAGTAAAAAAAAATTTGTGGAATGAAAAAAATGCAAAAAAAAATTTTTTCTTTTCTTTTATTTACTTTTTTTCGTAATATCCTTGAAAGAAAAGTTTTTTTTTCGTAAGAGCCTTGATTATTTATTTATTTTTTTTAATTAATAAAATATAATTATTTTTAAATTAAAAAGTATTCTTTTAATAATAAATTTATTAATAAAAATATATTTTAAATTTATTTTCAAATTAAATATTAATTCAAAACTATTTAAAAAATTGAATATAAATTAAATCAAAATATTTATTAATAAAATATAATTATTTTTAAATTAAAAAGTATTATTTCAATAATAAAATTATTAATAAAAATATATTTTAAATTTATTTTCAAATTAAATATTAATTCAAAACTATTTAAAAAATTGAATATAAATTAAATCAAAATATTTATTAATAAAATATAATTATTTTTAAATTAAAAAGTATTATTTTAATAATAAAATTATTAATAAAAATATTTTTAAATTTATTTTCAAATTAAATATTAAATCAAAACTATTTAAAAAATTGAATATAAATTAAATCAAAATATTTATAAATAAAATATAATTATTTTTAAATTAAAAAGTATTCTTTTAATAATGAAAATATTAATAAAAATATATTTTAAATTTATTTTCAAATTAAATATTAATTCAAAACTATTTAAAAAATTGAATATAAATTAAATCAAAATATTTATAAATAAAATATAATTATTTTTAAATTAAAAAGTATTATTTTAATAATAAATTTATTAATAAAAATATATTTTAAATTTATTTCTAAATTAAATATTAAATCAAAACTATTTAAAAAACTAAATATAAATTAAATCAAAATATTTATAAATAAAATATCCAAAAAATTTAATAGAATTTAATAATAAATTATCAGGATTTGTTTCCTATTTATTGATTTGAAGAAATTTAATTTGATTGAAAATAAATTAAAATAGAATTCAATTTATCAAAAAATGAATAAAAAAGTTTTTAAATGAAAAAAGTTTCAAGTTCATCAACAACCCATTTATCATAAGAACCAGCTAAATAACTTTTAGCTTCATTTGTATTAAAAGTAATTCCATTATGTAGATTATATCTAGAACCAAAATTTGAATAACCTGGTTGTAAATTGTGATATAGATTCCAATCACAATCATTAGCTCCAAAAGCAGGACCTAAATCTGGATAATAATGAAGAGCCAAATCCTCTTTGCCTGTTTGAATCATGAACTTCTCAGATTTTCTATCCCTTTTATCATTTCTTAATGAAAAAATAAATGCATTTGAATCTTTAATTCTTCCCCAACCAGTTCCACTATCAAAACTCCATTTTGATTTATCATTTGTCCATCCAACTTGAGTAAATCCTCCAAAAATAAAATTATCTTTTGTTTTGATAATAACTAATGTTTTTCCTTTATCATCAACTGCTTTATGCCAATTTTGAGGAGAAAATCCATCTCTTTTTGTTGAAAATCCTAATTTCATTCTAGAAAAGAAATCATTATCATTTATCCATTCTTTTAATTTCTTCATATACTCTTTTTCTTCAATAATTTCTGAAGAATTTAATTTCATTCTTGGGTTGAAAATAAACAAATTTTGTTTTTCAATAAATTGAATTAATTCTTTTTCATTTTCATCATTTTGAAGTTTTTGGAATTGAATTAATTTTTGTGAAATTTGTTTTGGAATTAAATCTTGTTTTAAAATGTCTTTAAGTTCTTGTTTTGAGAAATCAATAAATCTTATTTTATCAATAATATTTGAAATTTGATTTTGAAATTTTTCTTTTTCTTCTTTATTCAATTCTTTTTCTTGATTAATATTTGATTTATGTTTTCCCCATTTTATTATTGATTGAAAAAGTTCAAATTCATTTGTTAAAATATCATCATTTGATAATATTGAATTTAAATGATTTTCTTCAAGTTCAAGAAAAAATGAAGTTTTGATAAATTCATTAAAATTTTCTAAAATAAATTGATAAGAAAAATCAAATAATTGATTGAAATTCATTGTTTCAGATAATTTAAGAACATCAACAATAGTTTCAATTTGTAAATTGTTTTTGATAAATTTTGAAGAAAATTCAATTAATTCATCAATTAAATATTTTGATGAAAAAATTAAAATTTCAATAGCATTTTCTAAATTAATTTCAATCTTTTCCTGAATAAAAATAATTCAAAATTGGAAATAGAATTGAACTTGAAACATCTTTTAGAATTAATTTATTTTCTTGATATTCTTTCATTTTTGAATTGAAAAGAGATTCAAAATATTCACTTCTTGAAGAAAGAATTGATTTATGAGTTTTAAATGAAATTTGGTTTTGTTCACAAATTATTTCAAAATCAAAATAACTTTCTTCTTCTTTTTCATTTTGATTTTGGTTTTGGAATAAATTTTTTAAATCATTTGAAAGTTTTTCTAAATTTAAATAATTTTCCATTTTAAATAAAAAAATGAAAAGAAAGAAAAAAATGAAAAATGATTTTTGATTTTAATTTCATTGATAATTTCTTGTTTAAAAAATTAAGCATTTTTCTTTCTTTTCTTTCTTTTTAATTTGATTTTGATTTTGATTTTGATTATTAAATTTTTTAATTAATAAATCAAATAAATTTGGATTTGTTTGGTTTAATTGAAAATAATCAATTCCAATTTTAATTTCATCAATAATTTCTTTTGTAATTTGAATTTCATTTTTAATTTGATTTGAATAAATCCAATATTCAAATATTTGAAATGATTTATCACTTAATTCACTATAATCTGTAACTTTATTTGATTTATCTTCAGTTACAGATAAAAACATTCCTCGATATAATTCACTTCTCATTATTAATATTAATTTGGGAAATTTATATTGTTTTTCTTTTCTTTCAATTATAAAATCTTTTTCATTTTCATTTTCATTTTCATTTAAATAAATTCTTTTCATTGTTTCTTCAATTTTTTCATTTGAATTTATAATTTCTTTAATTTCAGAATATAATTTTGGATTTATTATTCTGTTTGAATAAATCATTTCAAATATTTGATTTAGATTCTTGAATTGATTTTTTGAAATAATTTCTTGAAGTTTTTCAATTTCATTTTGATTTTGATTTAATCTATAATTCAATATTAATTTATGAGCTTCAATTATTTCTCCATTTTTGGTTTTAAATGAAATATTGCAAAATTCTTTTCTTTCAAATAATTTTAACAAATCTTCTTCAAGATTGGAAAAAGGAGGAGGAGAATAATAAAGAAATGTGTTTTCATCTCCACAATAAATATGATAATAAGAAATATTTTCATTAAATCTTAATTTAGGAAGTTCAATTTGAATTGGAATTAATTGATCATTTGTATCTCCAGTTCCTAATTGACCAAAAGAATTATTTCCAAATCCAATCAATTTTGAATTTGGAAGTTAAAATCAAAGTATGATTAAGTCCAACAGAAAAATCAAGAATATCATCATCATTTCCAAATAAAGATGATTTGATTTCAGTAAATTCATAAGTATCTTCAGTTTTGCCAAGTCCATTATATCTATAATCTCCACATGAATAAAGTTTTCTTTTTGGATTTTGATTTTGATCTTCAATCAACATTATTGAATATAAACTTCCACATTTGATATCAATTATTTTGCCTTTTGGAATATTTTGGATTTTGGTTAATTTTTTGAGTTCTTCTCCATTTCTTGATTCTCCTAATCCAATTTGTCCAGAAGTATTATCACCACATCCAAATAATTCTTGATTTGAATTTAAAAGAAAAACATGAAATGAAGAATTTCCTGAAAATATTTTAGAAACATTTTTCATCATTAAAATTGGTTTTTCTGTTTTTGAAAGTGTTTTATAATCAACACCAAATTGGCCAGAATAATTTGCACCAATTCCATAAACATTTTGATTTGAAGTTAATAAATAAATCGAACTGTCTCCAGAAACAATATCTTCAATTATTCTATCATTTGTATTTTTGATTAATGATGAAATATTGATAAATTCTTTTGGATTTTTTAACTTAATATCATATCCTTTGGCAAATACATTTCCTTCTATTGTTAAAATAGCTTCATTTGAATAACCAACAGTTACTTTTTGAATATTTTCTTCAATTTGGATTTTTCAGGATTTTGATTTGAATCATTTTCACTTAAATATTCTATTGCTTTTCCATTTTTAAAAAGGAAAATTGTTGAAAATTCTTCATCTGATGAAATTTGTTTAATTTGTTTTTCATTTTCATTTTCATTTTCAAATTTAAATTGAATTGGTTTTGTTATTTTTTCTGGTTCATTTTTGATAAGAATTGGATATTTATTTGAACCAAAAAATAAACAATCATTCATTTTTGAAAAGAAAAAAATGAAAAAAATGAAAAATGTTTTTTGGAATTCTAATTTTATTGATAATTTCTTGTTTAAAAAATTAAGCATTTTTCTTTCTTTTCTTTCTTTTTAATTTGATTTTGATTTTGATTTTGATTATTAAATTTTTTAATTAATAAATCAAATAAATTTGGATTTGTTTGATTTAATTGAAAATAATCAATTCCAATTTTAAGTTCATCAATAATTTCTTGTGTAATTTGAATTTCATTTTTAATTTGATTTGAATAAATCCAATATTCAAATATTTGAAATGATTTATTACTTAATTCACTATAATCTGTAACTTTATTTGATTTATCATTTGCTACAGATAAAAACATTCCTCGATATAATTCACTTCTCATTATTAATATTAATTTAGGAAATTTATATTGTTTTTCTTTTCTTTCAATTATAAAATCTTTTTCATTTTCATTTTCATTTTCATTTAAATAAATTCTTTTCATTGTTTCTTCAATTTTTTCATTTGAATTTATAATTTCTTTAATTTCATGAATATAATTTTGGATTTATAATTCTGTTTGAATAAATCATTTCAAATATTTGATTTGATTCTTTTAATTGATTTTTTTGAAATAATTTCTTGAAGTTTTTCAATTTCATTTTGATTTTGATTTAATCTATATTTCAATATTAATTTATGAGCTTCAATTATTTCTCCATTTTTGGTTTTAAATGAAATATCACAAAATTCTTTTCTTTCAAATAATTTTATCAAATCTTCTTCAAGATTGGAAAAAGAAGGAGGAGAATAATAAATAAATGATTTATTAAATCCACAAAGAATGTGATAATTAGAAACGTTTTCATTAAATCTTAATTTAGGAAGTTCAATTTGAATTGGAATTGATTGATCATTTGTATCTCCAGTTCCTAATTGACCATAAAAATTACCTCCAAATGAAATTAATTTTCCATTTGATGTTAAAATCAAAGTATGATTAAATCCAACAGAAAAATCAAGAATATTATCATCATTTTCAAATAAAGATGATTTTATTTCAGTAAATTCATAACTTTTTTTATCTTTGCCAAGTCCATTAAATTTAGAATTTCCACATGAATAAAGTTTTCTTTTTGGATTTTCGATTTTGGTTTTGATTTTCAATCAACATTATTGAATGAGAATATCCACATTGAATATCAATTATTTTGCCTTTTGGAATATTTTGGATTTTGGTTAATTTTTGGATTTTTGTTTCTTCTTGTTCTGTTATTGATTCTCCTAATCCAAGTTGACCATATCTATTATCACCACATCCAAATAATTCTTGATTTGAATTTAAAAGAAAAATAGAATGTGAAGAAATTCCTGAAAATATTTTAAAAACATTTTTCATCATTAAAATTGGTTTTTTTGTTTTTTTAAGTGTTTTATAATCAAAACCAAGTTGACCAACTTGATTTAAACCAATTCCATAAACATTTTGATTTGAAGTTAATAAGTAAATCGAACTGTCTCCAGAAACAATATCTTCAATTATTCTATCATTTGTATTTTTGATTAATGATGAAATATTGATAAATTCTTTTGGATTTTTTAACTTAATATCATATCCTTTTGCAAATACATTTCCTTCTATTGTTAAAATAGCTTCATTTGAATAACCAACAGTTACTTTTTGAATATTTTCTTCAATTTGGATTTTTTCAGGATTTTGATTTAAATCTTCTTCATTTGAATATTCTATTGCTTTTCCATTTTCAAAAAGGAAAATTGATGAAAAATAACCTGATGAAATTTGTTTAATTTCATTTTCATTTTCATTTTCATTTTCATTTTCAAATTTAAATTGAATTGGTTTTGTTATTTTATCTGGTTTCATTTTTGATAAGTTTTGGGTATTGATTTATACCAAAAAATAAACAATCATTCATTTTTAAAAAGAAAAAAAATGAAAAAAAATGAAAAAATGAAAAAAAGTTTTTAAATTAAATAAGTCTCAAGTCCGTCAACAATCCATTTATTATAGGAACCAGCTAAATAACTTTGAGATTCATTTGGTCCTTCTTTAATTCCCGTAGGCAAATTGTAACTAAAACCAAAACTTGAACCTCCACCTTTTAAATTCTCTTTTAACCAAAAATCATTTCCTCCTCCAAAACTTGGACCATAATTTAAATAAGAATAAATTGATTGTTTTTGATGTGCTTGTTTAATTGTAAACTTTGCAGGTATTCTATCTCCTTTATCATTTCTTAATGAAAAAATAAATGCACTTGAGTCATTAATATATTTTCCTTTTGTGGAATGTTTAAATCCAACTTGAGTAAAACCTCCAAAAATAAAATTATCTTTTGTTTTGATAATAACTAATGTTTTTCCTTTACCATCAACTGCTTTATGCCATTTCTGAGAATTAAATCCATCTCTTTTTGCTGAAAATCCTTTCTTCATTTTAGAAAAAAAATCATTATCATTTATCCATTCTTTCAATTTTTTAATATATTCAATATCTTTCACAATTTCGGAATCTGCAAATTGTGGAAAATTCTTTTTGATTTCTTCCAATTTCTTTTCATATTCCAAATCTTTTTGATATTGTTCTTGATATTTATCAAAAATAGGTTTCATTTCTTCAATTTCTTTGTTTTTGTGTTCAATTTGTTTATCTTTTTCTTTAATTTGTTTATCATTTTCTTTAATTTTTCTTTCTTTTTCTTTAATTTTTCTTTGATTTTCTTGATCTTGAATTTGAAAAATAGTTCTTTCAAAATTAATTGAAAAAGATTTAGGAAGAAAAAAATCAAATTGTTTTAATTTATCAAAATCTTGTTTTGAAATTGAATCTTTATCAAATAATGAATAAAAAGAATGAAATAATCTTTTCTTTTCAATTCCTTTTTCTTTTTCTTTCTTTCCTTTTAATCTTTCATTTCTTTTTTCAATCCAATTATTTAAAAATTGAAAAAAATCAAATTGAAAAATTTCTTTTTTTTCTTGTTTAAATTGAATAAATTTGATAATTTCTTCTTTAGTTAAATTGAATAAATTTTCATTATTTTGAATTTGGGAAAAATTTTGATTTATTAATTCAAAACATTTTATTTCAATTTCATTTGAATTTAAATTTCGATTTTGGAAAAAAAATTGGAAAAAATTTGAATAATTAATTGAATTTGAAATTTTTTTTTGAATAATTTCTTTCAATAAATTTAATTTAAAATAAATTGAAATTTCCAATAATTGGATAAGATCTTCTTGATTCTCAAAAGAAATATTTCCATAATAAATATAACTTAAAATTGATTCCATTTCTTTTTTATTAAATTGATTTAAAAAAATTTTATCAATATCATTTTTTCCTTTTAATAACTTATTAAAAAAAGGAGATCTTGAAGATAAAATTGATTTATGAACTTTAATTTCAAAAGGATTTGATTCATTCTCAACAAAAATTGAAAAATCTTTAAATGAATTTCCATTTAAAAGGTTTGAATAATTTTTAATTAAATTTTTTGTTACTTTTTTTTCTAAATTTTTCATTTCATTTTCATTTTGATTTTGATTTGCATTTTCAATTTTGTTCTTATTATTATTATCCATTTTGTTTTGTTGTTTTTGTTTTTGTTTTTGTTTTTTAAAAAAAGGAAAAAAATGAAAAAAAAAAATTTAAATAAAAAAAATGAATAAAAAAAGTGGATTTTGAAAATAAATAAAAATATAAAAAATGAGAATAAATTTAAATTAATAATTAATTCAATTTTCTTTTTAATTTATTATTTTAAATTAATTTATTAATAAATTATTATTATTTTTTATTATTCTCAATTTTGGACATTGTACTAAAAATATCATCTTGTTTAGTTTGTTGTTTTTTTGGTTTAGAACTAAAAATATCATCATCATCATAACCGTCATCGTCTTCATCCTAATAAAAAATATTTATAAATTATTTCAATAAATTTTTCCTTATTATTAAATTAAATATTTAATCTTTACAAGAAATAAATTATCAGTTTGAAAAAAAGATTTTTGAGTTTGAGTTGTAGTTTTTGAAAAATTTTGAAAAACATTATCCAATAGTTTTTTATCTTTTTTTGGTTTTGAATCTTCAAATAATGGATTTTCTTCTTTTGTTTTATCTTTTGTTTTATCTTTTGGTTTTGTTTCTTTAATTAAATTATCTTTCTTTTTTGGTGATTTCTGTTTTTTCTCTTTTGGTTTTGTTTGGGATAATAGATCATATTCTTCTTGTATTTCTTCTTGTATTTCTTCTTTTTGAGGATTAGATAACGAATTATTTTCTTCATAATTTTCACTTCTTTGAAATGAGGTTTCATCTTCAAAAAGTGCATTTTGTTCTGTTGATTTATCAGATTCTAATATTGATTGTTGCAAGAATTCTTTTGTATTCTTTTCATGTTGAATTTCTTGCCTTAATGAATTCAATTCAGATTGAAGTTGAATTTCCTTTTCTTTGAATTTTTGATTTTGATTTTGAAGTAAATTATTAGATTCATAAAGTTTGCGAATCTCTTCTTTATTATTTTGAATAATATCTTCTTTTTCTGTAATAGTTTGTTGCAATCTGTTAACATTTTCTTTAGATAAATTACTTTCCATTTGTGATTGCTTCAAATTAATTAAATTTTCATTTGTTCTTTTTTTTTCTTCTTCTTTAAGTCTTTGCATCTCTAAATCTTTTGTTGATAATTTACTCTTTAAACTTTCAATTTCTTGTTTTTGGTTTTGATTTTCATTTTTTAAATCTTGATTTTTAGATTGAAATGACTTGATTGATTTATCTCTTCTTTTAATTTTCTTATCTTTTTCTTTAATTTGTTTATCATTTTCTTTAATTTTTCTTTCTTTTTCTTTAATTTTTCTTTGATTTTCTTGATCTTGAATTTGAAAAATAGTTCTTTCAAAATTAATTGAAAAAGATTTAGGAAGAAAAAAATCAAATTGTTTTAATTTATCAAAATCTTGTTTTGAAATTGAATCTTTATCAAATAATGAAAAAAAAGAATGAAATAATCTTTTCTTTTCAATTCCTTTTTCTTTTTCTTTCTTTCCTTTTAATCTTTGATTTCTTTTTTTAATCCAATTATTTAAAAATTGAAAAAAATCAAATTGAAAAATTTCTTTTTTTTCTTGTTTAAATTGAATAAATTTGATAATTTCTTCTTTAGTTAAATTGAATAAATTTTCATTATTCTGAATTTGGGAAAAATTTTGATTTATTAATTCAAAACATTTTATTTCAATTTCATTTGAATTTAAATTTCGATTTTGGAATAAAAATTGGAAAAAATTTGAATAATTAATTGAATTTGAAATTTTTTTTTGAATAATTTCTTTCAATAAATTTAATTTAAAATAAATTGAAATTTCCAATAATTGGATAAGATTTTCTTGATTCTCAAAAGAAATATTTCCATAATAAATATAACTCAAAATTGATTCCATTTCTTTTTTATTAAATTGGCTTAAAAAAATTTTATCAATATCATTTTTTCCTCTTAAAAACTTATTAAAAAAAGGAGATCTTGAAGATAAAATTGATTTATGAACTTTAATTTCAAAAGGATTTGGCTTATTCTCAACAAAAATTGAAAAATCATTAAATGAATTTCCATTTAAAAGGTTTGAATAATCTTTAATTAAATTTTTTGTTACTTTTTTTTCTAAATTTTTCATTTCATTTTCAATTTTGTTTTGATTTTGATTTGCATTTTCAATTTTGTTCTTATTATTATTATCCATTTTGTTTTGTTGTTTTGTGTTTTTTGTTTTTTGCTTATTAAAAAAAGGAAAAAAATGAAAAAAAAAAATTTAAATAAAAAAAATGAATAAAAAAAGTGGATTTTGAAAATAAATAAAAATATAAAAAATGAGAATAAATTTAAATTAATAATTAATTTAATTTTCTTTTTAATTTATTATTTTAAATTAATTTATTAATAAATTATTATTATTTTTTATTAATTTTTTTTATTAAAAAAAAAGGAAAAATTATTTTAATTTAATTTTTAATTTAATTTTTTTTTTTGGAATTTAAAAATTATTAATAAATTTAAATTTTAAAACAAATTTCCAAATTAATATTAATTCAATTTAATTCAAAAAAAAAGATAAAATTTTAATTTCAAAAAAATCAATTTTCAAAATATTTTTAAATAATAAAATATTTAAATCTAAAACATTAAATTATTATTTTAATAATAAAATTAAATATTAAATTATATTTTTAAATTAATTTGTAAATTAAATATAAAATTAAATCTGTTCTTATTTTTATATTTATATGTTAAATATTGAAATAATAAAATATTTAAATCTAAAACAATAAATTATTATTTTAATAATAAAACTAAATATTAAATTATATTTTTAAATTAATTTATAAATTAAATATTAAATTAAATCTATTTTCATTTTTTATATTTATATGTTAAATATTTAAATAATAAAATAATTAAATTTAAAACATTAAATTATTATTTTAATAATAAAATTAAATTTAAAATTATATTTTTAAATTAATTTATAAATTAAATATTAAATCAAACTTATTCTTATTTTTATATTTATATGTTAAATATTTAAATAATAAAAATATTTAAATCTAAAACATTAAATTATTATTTTAAACATAAAATTAAATATTAAATTATATTTTTAAATTAATTTATAAATTAAATATTAAATTAAATTTATTTTCATTTTTTTATATTTATATGTTAAATATTTAAATAATAAAATATTTAAATCTAAAACAATAAATTATTATTTTAATAATAAAACTAAATATTAAATTATATTTTTAAATTAATTTATAAATTAAATATTAAATTAAACCTGTTCTTATTTTTTTATATTTATATGTTAAATATTTAAATAATAAAATATTTAAATCTAAAAACAATAAATTATTATTTTAAACATAAAATTAAATATTAAATTATATTTTTAAATTAATTTATAAATTAAATATTAAATTAAATCTATTCTTATTTTTTATATTTATATGTTAAATATTTAAATAATAAAAATAATTAAATTTAAAACATTAAATTATTATTTTAATAATAAAAATAAATATTAAATTATATTTTTAAATTAATTTATAAATTAAATATTAAATTAAACCTGTTCTTATTTTTATATTTATATGTTTAATATTTAAATAATAAAAATATTTAAATCTAAAAAACAATAAATTATTATTTTAATAATAAAATTAAATATTAAATTATATTTTTAAATTAATTTATAAATTAAATATTAAATTAAATCTATTTTCATTTTTATATTTATATGTTAAATATTTAAATAATAAAATATTTAAATCTAAAACAATAAATTATTATTTAAATAATAAAATTAAATATTAAATTATATTTTTAAATTAATTTATAAATTAAATATTAAATTAAATCTGTTCTTATTTTTTATATTTATATGTTAAATATTTAGATAATAAAATATTTAAATCTAAAACATTAAATTATTATTTTAAACATAAAATTAAATATTAAATTATATTTTTAAATTAATTTATAAATTAAATATTAAATTAAATTTATTTTCATTTTTATATTTATATGTTTAATATTGAAATAATAAAATATTTAAATCTAAAACATTAAATTATTATTTTTAATAATAAAATTAAATTTAAAATTATATTTTTAAATTAATTTATAAATTAAATATTAAATTAAATCTATTCTTATTTTTATATTTTTATGTTAAATATTTAAATAATAAAATATTTAAATTTAAAACATTAAATTATTATTTTAATAATAAAACTAAATATTAAATTATATTTTTAAATTAATTTATAAATTAAATATTAAATTAAATCTATTTTCATTTTTATATTTATATGTTTAATATTGAAATAATAAAATATTTAAATCTAAAACATTAAATTATTATTTTAAACATAAAAATAAATATTAAATTATATTTTTAAATTAATTTATAAATTAAATATTAAATTAAATCTATTCTTATTTTTATATTTATATGTTAAATATTTAAATAATAAAATAATTAAATTTAAAACATTAAATTATTATTTTAATAATAAAACTAAATATTAAATTATATTTTTAAATTAATTTATAAATTAAATATTAAATTAAATCTATTCTTATTTTTTATATTTATATGTTAAATATTTAAATAATAAAATATTTAAATCTAAAACATTAAATTATTATTTTAATAATAAAATTAAATTTAAAATTATATTTTTAAATTAATTTATAAATTAAATATTAAATTAAATTTATTTTAATTTTTATATTTATATGTTTAATATTTAAATAATAAAATATTTAAATCTAAAACACTAAATTATTATTTTAATAATGAAATTAAATTTAAAATTAATTTATAAATTAAATTTATTCTTATTTTTTGAAAGAGAAAAAATAAATTGGGAAAAGAAAAAAAGGATTATTTTGACAAATAATTTTCTTGAAGAGCATCATTCAAAACTGTTTCCAAAGTCTCCAAATCGATAGTCATATTATTTCCCTGAGAATTTCCAAATACTTTCCAATATTCACAACCCGTTGTATGAGCAAGCCAAAATGTAGCACCATTTGTACTTACATATCTGGGTTGGTGAAATTCAATCATCATTGGATTAGATAAGCTGAAAATGATATTATAAAAGGCTCCACCATGCAAACCAATAGTAAGTTTTGCACTTGAAAAAAATTTGACCAAATCCTTCAAATCTGGGTAATCTTTGTGAGAAAATATCACAAGTCGATCTTTAAATCTTTTTTCAAGATAATTTATTACTTCTTCTTGATTCAAAAGATTTCTTCCGTTATGGTTGTTAACTCTTGAGATATAAACTATTTTTTGAGGATCTGGATCTCGATATTCGTCAAAATTATCGGTTTCCAAAATGGATTTTAACAAAAATTGTTTGAGCTCAGGAAGTTTTCTTGGATGCTCACTGGGGATTCCGCAAGGGAAAAGGAAGTAATCGGCATGAATTGAATCTGAGTAAGTTTCATCGATGATCTCAACATTAAAATCCTTTTTGATAAAATCATAAAATTTATAAATAATCTCGTCTCTTGGCTTTTTTACGAATATTGTCCAGCCTTTATCCTTGATAAAGGGTCTAATTTGCATTAAAAAGCAACCGACATGATCGATCCAGTGTTGGAATTCATCAGCCCATTCAGTATTTGCAACGACAAGTTTGTCGAAATGTTTGATATTTTCTGTTGGTTTTCCATAATTTGAAAGACGGATACTTTGTTTACATAAAGGAGCTTTTGAAAAACTAAAATCGTAAAGAAAAGAGATCTTTCCAAGCATGATATCACTATAATTGAAATATACTTTCCCTTTTTCCTTATCGATCACTTGGTTATATCTTTTTTTCTCAATCGAAATAAATGTGTTAAAACTGCTTTCATCCAAAAAATGAGGCGCATCTAAAACAAACGGGTCGTAATGAATATAGTAATCAATTTGAGTGTCGGAAATGTTTTCTTTTGTGATTTTCGGTTGTTTTCCATGATTTGGTTCTTCGAAAAATTTCAGATCACGTTCATCATAAGTTACATATGGATTTTGATATTGTGAAAAAAGAGTATCAAATTCAAAATCAGGATTTGTTAGAAAAATTTCCCTTTTTTTTTCTTCTAAATCTTGATTTTTTTGTTTAATTTTTTTTATTTCATCTTCTAATTCTTTAATTTTTTCTTCTAAATCTTGATTGCTTTGTTTAATTTTTTTTATTTCATCTTCTGATTCCTTGATTTGTTTTAGAAGCACTTGCTTTTCCTCTTTTTCTTGTGCTAATTCTTTCTCCAGATTGGGTTTTTTTTCTTTGATAAACCCAAATAAAAAAAATTTAATTTAATTCAAAAATCTTATTTTGTTTTAAATAAATTTCCTTACTTGAAAAGACCCCATAATTTGTGATCCAAAACAACACAAAACATAAAATAGAAAAAAATACAAAAATTAAAAATTTATGATTTTTGATGAGCTGAAAAGAAGTTGATGAATCATTTTCGGTTCTCATTTTTTGAAAAGAAAAAAATGAAAAAAAATTTTTTTTTAAATTTTAATTTTATTTTTATTTTAATTTTAATTTTAATTTTAATTTTATTTTTAATTTTAATTTTAATTTTAATTTTTAATTTTAAATTTTAATTTTAATTTTAATTTTAATTTTAATTTTAATTTCAATTTTGATTTTGATTTTAATTTTAATTTTAATTTTAATTTTAATTTTAATTTTAATTTAAATTTTAATTTTAATTTTAATTTAAATTTTAATTTTGATTATTAAATTTATTAATTAATAAATCAAATAAATTTGGATTTGTTTGATTTAATTGAAAATAATCAATTCCAATTTTAATTTCATTAATTATTTCTTTTGTAATTTGAATTTCATTTTTAATTTGATTTGAATAAATCCAATATTCAAATATTTGAAATGATTTATTACTTAATTCACTATAATCTGTAACTTTATTTGATTTATCTTCAGTTACAGATAAAAACATTCCTCGATATAATTCACTTCTCATTATTAATATTAATTTTGGAAATTTATATTGTTTTTCTTTTCTTTCAATAATAAAATCTTTTTCATTTTCATTTTCATTTTCATTTTCATTTAAATAAATTCTTTTCATTGTTTCTTCAATTTTTTCATTTGAATTTATAATTTCTTTAATTTCAGAATATAATTTTGGATTTATTTTGGAATTGTTTGAATAAACCATTTCAAATATTTGATTTGATTCTTTAATTGATTTTTTTGAAATTATTTCTTGAAGTTTTTCAATTTGATTTTGATTTTGTTTTAATCTATATTTCAATATTAATTTATGAGCTTCAATTATTTCTCCATTTTTGGTTTTAAATGAAATATTACAAAATTCTTTTCTTTTAAATAATTTTATCAAATCTTCTTCAAGATTGGAAAAAGGAAGAGGAGAATAATAAAGAAATGATCTCGAAACACCACAAGAAACATGATAATAAGAAATATTTTCATTAAATCTTAATTTAGGAAGTTTAATTTGAATAGGAATTAATTGATCTATTGTATCTCCAGTTCCTAATTGACCAAAATAATTATATCCAAATCCAATTAATTTCCCTTTTGTTGTTAAAATCAAAGTATGAGCATTTCCACAAGAAAAATCAATAATATTATCATCATAATCATTTTCAAATAAAGATGATTTTATTTCAGTAAATTCATAAGTATTTTCATCTTTGCCAAGTCCATTATATCGATAATTTCCACATGAATAAAGTTTTCTTTTTGGATTTTGATTTTGATTTTCTTCTTCAATCAACATTATTGAATGAAAATATCCAGATTGAATATCAATTATTTTGTCTTTTGGAATATTTTGGATTTTGGTTAATTTTTGGATTTTTTTGTCTTTTCTTGATTCTCCTAATCCAAGTTGACCATATAGATTATCACCGCATCCAAATAATTCTTGATTTGAATTTAAAAGAAAAACAGAATTTGAAGAAATTCCTGAAAATATTTTAGAAACATTTTTCATCATTAAAATTGGTTTTTCTGTTTTTTTAAGTGTTCTAAAATCAACACCAAGTTGACTATTTTTATTAGAACCAATTCCATAAACATTTTGATTTGAAGTTAATAAGTAAATTGATTTAGCTCCAGAAACAATATCTTCAATTATTCTATCATTTGTATCTTTTGATTAATAATGAAATATTGATAAATTCTTCTGGATTTTCTGAATTAATATCTTTTCCTTTGGCAAATACATTTCCTTCTTTTGTTAAAATAGCTTCATTTTGATAACCAACAGTTACTTTTTGAATATTTTCTTCAATTTGGATTTTTTCAGGATTTTGTTTTGAATCATTTTCATTTAAATATTCTATTGCTTTTCCATTTTTAAAAAGGAAAATTGTTGAAAATAAACCTGATGAAATTTGTTTAATTTGTTTTTCATTTTCATTTTCATTTTGATTTTCATTTTCAAATTTAAATTGAATTGGTTTTGTTATTTTATTTGATTCATTTTTGATAAGAATTGGATAATTATTTGAACCAAAAAATATAATTTCATTCATTTTTGAAAAGTAAAAAATGAAAAAATGAATTTTTTGATTTTGATTTTAATTTTAATTTTAATTTTAATTTTAATTTTAATTTTAATTTTAATTTTAATTTTAATTTTGATTTTGATTTTGATTTTGATTTTGATTTTGATTATTAAATTTTTTAATTAATAAATCAAATAAATTTGGATATGTTTGATTTAATTGAAAATAATCAATTCCAATTTGAATTTCATTAATTATTTCTTGTGTGATTTGAATTTCATCTTTAATTTGATTTGAATAAATCCAATATTCAAATATTTGAAATGATTTATTACTTAATTCACTATAATCTGTAACTTTATTAGAAGTATCATTTGTTACAGATAAAAACATTCCTCGATATAATTCACTTCTCATTATTAATATTAATTTAGGAAATTTATATTGTTTTTCTTTTCTTTCAATTATAAAATCTTTTTCATTTTTATTTTCATTTTCATTTAAATAAATTCTTTTAATTGTTTCTTCTATTTTTTCATTTGAATTTATAATTTCTTTAATTTCAGAATATAATTTTGGATTTATTTTGGAATTGTTTGAATAAATTATTTCAAATATTTGATTTGATTCTTTAATTGATTTTTTTGAAATTATTTCTTGAAGTTTTTCATTTTGATTTTGTTTTAATCTATATTTCAATATTAATTTATGAGCTTCAATTATTTCTCCATTTTTGGTTTTAAATGAAATATTGCAAAATTCTTTTCTTCTAAATAATTTTATCAAATCTTCTTCAAGATTGGAAAAAGGAAGAGGAGAATAATAAAGAAATGAATTCCGATATCCACAAGAAAGATGATAATTGGAAATATCTTCATTAAATCTTAATTTAGGAAGTTCAATTTGAATAGGAATTAATTGATAATTTCCATTTATAATCCCTAATTGGCCATGTCTATTATTACCAAATCCAATCAATTTTGATTTGGAAGTTAAAATCAAGGTATGCCTATTTCCAACAGAAAAATCAAGAATATTATCATCATTTTCAAATAAATATGATTTGATTTCAGTAAATTCATAAGTATTTTCATTTTTTCCAAGTCCATTATAATGGTAATCTCCACATGAATAAAGTTTTCTTTTTGGATTTTCATTTTCATTTTCATTTTCAATCAACATTATTGAATGCATAGATACTGATTGAATATCAATTATTTTGCCTTTTGGAATATTTTGGATTTGTGTTAATTTTTGGATTTTTGTTTGTTTTCTTGATTCTCCTAATCCAAGTTGACCAGATCCATTATCACCACATCCAAATAATTCTTGATTTGAATTTAAAAGAAAAACATGACAAGAAGAATTTCCTGAAAATATTTTAGAAACATTTTTCATCATTAAAATTGGTTTTTCTGTATTTTTAAGTGTTTCAGAATCAAAACCAAGTTGACCATAAAAATTACCACCAATTCCATAAGCATTTTGATTTGAAGTTAATAAGTAAATCGAACTCCATCCAGAAACAATATCTTCAATTATTCTATCATTTTTATCTTTGATTAATGATGAAATATTGATAAATTCATTTGGATTTTTTGTATTAATATCTCTTCCTTTGGCAAATACATTTCCTTCTTTTGTTAAAATAGCTTCATTTCGAACATCAGCAGTTACTTTTTGAATATTTTCTTTAATTTGGATTTTTTCAGGATTTTGATTTGAATCTCTTAAATATTCTATTGCTTTTCCATTTTTAAAAAGGAAAATTGTTGAAAAATCTCCTGTTGAAATTTGTTTAATTTGTTTTTCATTTTCATTTTCATTTTCATTTTCATTTTCATTTTCATTTTCATTTTCATTTTCATTTTCATTTTCATTTTCATTTTCAAATTTAAATTGAGTTGGTTTTGTTATTCTATTTGATTTATTTTTGATAAGTTTTGGATTTTTATTTCTTCCAAAAAATAAAATTTCATTCATTTTTGAAAAGAAAAAAAAATGAAAAAAATGAAAAAAATAATTTTGGATTTTTATTAAAAAATTAAGCATTTCTCTTTCGAATTATTGTTTTGATTTTGATTATTAAATCTATTAATTAATAAATCAAATAAATTTGGATATGTTTGATTTAATTGAAAATAATCAATTCCAATTTGAATTTCATCAATTATTCCTTGTGTGATTTGAATTTCATCTTTAATTTTATTTGTGTAAATCCAATATTCAAATATTTGAAATGATTTATTACTTAATTCACTATAATCTGTAACTTTATTTGATGTATCTTCAGTTACAGATAAAAACATTCCTCGATATAATTCACTTCTCATTATTAATATTAATTTAGGAAATTTATATTGTTTTTCTTTTCTTTCAATTATAAAATCTTTTTCATTTTCATTTTCATTTTCATTTAAATAAATTCTTTTAATTGTTTCTTCAATTTTTTCATTTGAATTTATAATTTCTTTAATTTCAGAATATAATTTTGGATTTATTTTGGAATTGTTTGAATAAATCATTTCAAATATTTGATTTGATTCTTTAATTGATTTTTTTGAAATTATTTCTTGAAGTTTTTCAATTTGATTTTGATTTTGTTTTAATCTATATTTCAATATTAATTTATGAGCTTCAATTATTTCCTCATCTTCTGTTTTAAATGAAATATCACAAAATTCTTTTCTTTCAAATAATTTTATCAAATCTTCTTCAAGATTGGAAAAAGAAAGAGGAGAATAATAAAGAAATGAATTGAAATATCCACAAGAAACATGATAATTAGAAATATTTTCATTAAATCTTAATTTAGGAAGTTCAATTTGAATAGGAATTAATTGATCTTTTGTATCTACAGTTCCTAATTGACCATAAAAATTACTTCCAAATCCAATTAATTTTGAATTGGATGTTAAAATCAAAGTATGAACATTTCCAACAGAAAAATCAAGAATATTATCATCATCTTCAAATAAAGATGATTTGATTTCAGTAAATTCATAAGTATCTTCACCTTTGCCAAGTCCATTATGTCGATAATAACCACATGAATAAAGTTTTCTTTTTGGATTTTGATTTTGATTTTGATTTTGATTTTGATTTTGATTTTGATTTTGATTTTGATTTTGATTTTGATTTTGATTTTGATTTTGATTTTGATTTTCAATCAACATTATTGAATGATCATCTCCACATTGAATATCAATTATTTTACCTTTTGGAATATTTTGGATTTTGGTTAATTTTTGGATTTCTATTTCATTTCTTGATTCTCCTAATCCAAGTTGACAATAATAATTATATCCGCATCCAAATAATTCTTGATTTGAATTTAAAAGAAAAACAGATTGTGAAGAGTTTCCTGAAAATATTTTAGAAACATTTTTCATCATTAAAATTGGTTTTTCTGTTTTTGGAAGTGTTTTAGAATCAAAACCAAGTTGACCATCAGTATTTGAACCAATTCCATAAACATTTTGATTTGAAGTTAATAAGTAAATTGATTTGGCTCCAGAAACAATATCTTGAATTATTCTATCATTTTTATCTTCAATTAATGATGAAATATTGATAAATTTATTTGGATTTTTTGAATTAATATCTCTTCCTTTGGCAAATACATTTCCTTCTTTTGTTAAAATAGCTTCATTTTGATAACCAACAGTTACTTTTTGAATATTTTCTTCAATTTGGATTTTTTCAGGATTTTGTTTTGAATCATTTTCATTTAAATATTCTATTGCTTTTCCATTTTTAAAAAGGAAAATTGTTGAAAATAAACTTGATGAAATTTGTTTAATTTGTTTTTCATTTTCATTTTCATTTTCATTTTCATTTTCATTTTCATTTTCATTTTCATTTTCAAATTTAAATTGAATTGGTTTTTTTATTTTATCTGGTTTATTTTTGATAAGTTTTGGTTTTCGATTTGCACCAAAAAATAAACAATCATTCATTTTTGAAAATGAAAAAAATGAAAAATGATTTTTTGATTTTAATTTTAATTTTGATTTTAATTTTGAATTTTAATTTTAATTTTGATTTTAATTTTAATTTTGATTTTGAATTTTAATTTGATTTTAATTTTGATTTTGATTTTGATTTTAATTTTAATTTTAATTTTAATTTTAATTTTAATTTTAATTTTAATTTTAATTTTAATTTTGATTTTAATTTTAATTTTAATTTTGATTTTAATTTTGATTTTGATTTTGATTTTGATTTTGATTTTGATTTTGATTATTAAATTTGTTAATTAATAAATCAAATAAATTTGAATATGTTTGATTTAATTGAAAATAATCAATTCCAATTTGAATTTCATTAATTATTTCTTGTGTGATTTGAATTTCTTCTTTAATTTTATTTGAATAAATCCAATATTCTAATATTTGAAATGATTTATTACTTAATTCACTATAATCTGTAACTTTATTTGATTTATCATTTGTTACAGATAAAAACATTCCTCGATATAATTCACTTCTCATTATTAATATTAATTTGGGAAATTTATATTGTTTTTCTTTTCTTTCAATTATAAAATCTTTTTCATTTTCATTTAAATAAATTCTTTTAATTGTTTCTTCAATTTTTTCATTTGAATTTATAATTTCTTTAATTTCAGAATATAATTTTGGATTTATTTTGGAATTATTTGAATAAATCATTTCAAATATTTGATTTGATTCTTTAATTGATTTTTTTGAAATTATTTCTTCAAGTTTTTCAATTTCATTTTGATTTTCAATTTGATTTAATCTATATTTCAATATTAATTTATGAGCTTCAATTATTTCTCCATTTTCGGTTTTAAATGAAATATCACAAAATTCTTTTCTTTTAAATAATTTTATCAAATCTTCTTCAAGATTGGAAAAAGAAAGAGGAGAATAATAAAGAAATGAATTGTAATATCCACAAGAAAGATGATAATTGGAAATATTTTCATTAAATCTTAATTTAGGAAGTTCAATTTGAATTGGAATTAATTGATCTTTTGTATCTACAGTTCCTAATTGACCATAAAAATTACTTCCAAATCCTATTAATTTTGAATTGGAAGTTAAAATCAAAGTATGATTATTTCCAACAGAAAAATCAAGAATATCATCATTTTCAAATAAAGATGATTTGATTTCAGTAAATTCATAAGCATTATGAAATATTTCAAGTCCATTAAATCTATAATAACCACATGAATAAAGTTTTCTTTTTGGATTTTGATTTTGATTTTGATTTTGATTTTCAATCAACATTATTGAATGATCATCTCCACATTGAATATCAATTATTTTACCTTTTGGAATATTTTGGATTTTGGTTAATTTTTGGATTTTTGTTTCATTTCTTGATTCTCCTAATCCAAGTTGACCATGATGATTATCTCCGCATCCAAATAATTCTTGATTTGAATTTAAAAGAAAAACAGAATTTGAAGAAATTCCTGAAAATATTTTAGAAACATTTTTCATCATTAAAATTGGTTTTTCTGTTTTTGGAAGTGTTTTAGAATCAAAACCAAGTTGACCATCAGTATTAGAACCAATTCCATAAACATTTTGATTTGAAGTTAATAAGTAAATCGATTCAGATCCAGAAACAATATCTTGAATTATTCTATCATTTTTATCTTCAATTAATGATGAAATATTGATAAATTCTTTTGGATTTTCTGGATTAATATCTTTTCCTTTGGCAAATACATTTCCTTCTTTTGTTAAAATAGCTTCATTCTTTTCACCAACAGTTACTTTTTGAATATTTTCAATTTGGATTTTTTCAGGATTTTGTTTTGAATATTCTTCATTTAAATATTCTATTGCTTTTCCATTTTTAAAAAGGAAAATTGTTCCAAAATAACTTGATGAAATTTGTTTAATTTGTTTTTCATTTTCATTTTCATTTTCATTTTCATTTTCATTTTCATTTTCATTTTCATTTTCAAATTTAAATTGAATTGGTTTTGTTATTTTATTTGATTTATTTTTGATAAGTTTTGGTTTTCGATTTGCACCAAAAAATAAACAATCATTCATTTTTGAAAAAGAAAAAAATGAAAAATGATTTTTTGATTTTAATTTTAATTTTGATTTTAATTTTGAATTTTAATTTTGATTTTGATTTTAATTTTAATTTTAATTTTAATTTTAATTTTAATTTTGATTTTGATTTTGATTTTAATTTTGATTTTAATTTTAATTTTAATTTTAATTTTAATTTTAATTTTAATTTTAATTTTGATTTTGATTTTGATTTTAATTTTGATTTTGATTTTGATTTTGGTTTTAATTTTAATTTTAATTTTAATTTTAATTTTAATTTTAATTTTAATTTTAATTTTGATTTTAATTTTAATTTTAATTTTGATTTTAATTTTGATTTTGATTTTGATTTTGATTTTGAATTTTAATTTTGATTTTAATTTTAATTTTAATTTTGATTTTAATTTTAATTTTAATTTTGATTTTAATTTTGATTTTGATTTTGATTTTGATTTTGATTATTAAATTTGTTAATTAATAAATCAAATAAATTTGGATATGTTTGATTTAATTGAAAATAATCAATTCCAATTTGAATTTCATTAATTATTTCTTGTGTGATTTGAATTTCTTCTTTAATTTTATTTGAATAAATCCAATATTCTAATATTTGAAATGATTTATTACTTAATTCACTATAATCTGTAACTTTATTTGATTTATCATTTGTTACAGATAAAAACATTCCTCGATATAATTCACTTCTCATTATTAATATTAATTTAGGAAATTTATATTGTTTTTCTTTTCTTTCAATAATAAAATCTTTTTCATTTTCATTTTCATTTTCATTTAAATAAATTCTTTTAATTGTTTCTTCAATTTTTTCATTGGAATTTATAATTTCTTTAATTTCAAAATATAATTTTGGATTTATTTTGGAATTGTTTGAATAAATCATTTCAAATATTTGATTTGATTCTTTAATTGATTTTTTTGAAATAATTTCTTGAAGTTTTTCAATTTCATTTTGATTTTCAATTTGATTTAATCTATATTTCAATATTAATTTATGAGCTTCAATTATTTCCTCATCTTCTGTTTTAAATGAAATATTACAAAATTCTTTTCTTTCAAATAATTTTATCAAATCTTCTTCAAGATTAGAAAAAGGAGGAGGAGAATAATAAAGAAATGAATGCAAACCACCACAAGAAACATGATAATTGAAAATATCTTCATTAAATCTTAATTTAGGAAGTTCAATTTGAATTGGAATTAATTGATCTATTGTATCTCCAGTTCCTAATTGACCATATTCATTATATCCAAATCCTATCAATTTTGAATTGGATGTTAAAATCAAAGTATGAACATTTCCAACAGAAAAATCAAGAATATTATCATTATCATTTTCAAATAAATATGATTTGATTTCAGTAAATTCATAAGTATTTTCACCTTTGCCAAGTCCATTAAATTTAGAATATCCACATGAATAAAGTTTTCTTTTTGGATTTTCATTTTCATTTTCATTTTCAATCAACATTATTGAAAAAGAAATTCCAGATTTAATATCAATTATTTTGCCTTTTGGAATATTTTGGATTTTGGTTAATTTATTGATTACTCTTTCTTCTTTTCTTGATTCTCCTAATCCAAGTTGACTAAAATAATTCCAGCCACATCCAAATAATTCTTGATTTGAATTTAAAAGAAAAACGTGTTTTGAAGAAATTCCTGAAAATATTTTAGAAACATTTTTCATCATTAAAATTGGTTTTTTTGTTTTTTTAAGTGTTTTAGAATCAAAACCAAGTTGACCATCAGTATTAGAACCAATTCCATAAGCATTTTGATTTGAAGTTAATAAGTAAATCGATTCAGATCCAGAAACAATATCTTGAATTATTCTATCATTTTTATCTTCAATTAATGATGAAATATTGATAAATTTATTTGGATTTTTTGAATTAATATCATATTCCTTTTGCAAATACATTTCCTTCTTTTGTTAAAATAGCTTCATTCTTTTCACCAACAGTTACTTTTTGAATATTTTCTTCAATTTGAATTTTTTCAGGATTTTGATTTGAATCATTTTCATTTAAATATTCTATTGCTTTTCCATTTTTAAAAAGGAAAATTGTTGAAAAATAACCTGTTGAAATTTGTTTAATTTGTTTTTTATTTTCATTTTCATTTTCATTTTCATTTTCAAATTTAAATTGAATTGGTTTTTTTATTTTATTTGGTTTATTTTTGAAAAGTTTTGGATATTGATTTAAACCAAAAAATAAAATTTCATTCATTTTTAAAAAGAAAAAAATGAAAAAATGATTTTTTGGTTTTGGTTTTAATTTGAATTTTAATTTTAATTTTAATTTTAATTTTAATTTTAATTTTGATTTTAATTTTAATTTTAATTTTGATTTTAATTTTAATTTTAATTTTAATTTCAATTTTAATTTTGATTTTAATTTTAATTTTAATTTTAATTTTGATTTTAATTTTGATTTTGATTTAAATTTTAATTTTGATTTTAATTTTAATTTTGATTTTAATTTTAATTTTAATTTTAATTTTGATTTTAATTTTAATTTTAATTTTAATTTTAATTTTGATTTTAATTTTAATTTTAATTTTAATTTTAATTTTAATTTTAATTTTAATTTTAATTTTGATTTTAATTTTGATTTTAATTTTAATTTTAATTTTGATTTTAATTTTAATTTTAATTTTAATTTTGATTTTAATTTTGATTTTGATTTAAATTTTGATTTTAATTTTAATTTTAATTTTGATTTTGATTTTGATTATTAAATTTTAAATTTTGGAATTTTATTAAAAAATTAAGCATTTCTCTTTCGAATTATTGTTTTGATTTTGATTATTAAATTTCTTAATTAATAAATCAAATAAATTTGGATTTGTTTGATTTAATTGAAAATAATCAATTCCTCTTTTAATTTCATCAATTATTCCTTGTGTAATTTGAATTTCATCTTTAATTTGATTTGAATAAATCCAATATTCAAATATTTGAAATGATTTATTACTTAATTCACTATAATCTATAACTTTATTAGATTTATTATCAGTTATAGATAAAAACATTCCTCGATATAATTCACTTCTCATTATTAATATTAATTTAGGGAATTTATATTGTTTTTCTTTTCTTTCAATAATAAAATCTTTTTCATTTTCATTTTCATTTTCATTTTCATTTAAATAAATTCTTTTCATTGTTTCTTCAATTTTTTCATTTGAATTTATAATTTCTTTAATTTCAGAATATAATTTTGGATTTATTTTGGAATTATTTGAATAAATCATTTCAAATATTTGATTTGATTCTTTAATTGATTTTTTTGAAATAATTTCTTGAAGTTTTTCAATTTGATTTTGATTTTGATTTAATCTATATTTCAATATTAATTTATGAGCTTCAATTATTTCCTCATCTTCTGTTTTAAATGAAATATTACAAAATTCTTTTCTTCGAAATAATTTTATCAAATCTTCTTCAAGATTGGAAAAAGAAGAAAAAAAGGAGAATAATAAAGAAATGATCTCGAAACTCCACAAGAAAGATGATAATCGGAAATATTTTCATTAAATCTTAATTTAGGAAGTTCAATTTGAATTGGAATTGATTGATCTTCTGTATCTCCAGTTCCTAATTGACCAAATTTATTGTATCCAAATGCTATTAACATTCCATTAATTGTTAAAATCAAAGTATGAGCATTTCCAACAGAAAAATCAAGAATATCATCATTTTCAAATAAAGATGATTTGATTTCAGTAAATTCATAAGTATATTCACCTTTGCCAAGTCCACTATATTTATAATCTCCAGTTGAATAAAGTTTTCTTTTTTGATCTTCATTTCCAATCAACATTATTGAATGATTGTCTCCACATTGAATATCAATTATTTTACCTTTTGGAATATTTTGGATTTTGGTTAATTTTTGGATTTTTTTGTCTTTTCTTGATTTTCCTAATCCAAGTTGACCATATTGATTATATCCGCATCCAAATAATTCTTGATTTGAATTTAAAAGAAAAACATGATGTGAAGAATTTCCTGAAAATACTTTAGAAACATTTTTCATCATTAAAATTGGTTTTTCTGTTTTTGGAAGTGTTTTAGAATCAAAACCAAGTTGACCATCAGTATTAGAACCAATTCCATAAACATTTTGATTTGAAGTTAATAAGTAAATTGATTTGGCTCCAGAAACAACATCTTCAATTATTCTATCATTTTTATCTTCAATTAATGATGAAATATTGATAAATTCTTTTGGATTTTCTGAATTAATATCTCTTCCTTTTGCAAATACATTTCCTTCTTTTGTTAAAATAGCTTCATTCTTTTCACCAACAGTTACTTTTTGAATATTTTCAATTTGGATTTTTTCAGGATTTTGTTTTGAATCTTCTTCATTTAAATATTCTATTGCTTTTCCATTTTTAAAAAGGAAAATTGTTCCAAAAAAACCTGACGAAATTTGTTTAATTTGTTTTTCATTTTCATTTTCATTTTCATTTTCATTTTCATTTTCAAATTTAAATTGAATTGGTTTTGTTATTTCATTTGGTTTATTTTTGATAAGAATTGGATAATTATTTAAACCAAAAAATAAAATTTCATTCATTTTTGAAAAGAAAAAAATGAAAAATGAAAAAAATGAAAAAAAAATAAAAAAAAATTTGATTTGATTTGCCAAATCTTGAAAAAAAAAAAAAACGGTATCATTTCTTTAAAAGAAATCCATAATTTTTAGTTCTTCTTTGTTTAATAATTTGTACTTGAAAATGAGGAGAAGAATTTTCATCAAAATGTAAATCATTTTCTTTTTTTCTTTTTTTTCTTTTGGGTTTTTCTTTTTGTTTTGCGATTGAATGAAGGGGGTTTTTTTGTTGAGAAAAGGCATTTAAAGAAGTAAGAGGATGCGGAGTATCTAAGATATTCTTATCAACAAGGGATTCTTTTGAGTTTTCATTTGAAGTCGTTATTTCGTCATTTAAATTTTCAATTAGAATTTTATCGTTTTTTGAACTTGCATCAAAATAAGTTTGTTCATCTCCTTCTGAATTCGTTTCATTTAGATCTTCTGTTTCATTTGGTTCCCAAAAAATATCTTTAATTGTGTTTTGGTTTTCATTAGGATTAATTTCAAAAAGATTCATTTTAAAAAAATTTCAAAAAAAAAGCAAAAAAAATAAGAAAAAAAAAATGAAAAATGAAAAAAAAAAATAAGAAAAACTTTTTTTTTTTGCTTTTTTGCCTTTTCAATTAATTTTAATCAGAAATTTTAACTTAAAATTATTTCTTTAATAAATTAATTTTATTTCTAAAATATTATTTAAATTGTTTTTCCAATTTTTTTATTTAATAAACCAATTAAATGGAATTTCCTTGTCATCATTTTATTTATTTTTTAATTAAAGACATTTTGTCCGATTTAAATAAATTAAAAAAAAATTTATTTAAAAAAAATGATCAAAAAAAAAAAAAACCGAATCCACATTTTTTTTAATCAATTTTCTTTAATTATATCAACAATAATAAATACAGTTTATTTTCTTAAAATAAATTTTATACAACTTTTTAAATAATTTTTTTTTAATCCCTTTTTAATCCCTTCTTAATCTCCTTTTTAATCCCTTCTTAATCCCCTTTTTAAATAAATTTATTCAAATCAATTTTAAATCAATTTTAAATCAATATATTTAAATCAATTTTAAATCAATATATTTTAAATCAATTTATTTAAATCAATTTTAAATCAATTTTAAATCAATTTTAAATCAATTTTAAATCAATTTTAAATCAAATTTAAATCAATTTCAAAAATTTAAATCAATTTTAAATCAATTTTAAATCAATTTTAAATCAAATTTAAATCAAATTTAAATCAATTTTAAATCAAATTTAAATCAATTTTAAATCAATTTTAAATCAATTTTAAATCAATTTTAAATCAATTTTAAATCAATATATTTAAATCAAAATAATTAAATCAAATATACTTAAATCAAAAATATTCAAATCAATATATTTAAATCAATATATTTAAATCAAATATATTTAAATCAATATAATTTAAATCAATATATTTAAATCAAAATATTTATATAATATCAATTTTAAATCAATATATTTTAAATCAATTTTAAATCAAAATATATTTAAATCAATATATTTAAATCAATTTATTTAAATCAATATATTTAAATCAATATATTTTAAATCAAATATATTTAAATAAATATAATTAAATAAATATATTTAAATAAATATATTTAAATAAATATATTTAAATAAATTTATTTAAATCAATTTATTTAAATCAAAATATTTAAATCAAAATATTTAAATCAAATATTTAAATCAATATATTTAAATCAATATATTTAAATCAATAATTAAATTCATTTTTCATTTTCATTTTTCATTTTTATTTTTCATTTTTCATTTTTATTTTTCAAATGGATATTTAAAATAGTAAATCAAAATACCAAAATCAAAATATTTAAATCAAAAATTATTTTCTGAAAGTGAAAATCAAAAATATTTAAATCAATATAATTAAATCAAATATTTAGAACCAAAAATATTTAAATCGAAAATAAAACAAAAATATAATTAAAGAAAATATATTTAAAAAATAAAAATCAAGTTATTTTAAATCAAGATATTTAAAGATATTTAAATCATTTTAAATCAATATTTAAATCTAATATAATTAAATCAAATATATTTAAATCAATATATTTTAAATCAATATATTTAAATCAAAAATTAAAAATTGTTAAATCAATATAATTAAAATTATATAAATTTAAATAATAAAATTAATTTTAAAATTAAATCAATTTTAAAAAATATATTTAAATCAATATATTTAAAAAATTATTTTATTAAAATTATATTTAAAAAATATTTTAAATTAATTTTAAATCAATTTTAAATCAATTTTAAAATTAATTTTAAATCAATATATTTAAATCAATATATTTAAATCAATTTTAAATCAATATATAAAATTATTTAAATCAATTTTAAATTAATTTTAAATCAATTTTTAAATCAATTTTAAAAATCAATTTTAAATCAATTTTAAATTATTTTTTAAATCAATTTTAAATCAATTTTAAATCAATTTTAAATCAATTTCTAAAATTATTTATAAAATCAATTTCTAAATCAATATATTTAAATCAATATATTTAAATCAAAATATTTAAATCAAATTATTCAAATCAAATATATTCAAATCAATATATTTAAATCAATATATTTAAATCAATATATTTAAATCAAAATATTTAAATCAATATATTTAAATCAATATATTTAAATCAAAATATTTAAATCAAATATTTAAATCAATATATTTAAATCAATATATTTAAATCAAAATATAATTAAATCAATATATTTAAATCAAAATATTTAAATCAATATATTTAAATCAATATAATTAAATCAAAATATTTAAATCAATAATTAAATTCATTTTTCATTTTTCATTTTTCATTTTTCATTTTTCATTTTTTTCATTTTTTTTGTAATGGATAGTGATAATAGTGATGAAAAACCAAAAAAACGAAATAAATCAAAAAAATTATTTTCTGAAAGTGAAGAATCAGATGAAGATTATGACGATGAAGTAAGTGAAGATGAACCAATACCAGAACCAAAAAAAACACCTCAACCGAAAACAAAACAAAAACGACCTAAAGAATCAACAACAAAAAAAAGAGAAAAAAATAAAAATCAAGTTGTTTTCAAGAATAAAGATATTTCAGTTGTTGAGATCATTTTAAATCAAGATCCAAATAATGTTGATGAAGCAAGAGATGTTATTTATGAAGAAGTTTCTCCTTATATGAGAGAAAAAATTAAAAAAATTGTTGTTAATGTATATATAAAATTATATATAAATTTAAATATAAAATTAATTATAAAATTATTTATTAAATTATATATAAAATTAATTATTAAATTATTTATAAAATTAATTATAAAATTATTTATTAAATTATATATAAAATTAAATATAAAATTATTTACAAAATTATTTATAAAATTAAATATAAAATTAAATATAAAATTAAATATAAAATTATTTATAAAATTATTTATAAAATTATTTATAAAATTATTTATAAAATTATTTATAAAATTATTTATAAAATTATTTATAAAATTATTTATAAAATTATTTATAAAATTATTTATAAAATTAAATATAAAATTAAATATAAAATTAATTATAAAATTATTTATAAATGTTTATAAAAAAGGATAAACAAGAATATATTGGATTATCTCACGAACAAATAAGACAAGCTCAACACCTTTTAACTCTAATCGATGCACAAGGAAAACCACCAACAACAAGAAAAACACCCAAAACACGAAAAACATTGAAAAAAACAACACCAACACAAAATAAAAAAGAATCAAAAGAAGAAAAAGAAGAAAAAGAAGAAAAAGAATCAATAGAAGAAAAACCAAAAATAACAAACATTTCTTCAGATTACGAAACACAAAGTAACAGCGACGAAACAAGCGAAGACGAAACAAGCAATATTGAAGAAGATAGTGAAGAAGAAACAGACGAAAGCGACGATGATTATCAACAACACAAAACTCAACGGATCAAAAAAACTGTCAAAAAACCTGTCATTATTCCACAAAACCAAATTATAAACTCACATTGTTTAACGTTAGAAAAAAATCCGATTTTCAATGAAGAAATTTTAAAAACTTTTGCCGAGCCAATTTCTCAAAAACAAGGAATTCAAACCACAACAGAAGCGTTATCAGCAATCCAGTGCGCAGGCGCGTATTGGTTCAGAAATCTTTTCGAATCTCTTGTCCAATCTTCAAGATTAAGTACAAATACCCCCAAATTGTATTTTTCAGTTAATGAAGATTCAACTGTTTCTGATTCTTTGAAGAAAATTGCTGAAAAGGATCGACAGCAAAATTTTGATTCTCGTTTAGAAATGGATTTGCAACAAGAAAATCAACCAAATAAACCTAGAGAATTTTCTAAATTCCCTGAATTAACTGAAAGAGGTTGTATTGCAAGTTATGAACATCTTATTAAAATTTTGCCTCAAGGCAATTATCAAATATACTTGTTTTTATTGGAAAGAAAACTCCAAAGTTTGAAAGCTTTTCAACAAAGATTCCCAAAAGGCAAAGAAAGAAATGAATACCAAAAAGCTATTGAAAGTGATGAACAAAGATTGGAGCAAATCAAAAGATTAAAAGCTCAACCAAATCCTCAAGATTTGCAACAATTTCCAAATCGCTTTTCAAAAATTCAAAAACAAGAAACTTTTTTGAATTCAGTTTTTTACAAGACAAATTCAACAAGATTGAATTCAGTTAAAGCAAGAGAGAAAGTAAATTTCAATTTCAATTTCTTTAAAATTTCTTTCATTATAAAAATTTCATTTTAAAAATTTCTTTTAGAGACCACTTCATACTCCAAAAAAATTATTAACTCAAATTGATGAAAAACATCCTGATGGAATTAAATTGAGTTATGAAGATCCTGCTTTGAGAATTCCTTTTAAACCAATTTCAAAATTAGATTTTTTACACATTTTAGAAACTACTCCAGAATATAAAAAATCACCAATATTTTTAAAATTATTTCATGGAAATTTTTACTAATAGCATTTTTTATAATAAATTTTTTAAATCATTTTATCTAAAAAATTTTAATTTTTTTGTGATTTTCATGTCAAAAGAAGAAAAAAAAGAATTCAAAAAAAAAAGAATTGGAAAAAAAAGAATTCAATTCAAAAAAAAAGAAAGAAAGAAAGAAAGAAAATTTAAGAAATGAAACTAATAAGATTTGAACCAATAACTGAACCAATATCACCAACAAACAACCAATAAGATAAACCAATCAAATTGTATTTACGATCTATTTTTTCATCTATGTTTCTACAACTCAAAGAGTAAATAATTCCATTTCCCAAAGCGATAAAAATACCAGCAGTAATGGCAAGTTCAGAAAGATGAGAAACACCAAACCCAATTCCAATAATATTGAGAATAAGGAAAAAAGCAGGATGGTAATTTTTCTTTGAGCGATATATCAATTTTCTACCTCCCAAATCACCAATAAAGAAGCCAGCATCATAAATTGTTACAAACAAATGATATGCCATTTTTGTTGATGTTCCTGAAAAGAAAATATCGTTTTTGCCGAAAATATAAAGAATCACTCCAGGACTAAATAATGAAACACTAAACATGTTAACCATCATTGTTAGTGCATAAGGTCTTACTTTTGGTTCCCAAATTTTTCTTGGAAATTTGCGGAAAAATTTGATAAATTCCTTTGCTGATATTGTTTCAATTCTAGAAGCTCTTCGATAAATCCGAATTAAATACAAAATTAATCCAAAAACAAGAAAGCATAAAACGCTTAAATAAATCCATTTAACATGAACACCAACTTGCATCAAAAGAAAAGAACCGATTGTTATCCTGTGAATGAAGAAGATGATAATCAAAAAAAAATTTTTTTTCCATTTTAAGTTTTTTTACATGACAATTCCTGGTGGAATTCCATAAAGACACCAAGCCTTTGTTTTGGGGCCAAATGGTGTTGCAACTCGAAGCATATTTGCTTCAAAAGTTCCTATTCCAATTCCTCCTAAAATATAAGCAATGAAGACCCAAGCCATTGAAGGAATTGAATTTGCACTAATTGTGAAAAACAAAATGATCATTGAACATGACATGGATGTAATACTAATTAATACTCTATCTCTTGGTTTAAATAATGCAAATACTACATTATGTCCCAATCTGAATAATAAATTACCAATATACAAAAATGATACTGCAAATCCAAACTTTTTTTTATAATTTTATATTTAAATTTATAAATAATTTTATATTTAATTTAATAATTAATTTTATAAATAATTTAATAAATAATTTTATTAATAATTTTATAAATAATTTTATAAATAATTTTATAAATAATTTTATAAATAATTTTATAAATAATTTTATAAATAATTTTATAAATAATTTTATAAATAATTTTATAAATAATTTTATAAATAATTTTATAAATAATTTTATAAATAATTTTATAAATAATTTTATAAATAATTTTATAAATTTTAATTTTAATTTTTAAATAATTTTATAAATAATTTTTATAAAATAATTTTATAAATAATTTTATAAATAATTTTATAAATAATTTTATAAATAATTTTATAAATAATTTTTATAAATAATTTTTATAAATAATTTTATATTTAATTTTATAAATAATTTTATAAATAATTTTATAATAATTTTTAAATAATTTTATAAATAATTTTATAAATAATTTTATAAATAATTTTATAAATAATTTTATAAATAATTTTATAAATAATTTTATAAATAATTTTATATTTTAATAATTTTATAAATAATTTTTATATTTAATTTTATATTTAATTTTTATATTTAATTTTATAAATAATTTAATTTTATATTTAATTTTATAAATAATTTTATATTTTATTTTATAATAATTTTATAAATAAATTTTATAATTTTATAAATAAATTTAATTTATATAATTTTATATTTAATTGACCTTTATATTTAATTTTTATATTTATTTTTATTTAATTTTATATTTAATTTTATATTTAATTTTATAAATAATTTTATAATTAATTTTTATTTAATTTTATTATAATTTTATATTTAATTTTATTTTTATTTTATAAATAATTTTATATTTAATTTTATATAATTTTTATAATTAATTTTATATTTAATTTTTAATTTAATTTTATAAAAATTTTTATAATTTTAATTTTATATTAATTTTTATTTAATTTTATAAATAATTTTATAAATAATTTTTATAAATAATTTTATAAATAATTTTATAAATATTTTATATATATTTTTATATATAATTTTATATTTAATTTTATAATTTTATATTTAATTTTATATTTAATTTTTATAATTTTATAAATAATTTTATAAATAATTTTATATTAATTTTAAATTAATTTTATAAATAATTTTTTATAATTAATTTTATAATTAATTTTATAAAAATAATTTTTATTAATTTTTATAAATAATTTTATATTTAATTTTATATTAATTTTTTAAATAATTTTATATTTAATTTTTATAAATAATTTTATAAATAATTTTTAAATAATTTTATATATAATTTTATAAATAATTTTATAAATAATTTTATATTTAATTTTTAAATAATTTTATAAATAATTTTATATTTAATTTTATAAATAATTTTATAAATAATTTTTATATTTAATTTTATAAATAATTTTATAAATAATTTTATAAATAATTTTATATTTAATTTTATAAATAATTTTATAAATAATTTTATAAATAATTTTATAAATAATTTTATAAATAATTTTATAAATAATTTTATATTTAATTTTTATAAATAATTTTATAAATAATTTTATAAATAATTTTATAAATTAATTTTATAAATAATTTTTATAAATAATTTTATATTTAATTTTTATAAATAATTTTATATTTAATTTTATAAATAATTTTATAAATAATTTTATAATAATTTTATAATAAATAAAATAATTTTATAATTTATAATTAATTTTTTAAATAATTTTATAAATAATTTTATAATTTAATTTTATAAATAATTTTATAAAAATAATTTAATTTTATTAATTTTATAATTAATTTTATATTTAATTTTATATTTAATTTTATAAATAATTTTATATTTAATTTTATAATTAATTTTATATTTAATTTTATAAATAATTTTATTTATAATTTTATAAATAAATTTATAAATAATTTTATATTTAATTTTATATTTATTTAATTTTATAAATAATTTTATATTTAATTTTATAAATAATTTTATAAATAATTTTATATTTAATTTTATTTATAATTTTATAAATAATTTTATATTTAATTTTATATTTAATTTTATAAATAATTTTATAAATAAAAGAAGTGGTGAAAGGATACAATATGACTTTTAGTAGTTCCTTCATTAATATCATATTTTTTTTTAAGTTCAGCTTGAAGAGCAAACAAAGCAGCATAACCCATAAATTGAGCAAAAGTAGTAATAAAAATTTCACGAAAAGCACGATTTGCATCAGAAATCTTTTCCTTTTCACTACAAACATCAGGATTTAATTGATTAGGATCAGTTGAATCAATAGAAAGAAGCGATTTTTTTTCTTCATCAGAATTTTCGTTAATTTCTTTTTCATTTTCTTCTATTTCTTCAATTTCTGCGTTTTCTTTTATTTTTATACTTTCTTTTATGTCTCTTATGTTTATATTTATTGGTATTTTTTCATTATCTTCTAAATCGTCATTTTCTTCTTTTTCTTCAATTTCTTTTATTTCTTTTGTTTCTTTAATTTCTTTTATTTCATTTGCTTTATCAATTTCTGCCATAACAAAAAAGAAATGGCATTTGTTATTTTTGTTTTTTTTTTTCTTTTAAACTTTTGCCCACAATTAAAAAAAAATTTTTTTTTTCTTTTTTTTTAATTTTTTTTTTTTCTTTTTTAAATCTTCAATTTTTCTCAATAAGATCAATTAAATTTGATTTAAATTTCTTTTTATTTTTATTTATTTTATTTATTTTATTTATTTTTTAAATTTAAATCGTCATCAAATCAATTAAAAAAAATTATTAAAAAAATTGATCATTTTAAAAAAAAAATTTTTCTTTTTTCTTTTTTCTTTTTAAATTGATTTATTTAAATTTAATCAATTAAACTTTATTTCAATATCGAAATAAAATTAATTAAAAATATTTATTTAATATTTATTTAAATTTTATTAATAAATTATTTATAAATCAATTTAATTATTTTTTATAATTCTTTATTTTAAATTAATTTATTTAAATTTAATCAATTAAACTTTATTTCAATATTTTTATAAAATTAATTAAAAATATTTATTTAAATTTTATTTAAATTTTATTAATAAATTATTAATTAATCAATTTAATTATTTTATAATTCTTTATTTTGAATTGATTTATTTAAATTTAATCAATTAAAAGTTTATTTCAATATTTATATAAAATTAATTAAAAATATTTATTTAAATTTTATTTAAATTTTATTAATAAATTATTTTAAATTTTTAATTATTTTTTAATTCTTTATTTTTGAATAAATTTATTTAAATTTAATCAATTAAACTTTATTTCAATATCGAAATAAAATTAATTAAAAATATTTATTTAAATTTTATTTAAATTTTTATTAATAAATTATTAATTAATCAATTTAATAATTTTATAATTCTTTATTTTAAATTAATTTATTTAAATTTAATCAATTAAACTTTATTTAAATATTTATATAAAATTAATTAAAAATATTTATTTAAATTTTTTATTTAATTTTTATTAATAAATTATTAATAAATCAATTTAATTATTTTATAATTCTTTATTTTAAATTAATTTATTTAAATTTAATCAATTAAACTTTATTTAAATATCGAAATAAAATTAATTAAAAATATTTTATTTAAATTTTATTTAAATTTTATTAATAAATTATTAATAAATCAATTTAATTATTTTATAATTCTTTATTTTAAATTAATTTATTTAAATTTAAATCAATTAAACTTTATTTAAATATCGAAATAAAATTAATTAAAAATATTTAAATTAAATTTTATTTAAATTTTATTAATAAATTATTAATAATTCAATTTAATTATTTTATAATTATTCATTTTTTTAAGTTAATTTATTTAAATTTAATCAATTAAACTTTATTTCAATATTTATATAAAATTAATCAAAAATATTTATTTAAATTTTATTTAAATTTTATTAATAAATTATTTATAAATCAATTTAATTATTTTTATAATTCTTTATTTTAAATTAATTTATTTAAATTTAATCAATTAAACTTTATTTAAATATTTATATAAAATTAATTAAAAATATTTATTTAAATTTTATTTAATTTTTATTAATAAATTATTAATAATTCAATTTAATAATTTTATAATTCTTTATTTTAAATTAATTTATTTAAATTTAATCAATTAAACTTTATTTCAATATTTATATAAAATTAATCAAAAATATTTAATTAAATTTTATTTAAATTTTATTAATAAATTATTAATAATTCAATTTAATAATTTTATAATTCTTTATTTTAAGTTAATTTATTTAAATTTAATCAATTAAACTTTATTTCAATATCGAAATAAAATTAATTAAAAATATTTATTTAAATTTTATTTAAATTTTATTAATAAATTATTTATAAATCAATTTAATTATTTTATAATTCTTTATTTTAAATTAATTTATTTAAATTTAATCAATTAAACTTTATTTCAATATTTATATAAAATTAATTAAAAATATTTATTTAAATTTTATTTAAATTTTATTAATAAATTATTAATAAATCAATTTAATTATTTTATAATTCTTTATTTTAAGTTAATTTATTTAAATTTAATCAATTAAACTTTATTTAAATATCTTTATAAAATTAAAAACCAAAAAAAATAAAAATTAAAGAAGGAAAAAGTTATTTTATTACTAGTTTTTAAATGTTAGTGTTTAATTGTTAGTTTTTAGTTTTTAGTTTTTAGTTTTTAATTGTTAGTGTTTTAGTGTTTAGTTTTTAATTTTTAGTTTTTAATGTTTAATTGTTAGTTTTTAATTGTTAAAGTTTTCATTTAATTTGATCATTTCGCAAAACGTTTATCATTAATTAAATTTTCAAGAAAATCCAAAACAAAAGGATGAATAAAAAGCCTTGTATTATGATGAATAAGAATATCCTTAATATCATCAAAATGGTTTGAAATATGCTGACGAATAATATGAACGGAGTTTGCAATTTCTGATTCTTGAACAGGATAATTTTGGAAAGTCCAAATATTCTTTTTTTCCTCAGGAATTTCGACAAATTGCTTATATAGCTTTACAACACGAACGGAACTTTGAGAAATAAAGTTGTTGAGACTCGATTGCGCGCCTGACATTGGTTCTGCTTGATTTGCAATGTTCTGGATGATTTTAGAGACAAGGACCAAGTTACGGCGATTAATTGGACTTATTTGATTTTTATCAACAATTCCAAAAGCCTCTGGTGTAGCAATTGCTGGGACAAAGAACCTCAAGAAGATGAAGCTGTTGATTGCTGTTGATGATGATGATGAGAATACTCTGCGAACCGACATATGTATTGACCTGCAGATCGTGAAAAATGGTACCGGCATTTCTCTTACTGAAATCATTATTTTTCCAATTACTTCATTTGCTATAAGCATTAGTGCGTTTTTGTTACGTTCTGCTTGCTCTTCTCCTACTCGTTTGGGATCTAGATCTAAATACTTCTTGATTCGTGATACCATGTTGATTATTGAACTTATTGTCGAGATTAGAAAATCTGCTCCAATTAAATGTGAATATATTCCAATCACTTTTGCTGGTAGTGAACTTGATCGGAACAGTGATTTATCTGAATCTGTTAGTTTTTGTTAAGTTGGAGTAAGATAATTTGGGAGTTGATTTAAATTTGAGAAAATGTTTAATTGTGATTTAAATTAAAAAATTAAATTAAAAAATTCAATTTAAATTAAAAAATTCAATTATAAAATTCAATTATAAAATTCAATTATAAAATCAAATTATAAAATTCAATTATAAAATTAAATTAAAAAATCAAATTAAAAAATTCAATTATAAAATCAAATTAAAAAATTCAATTATAAAATTAAATTAAAAAAATTAAATTAAAAATTAAATTAAAAATTCAATTATAAAATCAAATTTTTTGATTCAAATTTCCTTTTATTTTTGTTGAAACTTCAAGAAATATCATCCATCTTAAAAATGGTATTATCCGATCTCTTGAATGAAAAATATATACTAATGCTTTTCCAAGTGAACTTGCTGATTCAAATTTCCCTTTAAAATTTCTTGTTGAAAAAATTTAAAAATTGCAGAAAAAATTAAAAGAAAAAATTAAAATTAAAAGAAAATTAATCAATAAAATTATCATCTTCAATTAAAAGAAATCAAAATTAAAAATTAAAATTAAAGTTGATTCTAATTAAAATTAAAATTTAAATTTAAATTAAAATCAAAATTAAAATTGAAATTAAAATTAAAATTAAAATTAAAATTAAAATTAAAATTAAAATTAAAATTAAAATTAAAATTAAAATTAAAATTAAAATTAAAATCAAAATTTACAATTAATGATATTTTGCGTTGATAAATATCTGAAATCCATAAATTTAAATTTTCTTCATTCTTTGTTTTAATTATAAAAGTATGACCATCTTTTTCATTAACAACAATAAAAGTATTTTCTTCATCAAAAAAAGCAATATCAGAAGAACCAAGTTTGATTTGTGATTGTGATTGTGGTTGTGCTTGGGAATGTTCATCTTTTTGATTTGCTTTTGAATTTAAGTTTAAGTTTAAATTCACATTAGAATTTCCAGTTGTATTTGTAATAGAATTTTGAGAATCTGAATCTTTTTCATTTTCAACTTTAGGTTTTGATTTATAAATTGTTAAATATCTTAAAGAATAAGAAGCAAGTTTAAATTTCTTTTCTTTATCTTTGTAAAATTTCAATCTTTTTTGTGATAAACCAACAAATAAAGAAATCCATTGATTGAATGGATTTGAATTTGGATTTGAAAATTCTCTTGAATGCCTTAAATATCGAATATGCGATGTTACTTCTAATTCTTCTATTCTTTCAATTATATTTTTACTTTCTTCATTTTCAAATTCTTGATGAATGATATCAGAGGATCTATTTATTCTTAGCTTAATTAAAGGTATTAACTGTTTGCAAAAAATTGGCATAAATCTTATTGATATTTGTGATGAATCTTCGTTTCCGTTTTGGAAACAGTTTTGCCAGTATTGTATTAATGATTTCCAAATCCCAATTATTTCGGGTTTCATCTTTGAATTTTCAATATTGCTAAAATTGCATTTGTCATTTATCATTAATTCATCAAAGAAAAATTGTAATGGTAATAATTCTTCTATAAAAAGGAAACAGAAAAAATCAATTTTAATTGAATTAATTTAAATTGAATTGAATTAATTTAAATCTTTTATTTTGAATTGAATTAATTTAAATTGAATTAATTTAAATTGAATTGATTTAAATTGAATTGAATTAATTTGAATTGAATTAATTTTAATTTGAATTGAATTAGTTTGAATTGAATTAATTTAAATCGAATTAATTTAAATCTTTTATTTTAAATTGAATTAGTTTGAATTGAATTAATTTAAATCTTTTATTTTAAATTGAATTAATTTTAATTGAATTAATTTAAATCTTTTATTTTGAATTGAATTGATTTAAATTGAATTGATTTGAATTGAATTGAATTGATTGAATTGAATTATTTTGAATTGAATTATTTTGAATTGAATTAATTTTAATTTGAATTAATTTAAATCTTTTATTTTAATTGAATTAATTTAAATCTTTTATTTTAAATTTGAATTAATTTAAATTGATTTAAATTGAATTGAATTAATTCAAATCTTTTATTTTGAATTGAATTAATTTAAATTGAATTAATTTAAATTGATTTAAATTGAATTGAATTGATTGAATTGAATTAATTTAAATTGAATTGATTTGAATTGAATTAATTTGAATTGAATTAATTTTAATTGTTAATTTAAATCTTTTAATTTTAATTGTTAATTTAAATTGAATTAATTTAAATTGAATTATTTTAAATTGAATTAATTTGAATTGAATTAATTTTAATTGAATTAATTTAAATCTTTTATTTTGAATTGAATTAATTTTAATTGAATTAATTTGAATTGAATTAATTTAAATTGAATTAATTTAAATTTGAATTAATTTTAATTTGAATTCTTTAATTACCTTCCATAGAAACTGCTTGTAAAAGTTCAAAAAGAATATTCTCACAAAAATGAAAATCAAAATTTTGTAAATAAGGTTTTGTTAAAGAATTTCTATAAAAAAAAAAGAAACAAAATTAAATTTAGGTTAAAAAAATATTTCGAATAAAAAAACTCACAAAATACCTTATTAATTTATATAAACTTCGCTTTGGAAATCGTTTAAATGCTGGTTCATTAGAAAGAATATGTAATTTTCTTGAGGAAAGAAAAGAACAAATTTTAGAAATAACAATTGACTTTTGTTTCAAATTTAAATGTCGTAAAAAAATGTTTTTTTCTGCATTTGAAATTTTCAATTCTTGAATTAAAAATGCAAATGTATGCGGTGTTTCAATAAAAACTGGTGAAATATAATTAGTTAAATCAATTCCGGCAAGAAAACTCCAAAAAGATTGAAATTTTTTTTGTTCATTTTTTTCTTCTTCTTTTTTTTCATTTTCATTTTCATTTTCATTTTCATTTTCATTTTGATTGTTTTTTTTGTGTTTTTCTTTTGTTATTGTTTGAATATATTCAATAAATTTGCAAAATTCACTCCTTTCTTTTTGTAAATAACTTTCTGAGATTTTTATTATTGAATCTTTTGTATTTTGAACTTGTTTTTTTGGACTTATCTTGTCTTTATTCATAATTAATTAAACAATTATTTTTTTTTTAATTTTTTTTTTAATTTTTTTTTTAATTTTTTTTTTTAATTTGAATTTAATGTGTTGTAATTCAATTAATTTTAATTTAAATTTGAATTAAATTTAAAAAAAAAAAAAAAGAATGATCTAAAAAAGAAATGAAAGAAAAAAATGAAAAATAAAAAATTAAAAATAAAAAAATTAATTTAATTTTGAAATTAATTTCTTTTCTTTCTAAAAGATCTTTAACTTATTTTTATCCCTTTTTATTTTTTGATTCTTTAAAAAAAGAGAAAAAAAAAACAAAAAAAAACAAGTTCGAAAAATCATTTAAAAAATAACTTAATAAATTTAATCTTAATTTTCTTTTTTTTGAATTAAAATTTCTTTTTGATCATTTTCTTCTTTATTTTCTTGATCAGTTTCATCTTTATTTTCATTAATTAATTTATTTTCATCATTTGAATCATCACTTGAATTTTCAAGTTTTTGTTGATTATTTGATTTGATTTGTTCATTTCCATAAAAGAAAAATGGTAATTTTATTGATTTGTTGTAAACAAATGTTCCAAATATTGTTACAATAAATCCAACTAATTCAAGCCAACTCCATTTTGTCCATTTTTCTCCTAATTCTGAATCTGGAGATGAATAATAAACTATAAGTAAAGTTATCCAAATTAAAAATGGTCTAATTCCTTCTAAAATATTTCTATTTTTGATTTTTAATTTTGATTTAAAAAAAAAGTGGAATAAAAAAGAGGAAATTCCACTTTTTATTTGTTTATTATTTTTACCTAAATAAAGCAGATGAAAATGATGTAATATACATTCCTAAAATATTAATTGCAAAAATTGCAGCAATATAAGTAAGTGTATAAGCAATTAAAACACCAGAATGATAAAGCATAACAAAAGTATCTAAACTATCCTCATGAACACCATTTCCATCTTTTCCTGGTAAGAAATATGCAATAATCATAAACACAATACAGAATAAAAATATTTTATTTTGGATATTTAGTATATTTAATTTTAATAATTTTAAAAGATATTTTATTTTTGAATATTTAAGATATTTAATATATTTAATATATTTAAGATATTTAATATATTTAAGATATTTAAGATATTTAAGATATTTAAGATATTTAAGATATTTAAGATATTTAAGATATTTAAGATATTTAAGATATTTAAGATATTTAAGATATTTAAGATATTTAGGATATTTATTATATTTAATATATTTAAGATATTTAATATATTTAATATATTTTGGATATTTAAGATATTTAAGATATTTAATATATTTAAGATATTTAAGATATTTAATATATTTAATATATTTAAGATATTTAATATATTTTTAAGATATTTCATGATATTTAAGATATTTAATATATTTAAATATATTTAAGATATTTTGGATATTTAATATATATTTAATATTTATATTTAAGATATTTAATATATTTAGGATATTTAATATATTTAAGATATTTTGGATATTTAAGATATTTAATATTTTTAATATATTTAAGATATTTAATATATTTAATATATTTAAGATATTTAATATATTTAAGATATTTAATATATTTGATATATTTAAGATATTTAATATATTTGATATATTTAAGATATTTAATATATTTAAGATATTTAAGATATTTAAGATATTTAAGATATTTAAGAATGAAAACTTACACATCCCTTCAAAAGCTGTTAAATTAATTAAATATAAAAAGAATAAGAAGAAGAATAGTAAAAATTAATTTCTTTTTAAAAATACTATTAAAAAAAAATAATTTACCAACAATAGCCCATTCAGATGCATTAATATCATGTAATAATTGTTCTTCAAAAATTGTTTGAAGAGCCTATTAATAAAATAAAATAATAAATTGAGGAAAATTTAAGAATTATTTTTTTTTTGAAATTCCAAAAATGAAAATGAAAAATTTGGAAAATAAATTATATTTATTAAGTAAATATACCCAAACAAATTGAGAAATAATAACTAAAACAATTCCAATAGCTCTTAAAGTAACTGAAGAAGATCCATTTGATGTATCTTCTGGTGCTTTTAATGTTGCAACTCCAACAAGAACTAATCCAATTACTACAATTATTACTCCAAACCATTCATATTTTGGAAGTTTATGTTTTCTATATACAACTGCAAGAAATGCTGTAAAAATAATAACTGTATTTCGAAACATCTTATTTATTTTAATTTAAATTTGAATTTATAATAAAAAAAAAGAGGAATATTTATTTAATAATTTTATTCCATTTTTTTTTAATTTTAATTTTATAATTTAAATTTTTATTTACTTGCCAATCAGATCCAGAAAGCCTTTATTTATTTATTTATTTATTTATTTATTTATTTATTTATTTATTTATTTATTTATTTATTTATTTATTTATTTATTTATTTATTTATTTATTTATTTATTTATTTATTTATTTATTTATTTATTTATTTATTTATTTATTTATTTATTTATTTATTTATTTATTTATTTATTTATTTATTTATTTATTTATTTATTTATTTATTTATTTATTTATTTATTTATTTAATTTATTTATTTATTTATTTATTTATTTATTTGTTTATTAAGTTATTTATTTTGAATTTTTTAAATTTAAAATTATTTTTTAATTACCAAATTAAAGCAACTCCTGATACAAACCCTGCCTAAAATTGTTTGAAAAATCAATTCAAAATGAAATGAATTCAATTTTAAATTTAAAAAAGAAAAAAGTGGAATGAAATTATTCAAAATTTTTTAAACAATTTACAATTAAATCACAAGTTGCAGGAGCCATTACTAATATAGAAATTCTTTTTAAAGGTGTTGGTGGTTTAGATTCAACAATTTCTTTCTCATCTGAAGTTAATATTGGCTCTGATTCTTTTGTTTTTGGTTTTCTTATTCCAAAGAAACAAAACAACAGTGCAACAAACATTCTAAAAAAATAAATTTAGGGAAAATAAATTTAATCATAGATTAAATAATAAATTAAATTAAAAGTTTTGAGAAAATAAAAGATAGATTTAATATTTACGCCCAATCTAGTTTTTTTTGTTAAACAAAATAAAGCAAATAATAAAAAAAGCAAAATTTTAATTAAAAAATAAGAATATAAAGTGAAATGAAAGAAAAAAAAGATAAACAAGCAAACTTTGAAACCAAGGCTTTTCAAAATAATGTTTATCTCCATGAATTCCTTTTGATTTAGTTTGATACATTAATTTATTCATAACAACAGAAAAAATGCCTGAAATTAACATTCCAATAATAACTAACCATTTAAAAAGTGTAGTTGATTGTCTTTTGCCCATTTTTTTAAATTTAAAAATGAAATGAAAAAATGAATTTAGTTTTAAGGAAAATTTTATCTTTTTTAAATTCGATCCAAATCAAAAGAAATTGACAAATAAAGAAATTAATCTTTATTTTCTGATTTTTCAATTAAATTCTCTTTTTGATTTAAATCCTTATTATCTTCTTTATTATTATTATTATTGGTATCTTCTTTATTATTTTGTTCTAAATCATTTGATTCATTTTCATCTTTATTTTCAATTAAATTATTATCATTATATAGATCATCATTTGAATCATCACTTAAATTTTCTTCCTTTAAAATCTGGTGTTTTTGTTGATTATTTGATTTGTTTTGTTCGTTTCCATAAAAGAAAAATGGTAATTTTATCACTTTGTTGTAAACAAATGTTCCAAATATTGTTACAATAAATCCAACTAATTCAAGCCAACTCCAACTTGTCCATTTTTCTCCTAATTCTGAATCTGGAGATGAATAATAAACTATAAGTAAAGTTATCCAAATTAAAAATGGTCTAATTCCTTCTAAAATATTTCTATTTTTGATTTTTAATTTTGATTTAAAAAAAAAGTGGAATAAAAAAGGGGAAATTCCACTTTTTATTTGTTTATTATTTTTACCTAAATAAAGCAGATGAAAATGATGTAATATACATTCCTAAAATATTATATCCAAAAATTACAGCAATATAAGTAAGTGTAAAAGCAATTAAAACACCAGAATGATAAAGCATAACAAAAGTATCTAAACTATCCTCATGAACACCATTTCCATCTTTTCCTGGTAAGAAATATGCAATAATCATAAACACAATACAGAATAAAAATCCCCCTTAAATTTTAATAATTTTAAAAAATATTTTATTTTGAATATTTATGATATTTATGATATTTAAGATATTTAAGATATTTAAGATATTTAATATATTTAATATATTTAAGATATTTAAGATATTTAAGATATTTAAGATATTTAAGATATTTAAGATATTTAAGATATTTAATATATTTAATATATTTAAGATATTTAATAATGAAAACTTACACATTCCTTCAAATCCTATTTATTTGTGATTAAATATAAAAAAAAGAATAAGATTAATAATAATAAAAAAAATGAATTAATTAATTAATTAATATCTTTTTTTTTCATTTCAAAAATATTATTTTAAATAATAAAAATAATTTACCAACAATAGTCCATTCAGTTGCATTAACATCATGTAATAATTGTTCTTCAAGGATTGTTTGGAAAGCCTATTAATAAAATAAAATAATAAATTGAGGAAAATTTGAGAATTATTTTTTTTTTGAAATTCCAAAAATGAAAATGAAAAATTTGGAAAATAAATTATATTTATTAAGTAAATATACCCAAACAAATTGAGAAATAACAACTAAAACAATTCCAATAGCTCTTAAAGTAACTGAAGAAGATCCATTTGATGTATCTTCTGGTGCTTTTAATGTTGCAACTCCAACAAGAACTAATCCAATTACTACAATTATTACTCCAAACCATTCATATTTTGGAAGTTTATGTTTTCTATATACAACTGCAAGAAATGCTGTAAAAATAATAACTGTATTTCGAAACATCTTTTTTATTTTAATTTAAATTTGAATTTATAATAAAAAAAAGAGGAATATTTATTTAATAATTTTATTCCATTTTTTTTAATTTTAATTTTATAATTTAAATTTTTATTTACTTGCCAAACAGATCCAGAAAGCCTTTATTTGTTTATTTATTTGTTTATTTATTTGTTTATTTATTTATTTGTTTATTTGTTTATTCATTTATTTGTTTATTTGTTTATTCAGTTATTTTTTGAATTTTTTAAATTTAAAATTATTTTTTAATTACCAAAGTAATCCAACTCCTGATACAAAAGTAGCCTAAAAAATCAATTTTAAATTTAAAAAAGAAAAAAGTGGAATGAAATTATTCAAAATTTTTTAAACAATTTACAATTAAATCACAAGTTGCAGGAGCCATTACTAATATAGAAATTCTTTTTAAAGGTGTTGGTGGTTTAGATTCAACAATTTCTTTCTCATCTGAAGTTAATATTGGCTCTGATTCTTTTGTTTTTGGTTTTCTTATTCCAAATAAACAAAAACTCATTCCAACAAACATTCTAAAAAATAAATTTAGGGAAAATCAAAATAATTATTTAAAAAAGAAGGAAGAATTAAGGATTCTTTTTTTTATCAATTTCAAAAAAATTTAATTATTAATTAAATTATAAATAAAATTATAAATAAAAATATAAATAAAATTATAAATAAAATTATAAATAAAATTATAAATTAAATTATAAATTAAATTATAAATTAAATTATAATTAAAATTATTGATTAAATTATAAATTAAATCATAAATTAAATTATAAATTAAATTATAATTAAAATTATAAATTAAATTATAAATAAAATCATAGATTAAATAATAAATTAAATTAAAAGTTTTGAGAAAATAAAAGATAGATTTAATATTTACGCCCAATCTAGTTTTTTTTGTTAAACAAAATAAAAGCAAATAATAAAAAGCAAAATTTTAATTAAAAAATAAGAATATAAAGTGAAATGAAAGAAAAAAAAAGATAAATAAATAAATAAACAAACCCTGAAGCCAAGGCTTTTCAAAATAATGTTTATCTCCATGAATTCCTTTTCCTTTAGTTTGGTACATAAGTTTACTTATAACAACAGAAACAACTCCTGCAATTAACATTCCAATAATAACTAACCATTTAAAAAGTGTAGTTGATTGTCTTTTACCCATTTTTTTAAATTTAAAAATGAAATGAAAAATGAATTTAGTTTTAAGGAAAATTTTATCTTTTTTAAATTCGATTTAAATCAAAAGAAATTGGCAAATAAAGAAATCAATCTTTATTTTCTGATTTTGATTTAAATCTTTATTTTCTTCTTCTTTATTATTTTGTTCTAAATCATTTGATTCAATTATTATCTTCATTTTCTTCTTTATTTTTATTGTTATCTTCTAAATCATCACTTAAATTTTCTTCCTTTAAAATCTGGTGTTTTTGTTGATTATTTGATTTGATTTGTTCATTTCCATAAAATAAAAATGGTAATTTTATTGATTTGTTGTAAACAAATGTTCCAAATATTGTTACAATAAATCCAACTAATTCAAGCCAACCCCAAGTTGTCCATTTTTCTCCTAATTCTGAATCTGGAGATGAATAATGAACTGTAAGTAAAGTTATCCAAATTAAAAATGGTCTAATTGCCTCTATAAGATTTCTATTTTTGATTTTAATTTTTGATTTTAATTTTGATTTAAAAAAAAAGTGGAATAAAAAAGAGGAAATTCCACTTTTTATTTGTTTATTATTATTATTATTATTTTTTTTACCTAAATAAAGCAGATGAAAATGATGTGATATACACTCCTGTAATATTATATACAAAAACTACAGCAATATAAGTAAATGTAAAAGCAATTAAAACACCAGAATGATAAAGCATAACAAATGAATCCAATGTATTTTCATGAAGACCATTTCCATCTTTTCCTGGTAAGAAATATGCAATAATCATAAACACAATACAGAATAAAAATCCCCCTTAAATTTTAATAATTTTAAAAAATATTTTATTTTGAATATTTAAGATATTTAAGATATTTAAGATATTTAAGATATTTAGGATATTTAAGATATTTAAGATATTTAAGATATTTAAGATATTTAAGATATTTAAGATATTTAATATATTTAAGATATATTTAATATATTTAAGATATTTAATATATTTAAGATATTTAATATATTTAAGTATTTAAGATATTTAATATATTTAAGATATTTAATATATTTAAGATATTTAATATATTTTAAAATATTTTAAGATATTTAATATATTTAAGATATTTTAAAATATTTAATATATTTAATATATTTAAGATATTTAATATATTTAAGATATTTAATATATTTAAGATATTTATGATATTTAAGATATTTAATATATTTAATATATTTAAGATATTTAAGATATTTAAGATATTTAAGATATTTAATATATTTAAGATATTTAATAATGAAAACTTACACATTCCTTCAAATCCTATTTATTTGTGATTAAATATAAAAAAAAGAATAAGATTAATAATAATAATAATAATAAAAAAAAATGAATTAATTAATTAATATCTTTTTTTTTCATTTCAAAAATATTATTTTAAATAATAAAAATAATTTACCAACAATAGTCCATTCAGTTGCATTAATATCATGTAATAATTGTTCTTCAAAAATTGTTTGGAAAGCCTATTAATAAAATAAAATAATAAATTGAGGAAAATTTGAGAAGTATTTTTTTTTTGAAATTCCAAAAATGAAAATGAAAAATTTGGAAAATAAATTATATTTATTAAGTAAATATACCCAAACTAATTGTCCAATAGTAACTAAAAGAATCCCAATAGCTCTTAAAGTAACTGAAGAAGATCCATTTGATGTATCTTCTGGTGCTTTTAATGTTGCAACTCCAACAATAACTAATCCAATTACTACAATTATTACTCCAAACCATTCATATTTTGGAAGTTTATGTTTTCTATATACAACTGCAAGAAATGCTGTAAAAATAATAACTGTATTTCGAAACATCTTATTTATTTTAATTTAAATTTGAATTTATAATAAAAAAAAAGAGGAATATTTATTTAATAATTTTATTCCATTTTTTTTTAATTTTAATTTTATAATTTAAATTTTTATTTACTTGCCAAACAGATCCAGAAAGCCTTTATTTTATTTATTTATTTATTTATTTGTTTATTTGTTTATTTGTTTATTTATTTATTTATTTATTTGTTTATTTGTTTATTTGTTTATTTATTTTGAATTTTTTAAATTTAAAATTATTTTTTAATTACCAAATTAAAGCAGCATTTGATAAAAAACTTGCCTAAAAAATCAATTTTAAATTTAAAAAAGAAAAAAGTGGAATGAAATTATTCAAAATTTTTTAAACAATTTACAATTAAATCACAAGTTGCAGGAGCCATTACTAATATAGAAATTCTTTTTAAAGGTGTTGGTGGTTTAGATTCAACAATTTCTTTCTCATCTGAAGCTAATATTGGTTTCGATTCTTGTGTTTTTGGTTTTCTTATTCCAAATAAACAAAAACTCATTCCAAAAAACATTCTAAAAAATAAATTTAATTTTAAGTTTTAAATCAATTTATAAATAATCTTAAATCATAAAATAAATTAAATTATGAGGAAATAAAAGGAAAATTTAGTATTTACGTCCAATCTAAATTTTAATAAAAAAAAAGGAAAAAAAAGCAAAAATTTAATTAAAAAAAGAAGAATATAAATTGGATTGAAAGAAAAAAAATTTTTTTAAACAAGTAAACCTTGAAACCAAGGCTTTTCAAAATAATGTTTATCTCCATGAATTCCTTTTGATTTAGTTTGATACATTAATTTACTCATAACAACAGAAACAACACTAGCAATAGACATTCCAATAATAATTAACCATTTAAAAAGTTTAGTTGATTCTCTTTTGCCCATTTTTTTTAAATTTAAAAAAAAAAATGATAATGAAAACAAAATTTTTTTTAGAGTAAAAAGTTTGTTCCAAAAAAAAAAAAACTTTTTTTAATTTTGCTTTTTTTTTGTTTTTTTTTGTTTTTTATTTTGAATGATTTTTGATTTAGTTTTTGATTCTATTTCTTTTAAAAAAGTTAAAAGAAAAAAGTAAGAAAGAAAAAAGAATTTAAAAAAAGAAGAATTTAAAGAAAAAAGAAAGAAGAAATTAATCTTTTTTTTCTGAATTAGAACTTGTTTCTTGATCATCAATTTGGAAAACATCATCATTTAAATCATCTTTTTCATCTTTTTCATCATTTCCATCATTAATTGGTTTATCTAATGGATTTCCATAAAAGAAACATGGCAACTTTATTACCCGATTGTAAATAAATGCTCCAAATAATGTTACAAGAAATCCACCTAATTCAAGCCAACTCCATTTTGTCCATTTTTCTCCTAATCCGGAATCTGGTGCTGAATAATGAATCACAACTAAAGACATCCAGATTAAAAATGGTCGGATTCCTTCCAAAATATTTCTATTTTAATATAAATTTTAATTTTAATTTTAAAATGAATTTTAATTTTAATTTTAATTTTAATTTTAATTATAATTTTAATTTTATAATTTTAATTTTATAAATGAATTTTAATTTTAATTTTAATTTTAATTTTATAAATGAATTTTGATTGTAATTTTAATTTTAATTTTAATATAAATTTAATTTTAATTTTAATTTTAATTTTAATTTTAATTTTAATTTTAATTTTAATTTTAATTTTAATTTTAATTTTAATTTTAATTTTAATTTTAATTTTAATTTTAATTTTAATTTTAATTTTATAAATGAATTTTAATTTTATAAATGAATTTTAATTTTATAAATGAATTTTAATTTTAATTTTATAAATGAATTTTAATTTAAATTTTAATTTTAATTTTAATATAAATTTTAATTATAATTTTAATTTTAATTATAATTATAATTTTATAAATGAATTTTAATTTTAATTTTATAAATGAATTTTAATTTTAATTTTAATTTTAATTTTATAAATGAATTTTGATTGTAATTAGCAACCTAAGTAAAGCAGATGAAAAGGCTGTAATAATCATTCCTAAAATATTATATCCAAGAATAACAACAACATAAGTAAGTGTAAAAGCAATTAAAACACCAGAATGTCCAAGCATAACAAATGAATCAATAGTATTTTCATGAACACCATCTCCATCATCTCCTGGTAAGAAATATGCAATAATCATAAACACAATACAGAATAAAAATCCCCCTTAAATTTTAATAATTTTAAAAAATATTTTATTTCCATTTATTCAAATTATTTTAATTACTTTAATAAACTAAAAAAAACTTACATAATCCTTCAAATCCTTTTTCATTTTTTGAAATAAATTGTTTTGAAATAAATTGTTTTGAAATAAATTGTTTTGAAATAAATTAGTTTTGAAATAAATTAGTTTTGAAATAAATTGTTTGAAATAAATTAGTTTTGAAATAAATTAGTTTGAAATAAATTGTTTTGAAATAAATTAGTTTTGAAATAAATTAGTTTGAAATAAATTAGTTTGAAATAAATTAGTTTGAAATAAATTAGTTTGAAATAAATTAGTTTGAAATAAATTAGTTTGAAATAAATTGTTTGAAATAAATTGTTTTGAAATAAATAAAGTTTGAAATAAATTGTTTTGAAATAAATTAGTTTGAAATAAATTGTTTTGAATTAAATTGTTTTGAAATAAAATGTTTTGAAATAAATTGTTTTGAAATAAATTAGTTTGAAATAAATTGTTTTGAATTAAATTGTTTTGAAATAAATTAGTTTTGAAATAAATTAGTTTTGAAATAAATTAGTTTGAAATAAATTGTTTTGAATTAAATAAAGTTTGAAATAAATTAGTTTGAAATAAATTAGTTTGAAATAAATTGTTTTGAAATAAATTAGTTTGAAATAAATTAGTTTTGAAATAAATTAGTTTTAAAATAAATTAGTTTGAAATAAAATGTTTTGAAATAAATTAGTTTTGAAATAAATTAGTTTGAAATAAATTAGTTTTGAAATAAATTAGTTTTGAAATAAATTGTTTTGAAATAAATTAGTTTGAAATAAATTAGTTTTGAATTAAATAAAGTTTGAAATAAATTAGTTTGAAATAAATTGTTTTGAATTAAATAAAGTTTGAAATAAATTAGTTTTGAAATAAATTAGTTTTGAAATAAATTAGTTTTGAAATAAATTAGTTTTGAAATAAATTAGTTTTGAAATAAATTGTTTTGAATTAAATTTTTTTCAAATTTAAAATTTATAAAAAAGATAATTTACCAACAATAGCCCATTCAGACGCATCAACATCATGTAATAATTGTTCTTCCCAAATTGTTTGAAGAGCCTATTAATGAAATAAAATGATAAATTGAGGAAATTTTTTTTAAATCAAAAAAAATGAATAAAAAATAAAAAGTGAATTTTTTTCTTAAATAAAAATTACTTGAATAAATTGAGAAACAATAACTAAAAGAATTCCAATACCTCTCAAAGTAACTGAAGAAGATCCATTTGAAGATTCTTCAGGTGATTTTAATAAAGCAATACCAACAATAATTAATCCAATTACTACAACAACAACAGCAAATATATCAACTTTTGGAAGTTTATGTTTTCTATATACAACTGCAAGAAGTGCTGTAAATAGAATAATTGTGCTTCGGAACATCTTTTAATTTTAATTTTAATTTCAATTTGAAATTGAATTTGAAATTAAAATTGAAATTGAATTTGAATTTGAATTTGAAATTGATTTTGAAATTGAAATTAAAATTGAAATTGAAATTGAATTTGAATTTGAAATTGATTTTGAAATTGAAATTAAAATTGAATTTGAAATTGAAATTGAAATTGAAATTGAATTTGAATTTGAATTTGAATTTGAAATTAATTTGAATTTGATTTTGAATTTGAAATTGAAATTGAAATTGAAATAGAATTTGAAATAGAATTTGAAATTGAAATTGAAATTGAAATTTGAAATTGAAATTAAAATTGAAATTAAAATTGAAATTTAATTTGAAATTGAAATTGAATTTGAATTTGAAATTGAAATAGAATTTGAATTTAAAATTGAAATTTAATTTGAAATTGAAATTAAAATTTAATTTGAAATTGAAATAGAATTTGAAATAGAAATTGAATTTGAATTTGAATTTGAATTTGAAATTGAAATTGAATTTGATTTTGAAATAGAATTTGATTTTGAAATAGAATTTGAAATTGAATTTGAAATTGAAATTGAAATTGAAATAGAATTTGAAATTGATTTTGAAATTGAAATTGAAATTAAAATTTAATTTGAATTTGAAATTGATTTTGAATTTGAAATTGAAATTGAAATTGATTTTGAAATTGAAATTGAATTTGAAATTGATTTTGAAATTGAAATTGATAATTACTTGCCAAACGGAACCAGGAAGCCTTAATTAATAGTTTCAATAAATAAATAATAATAAAATGTGAAAAAATAAATTTTAAAATAAGAATAAAAGAAAAAATTAAAAATACCAAAGCAATCCAACATTCATTAAGAAAGTTGCCTAAAAATTAAAATTAATTGAATTGAGTTAAAATTAAAATTGATTTTGAAATTGAAATTGATTTTGAAATTGATTTAGAAATTGAAATTGAATTTGAAATTGATTTTGAAATTGATTTTGAAATTGAAATTGAAATTGAAATTGAAATTGAAATTGAAATTGATTTTGAAATTGAAATTGATTTTGAAATTGGAATTGAAATTGAAATTAAAATAAATTTACAATTAAATCACAACTTGCAGGTGCCATTACTAATATAGAAAGCCTTTTTAATGGTGTTGGTTGTTTAAATTCATTAATAGTTCCATCATCTGTTGTTAAAAATGGTTCTGATTCTTTTGTTTTTGGTTTTCTTATTCCAAATAAACAAAGCATCATTCCAATAAACATTCTATTAAAAAATTCATTAAATCAATAAATTATTTTATTTTTATATTTGAAAAAAAAAATGAAGAGTTGAAGAAAATTGTTTCTCTTTTACGTCCAATCTATTTTGTTTTGAATTATTTAAATCAAGAAATTTTATAAATGAATTTTGATTTTAATTTTATAAATTTAATTTATAATTTTAATTTTATAAATGAATTTTAATATTAATTTTAATTTTATAAATGAATTTTAATTTTAAAAATGGAATTTTTTGTTTTATTTTTTTTAATTTTAAATAAATGAATTTAAAATTTTTAAAAATGAATTTTAATTTTAATTTTATATTTGAAAAATGAATTTTATTTTTAATTTTAATTTTAATTTTAATTTTAATTTAAATCAAGAAATTTTAATTTTAATTTTAATTTTAATTTTAATTTTATAAATGAATTTTAATTTTAATTTTAATTTTAATTTTAATTTTAATTTTAATTTTAATTTTATAAATGAATTTTAATTTTAATTTTAATTTTAATTTTAATTTTGATTTTAATTTTATAAATGAATTTTAATTTTATAAATGAATTTTAATTTTATAAATTGAATTTTAATTTTATAAATGAATTTTAATATTAATTTTAATTTTAATTTTATAAATGAATTTTAATTTTATAAATGAATATTAATTTTAATTTTAATTTTAATTTTATAAATGAATTTTAATTTTATAAATGAATTTTTAAATTGAATACAAACCTTGATACCAAGGTTTTGTAAAATAATGCCGATCTCCATGAATTCCTTTTGATTTGGTTTGGTACATTAATTTACCAACAACAACTGCTGCTGCTCCTGAAACTAACATTCCAATAATAACTAACCATTTAAAAAGATTGGTTGATTGTCTTTTCCCCATTTTTATTGAATAAAATTGAAATAAGAAAAGAAATAAAAAAATGAAAAAATGAAAAAATGAAAAAAAAAATTTTTTTGAATTTAAAAAAAAATAAAAAGAATTTTTCTTTTTGTTTATTTTTTGTTAAATTGTTTTCCGTTTTATTAAAAGGAAAAAAAGAAAAAAAGAAAATTGAATTGAGGAAAAAAAAATTCCAAAAGAAAAGAAGAGAAGAAAAGAAAAGAAAAAATTAATTGGAAATTCTTTTAAGAAGAGAAAAAATTAAAATTTAGAAAGTTTTGAAAATAATTGTTGATAAATTGAATCTTGTTTTTTTTGAATTGAATCAAGTGTATTTTTCAAATAAATTCGATCAGTATAATCTGATTTTTTAGCATTTTCAAATAATTTCAATAATAATTTTGCAGATTGTTTATCAAGAACATAATGTTCAATTAAAATATTAAAGAAATCCAAAGAAAGAATTGCATTTTTCTTTTTTGACTAAAATAAAATTAAAAATTAAAATTAAAATTAAAATTAAAATTAAAATTTTTAATAATTATAATTATTTACTTGAGGATTCATTTCTTTTTCTAAAACATAAAGTTCATTCATTACTTCTTGTACTAAAATTGAAGAAAAACCTTGAAGTTCTTGTAAAAATTCTGAATCACCTGCATATAAAGTATCATTACTATCAATATTTGGAACATGATAAATATAATTTCTTTGTGATAAAGAAGCAAAAAGCATAATTAAACTGAAATAAATTTGAATTTTTGCATCACTTCCTTGAGACCTTTTTTTTTTTAATTAAAAATTTTTTTTATTTGAATTTTTTTGAAAACAAATTTCATGTTAATTAAAATTTTTTTTGATTTGAAATTAAAATTACCAAGGAAAATCTTTAAGAACCTTAATCATGGCTTTGATTAAATAAGAAGCTCCAAGTTCTGGATGACCAGGAACAACCAATAAAATACTTGAAAAATAACGTAAGAAATCAATTAATTTTTGTTCATCAATTAAAACAGAATTTGAATCACCAGAACTTTTTTGAGTTGATAATTCCTGAAACAAAGTCAAAGCAGCTCTAAAAAAGGTATCAGCTTGAGACACAATCGAATTAATTAATGAAATTTCACCAGCTTGAAGATAAAGATTCAACCGAAGAAAATAATCATTCATTGATGGGATTGTGATATAAGCATAAGACAAACAAGCTTTAACAAAATCTGTTGTTTTCTTAGTATGTTTTTTCTTAACAATCTTAAACGTTTTCATTGTGAGCAATAAAGCTCTTTGAACAAGACATCCAATAACAGAATCAAGATTAAGAAAGGTTTCTCTGCATTCAACCAAAAAATTCAGTTCTTTTTCAACTTCATTTCCAAAATAAGTTTTTTCCAAAAAATTGGAAATTAATTGTGAAATTTCTTTTATTTGTTCTGGTGTTGATAAACTTGTAATTGAATCATGAAGTAATTTTGTTTGTTCAAAAATTGAATATAAAATCAATGGATCTGATACAAATTCACTGGATTTCATAAGACTGTTAACTATTGTTTTTGCAAGTTCAACTTTTGAATCTCCAGTTATTAAGTTCATTAATTTGGTAAAGTTATCTGAAAATAAAACTGCTGTTAAACTTGGTGAAAACCAAATGATTTTTTGTGTAATTGTTGCTATTTGTAAAACTATGTCTTTACTTCCTGATTTGGATATATGTCTTAAAATATCTTTTACCATTACATCTACATGTTTTGTCTATTTTTTTTTTTTTAATATTTTTAATATTAATTTTTAATTTTTCATGTTTGTGGAAAATTTACACTGCAATTTTTTAATGGATATTCAATAAAAACTTCAGCTACTGAAATATAATCATGAATTTCTGGAAATCTTGAAACAACATTCCAAATTTCATTTAAAACTTTGAGTATTTTTTCTTTTGGTGGTGGTGTAATACATAATGTTCTACCCAAAGTAACATATAGTTTATACTATTTTTAAATTTATTTTTAAATTTAATTTAAAAAAAAGTTTTTTTTTGATTTTTATTTATAATTTTTACTCGAGGAATTGAATCATCTAATTCTTGAAATATTTGAATTAATTGTGTAATATTGGATGAAATTATTGAAGGTCTAAAAGAATTTAAAATTATTTCAAAAATCATTGATGATTGACAATTTTCTTTAAAAATGGATAAAATTTTCAAAAATGTTTCCTAATTTTTTAAATAAAATTAAAATTAAAATTAAAATTAAGAATTAAAAAGGAAAAAGAATATTTTTGATACATTATTTCCGTCTAAACCAATATTTTGAATAATCCATTCAATAGCAGGTTTATGAAGATCAATATATTTATTAAAATCTAAACCTTTTTTCTGTAAATATTGTGTATGTCTTTCTGAAAGTAATTGATGTCTTTTTAAAATTTAAAAATTATTATTGTTTAAAATTTAAAAAATTTTGTTTTTTTTCGATTTAAATTTTTTTTAATTACTTGAAAGATAGTAAATAATCTTCAAATAAATCAACAATAAAATCATTTTTGTTTGGAAGAAGTTCTTTTGCCTTTTTAACTAAATAAGCTCTACAATATAAAGCAGTAATTGGTTTTCCAATTCCTCGAATCATTTTTCCAAGTCTTTCAATTGCATCACCAAGTTCTTCATTAGAAAAGAATTTATAACAAGATAAAAATGCAATTTCTGTATAAATTCTTGGTAAAACTTCACGAACACTAACAATTTTATAAAACCAATTTCTAGCAGTTTCTTTTGAAGGTTCAGGAACTTGTTCAATAGTAAAATCTCCTAAATATTTTTATTAATATTTTTATAAATATTTTTACAAATAATTTTATAAATATTTTTATTAATATTTTTATTAATAATTTTATTAATAATTTTATTAATAATTTTATTAATAATTTTATTAAATATTTTTATTAATATTTTTATTAAATATTTTTATTAAATATTTTTATTAATATTTTTATTAATATTTTTATTAAATATTTTTATTAATATTTTTATTAAATATTTTTATTAAATAATTTTATAAATATTTTTATTAATATTTTTATAAATATTTTTATTTATATTTTTATTAATATTTTTATTAATATTTTTATTAATTATATTTATTAATATTTTTATTAATAATTTTATAAATAATTTTATTAATATTTTTATTAATATTTTTATTAATATTTATATTAATATTTTTATAAATATTTTTATTAATATTTTTATAAATATTTTTATTAATATTTTTATTATTATTTTTATTATTATTTTTATTAATATTTTTATTAATAATTTTATTAATAATTTTATTAATATTTTTATTAATAATTTTATTAATATTTTTATTAATATTTATATTAATAATTTTATAAATATTTTTATTAATATTTTTTATTATTATTTTTATTAATAATTTTATTAATATTTTTATTAATATTTTTATTAATATTTTTATTAAATATTTTTATAAATATTTTTATTAATAATTTTATTAATATTTTTATTAAATAATTTTATTAATATTTTTATTAATATTTTTATTAAATATTTTTATTAATTATATTTATAAATATTTTTATTAATATTTTTATAAATATTTTTATTAATATTTTTTATTAATATTTTTATTAATAATTTTTATTAATATTTTTATTAATAATTTTTATTAATAATTTTATTAATAATTTTATTAATATTTATATAAATATTTTTATTAATATTTTTATTAATATTTTTATTAATATTTTTATTAATATTTTTATTAATATTTTTATTAATATTTTTATTAATATTTTTATTAATAATTTTATTATTAATATTTTTATTAATATTTTTATTAATAATTTTTATTAAATATTTTTATTAATATTTTTATTAATATTTTTAGTAATAATTTTATTAATATTTTTATTAATATTTTTATAAAATATTTTTATAAATATTTTTATTAATATTTTTATTAATATTTTTATTAATATTTTTATTAATAATTTTATTAATATTTTTATTAATATTTTTATTAATATTTTTATTATTATTTTTATTAATATTTTTATTAATAATTTTATTAATATTTTTATTAATATTTTTATTAATATTTTTATTAATATTTTTATTATTATTTTTATTAATATTTTTATAAATATTTTTATTAATATTTTTATTAATAATTTTATTAAATAATTTTATTAATAATTTTATTAATATTTTTATAAATAATTTTATTAATATTTTTATTAATATTTTTATTAAATATTTTTATTAATATTTTTATTAATATTTTTATTAATATTTTTATTAATTATATTTATTAATATTTTTATTAATAATTTTATAAATATTTTTATTAATATTTTTATTAATATTTTTATTAATATTTTTATTAATATTTTTATTAATATTTTTATTAAATATTTTTATAAATATTTTTATAAATTATATTTCAAATTAACTGTTTAAAGGTGGATATTTTCTTCCAGTTAATGGATCTATTGCATCAGTTAAATCTAATAATCTATCAAAAACTAAATCACCAAATGAATCAAATAAATCAGCAAGAAGAAAAAATTGACTTGGATAAAAAGGAAGACAACTTGTATTTCTTAACATTTTTGCAGCCTTATTTTTTAAAATTAAAATTCCTTTTAAAAATTCCTTTTAAAAATATTTATAAATTTGTTAATAAATACACGAATAACATAACGAAGAGCACCAACTCTATCATTATTATTCCAGCATTGACCCAATTCTTCAGTAATTTTTTGAATATATTTCAAATATTCATCTTGAGTTAACGTTAATTTTTTTTCTCTTTCTTTTTCTTGTTCAGAAGCTTTCAACCGTTCAATTTTAGTTTTGCCTTGAGACAAATTATCTGAATTATCTCTTGAAACTTTTTGACTGAGGGAAGTTTGTTTATTTTGCATATCAGTTCCGAAATCATTATCATCTTTAAATTTACTTTGAATTGAAATTTTTGAATTAGTTGTATATTTTGCTAAAATAGATGTTTTGCGAACAGTCCAAGGCACAAATTGAAGTTCAAAATCATCTTTTAAAGAAAAATTTTGACCACTTGTTTCTGTTATTGATAAACTTGTATTTGATAATAACATTCCTGATGTCATATATGGATTGTATTTTTGTTTATTCTCGTAAATATTTGTTGTTAATGGATCATATTCTTCACTTTTTGTTAATGGATCTTCTTCTAGTGGATTTTCTTCTTTGCTTTTTTTTTTGCTTTTTGATTTTCTTTTTGATTTTCTTTTTGATTTTTTTTTTGGTTCAATTATAACTGTTTTAACAGTTTCTAATGGATGATTAAAAGCAATTTGTAATGGAATTAAATTGTTTCTTTTTTCTGTTTCATAATTTCTTTGAATTGGAGTAATTTGAATATTTTCTTCATTCATTTTTATTTATTAAAGAAAAAAAAGAAAAAAAAATGAAAAAAAAAAATTAATTAAAAAAAATTTTTTATTTATTTTTTTTATCCATAATTAAAAAAATTTTTTAATTCATTTTTTCTATAAAAATTCAAAATTTTATTCATAATTCTCGATCAAGTCGCCTTATGGCTTCGATCAAGTGTAGTATCTGTTCTATCTAGTTTAGCCAACTAGATTACATTTCTCCATTTGAAATGTAGTGCTTCTGGTTAAGCAAATTTGTCTTATCTCATTAGATTCATTTAAAAATATTATTTTCAATTTCTTCTTAATCTTTAATAGAATAAGAAAAATTGAAAATAGAATCTAATTGGTTACAATTAATCTTGCACTTACTCGTTAATTTGTGACCTGGTTTTCTTTATTTTTTTGATTTAAATTTTTTTTTAATTAAATGATCAAAAAAAAAAATTTATTCCACGTAAGCAGAAAGTATGAAATATAAAAAGGAAAAAAAAAAATTTTTTTCTTTTTCATTTTTATTTTTTTAATTAATTATTTTTTCTTATTTTCTTTTTTATTTTTTCTCCTTTTTTTTTTTAATAAAAAAATAATCAAAAAAAACAAAATCAAAAACAAAAACAAAAACAAAAACAAAAACAAAAACAAAAACAAAAACAAAAACAAAAACAAAAATGAGCAGAAATCGACATTCAATTTTTGATAATTTTTTTGGTAATTCTTTTAATTCACATTCAATGTTTAATGATTTTGGTTTTTCAGATCCATTTTCTGATTTTTTTGGTGTAAGTAAAAATAAAAATAAAAATAAAAACATTAATAAAAACATTAATAAAATAAGAACCAAAAAGGAAAAAAAGGAAAAAAATTTAATATGATAAAAAAATAATTCACCAATAATTTCATTTACAAATTTGACATTGAAATAATTCAATAATAATAATATAATAATAATTTAATAATAATATAATAATTTAATAATAATTTAATAATAATAATTCAATAATAATAATTTAATAATAATAATAATAATTTAATAATAATATAATAATAATTTAATAATAATTTAATAATGATAATAATTTAATAATAATTTAATAATAATTTAATGATAATAATTTAATAAATAATAATAATAATAATAATAATTTAATAATAATAATAATTTAATAATAATTTAATAATAATTTCATTTACAAATTTGACATTGAAATAATTTAATAATAATTTTTAATAATTTAATAATAATAATTTAATAATAATAATAATTTAATAATAATATAATAATAATAATATAATAATTTAATAATAATTTAATAATAATTTAATAACAATATATTAATAATTTAATAATAATAATATAATAATAATTTAATAATAATTTAATAATAATAATAATTTAATAATAATAATAATTTAATAATAATAATAATAATATTTGTTAATTTAATTCAAAATTAAAAGTGGAACAAAAAATTAATCAAAAAATTTTTTTTCATCTTTTTCCTTTTAAAAAGCCACAAAGACAAAGAACACAAAGAAGAAGAAGAGATCCAAACCTTCACAACACAGAACCAAGAGTAGAAGAAGTAACTGAAGAAACAGAAAACAATCGACGAACAACAGAAAATCCAATAATTGAAGAACCAGATCAACAAAGAAACAGAATGAATGAAATGGAAGATTCCGATGATGATTTTATGGGGAATTCATTTGGAAACAGTTTTTTCAATTCAGGATTTGGAGGATTTGGAGGATTTGGAGGATTTGATCAAGAAGGATTTTCAAACGGAGGACAATCAGTTTATTATTCATCAACAACAACAACATCAACAGGAAGAAACGGAGTAACGGAAACAAAACAAATTGTTCGAGACTCACGAACAGGCAAAGAAAAAGTCAAAATTCAACAAGGAATTGGTGATAAAAAACGCACTGTTTTAACCAAATCTGATAATACTGGCGCAAAACAAACAAAAGTTCAACTTACAAATATTCATGAAGATGAAGTAGATAAATTTGAACAGGAATTTAATCAAGTTTCTCAATCTTCTTTTCCTAGTTGGTTTAATAGAGATCATGGTGAAAATAATCCTTATTTAATCGGTTATGATTCAAAAAAAAAAGCAAAAAAATCTCAAAAAAAATCTAAAAAACCTTCTTTTTCTATTGAAGTTATTGATGATGAAAATGAAAATGAAAATGAAAATGAAAGTCAAAGTCAAAATCAATTTCAAAGTCAAAATCAATTTCAAAGTCAAAATCAATTTACAAATGTTACTGAAGATGATGATTATGTTTATGGAAACAGAAAAAAACCAAAATCTAAAAAATCTCAAAAATCAAAAAGAAAGTAAAATTCTTTTTTTGCTTTTGTTTTTCTTTTCTTTTCTTTTCTTTTCTTTTCAATTTTCTTCTTTTTTTTTTCTTTTTCAAATTAAAGAAAAACAAAATATTTGAAATTTGAATTGAATAAAGCAAAAAAAAAAATTAAATTTCCATTTTTTTCATTTTTCATTTTTTTCATTTTGATTTAAATTTAAATTTAAATGGAAAAAACAAAACCTCAATTATTTCATAATGAAAAAAAAACAATTTCTTTAAATTCAGGTTTTATAAGAGAAATTAATATTATTGACCAATATTCAGAAATTTTTAAACCTTTAATTAAAAAATACAACACAACAATTTCAATTTGTGGATTTATTGCTCCTGCTGTTGCTTTTTGGATTTTTGATAATTTACAAACTTTTCCTTATTTAATTGATGTAAATTCTGTTAAACGTTTAATTTTCAGTTTATTAGATCCTGATAATTTAGTTCCTTATGTTGAAGATGCAATGAAATTTATACAAAATGATCGAGAAAACTATGTTAAAACACATTCAAATGAATTTTCAACAGAAAAAGTAATTAATTTTCAATTAAAAAAAAATTCAATTAAAAAATTCTATTTAAAAATGAAAAACAAAAAAAAAAAGGAAAAAGAAAATTATCTAAGAGATTGGGTCGCAAATTATGAAATTAGTGATTATATCAAATACAAAGCAAATCCAAACGTAATTTTCTCAAGATTTATCGAAAGAGATTTTGGTCCATTTTCTAAATTAAATCATGAAGAAAAAAGAAGATTAGAAGAAGAAGTTCCTTTTAGAAAATACAAGTTTTTTCTTGATTCACCAAATCCAAAAAAAGGTGAACAAAATATTCTTCAAAATCCTGAAGAATGGTTAAATGAAAATATCAAAAATGAAAATATCACAAAAAATGAAAATGATTCTCAAATTGATTGGAAATCAAATAAAATCATTATTACTGACAGTACTGGTCATTTTACTGTTTCTCTTCCTTTAATTCTTCTTCAAAACCAAAAGAAAACAAATACTCTTCTTGTTTTAAATTCACTTAATTATGCTGTTTATTCATCTCAACCTTTATTTAAACATTTATTTGAACTTTGGTTTGAAGGAAAAATTCCACCTCTTTATAATTCAAATCAAATTTAAATTCAAATTTAAATTCAAAATAATAAATAAAAAAGAAAATTAAATTAATTAATTTAAATTTATTCTTATTTTTTATATTTTTATTTATTTTCAAAATCCACTTTTTTTATTTATTTTTTTTATTTAAATTTTTTTTTCATTTTTTTCCTTTTTTTTTAATAAACAAAAAACAAAAAACAAAAAGCAAAAAACACAAAACAACAAAATGAATAATAATAATAATAGCCAAATTCAAAATGAAAATGAAAATCAAAATGAAAATGAAAATCAAAATGAAATGAAAAATTTAGAAAAAAAAGTAACAAAAAATTTAATTAAAGATTATTCAAATCTTTTAAATGGAAATTCATTTAAAGATTTTTCAATTTTTGTTGAGAATAAATCAAATCCTTTTGAAATTAAAGTTCATAAATCAATTTTATCTTCAAGATCTCCTTTTTTTAATGAGTCATTAAGGCAAGAATCTCTTTCTATTTCTTTAAATCAATTTAATAAAAAAGAAATGGAATCAATTTTGAGTTATATTTATTATGGAAATATTTCTTTTGAGAATCAAGAAAATCTTATCCAATTATTAGAAATTTCAATTTATTTTAAATTAAATTTATTGAAAGAAATTATTCAAAAAAAAATTTCAAATTCAATTAATTATTCAAATTTTTTCCAATTTTTATTCCAAAATCGAAATTTAAATTCAAATGAAATTGAAATAAAATGTTTTGAATTAATAAATCAAAATTTTTCCCAAATTCAAAATAATGAAAATTTATTCAATTTAACTAAAGAAGAAATTATCAAATTTATTCAATTTAAACAAGAAAAAAAAGAAATTTTTCAATTTGATTTTTTTCAATTTTTAAATAAATGGATTGAAAAGAGAAATAAAAGATTAAAAGGAAAGAAAGAAAAAGAAAAAGAAAAAGAAAAAGGAATTGAAAAGAAAAGATTATTTCATTCTTTTTTTTCATTATTTGATAAAGATTCAATTTCAAAACAAGATTTTGATAAATTAAAACAATTTGATTTTTTTCCCAAATCTTTTTTAGTTGATATTCAAAACAAAGTTATTCAAGACAAAGATAAGGAAATTGAAGAGAAAGAGAAGGAAATTGAAGATAAAAACAAAGAAATTGAAGATAAAAACAGAGAAATTGAAGATAAAAACAAAGAAATTGAAGAGAAATGGAAGAAAGAAGTTGAAGATAAAAACAAGGAAATTGAAAATAAAGAGAAAGAAAATCAACAAATGAAAATTGAAATTGAAGAGAAATGGAAGAAAGAAGTTGAAGATAAAGAGATTGAGAAAATGAAAGAAGAAATGGAATTACAAAAGATTTTTGCAGATTCAGAAATTATTCAAGATATTGAATATGTTAAGAAATTACAAGAATGGATAAATGATAATGATTTTTTTTCTAAAATGAAAAAAGGATATTCAGCAAAAAGAGATGGATTTAATTCTCAAAATTGGCATAAAGCAGTTGATAATAAAGGAAAAACATTAGTTATTATCAAAACAAAAGATAATTTTATTTTTGGAGGTTTTACTCAAGTTGGATTTAAACATTCAACAAGTGGAGAAAACATTAATGATTCAAATGCATTTATTTTTTCATTAAGAAATGATAAAGGGGATAGAATACCTGCAAAGTTTACACATAATGGTAATGGTTGTGGAATTCATACTAACACAAACTATGGTCCACATTTTGGTAATGGAGCTGATTTTTATTTAGTTTCTAATTTACAACCTGGTGAATCAAATTTTGGTTATAGTTATCATCTTCCTAATGGAATTACTTATAATACAAATGAAGCTAAAAGTTATTTAGCTGGTTCTTATGATAAATGGGTTGTTGATGAACTTGAATCTTATTTCATTTAAGAAATAATTTCATTTCTTTTTTTCAAAATTTAATTCAATTTTAATTTACTTTCAATCAAATTAATTTCTTTAAATCAATAAATAAGAAACAAATTTAATTTTAAATAATTTAAAACAATTAAAATAAATGATTAAAAATTTAATTATTCAAAAAAGAAGATAATAAACCAAAATAAAAATTGAAAATAGAAATTAATAATAATTAAATTTAAATTCATTTTTATTAGATAAATTAAGAAAAAAATTAATTATAATTTATTATTAAATATTATTAAAATTCAATTAATATTATTAAAATTAATTTAATATCTTTATTAAAATATTTGGAATAATTTTTATTTTCAATTTTATTAAATTATTTTAAATAATTTTAAATTGAATATTTTAAACTATTCTTGGAATTAAATATTTAAATAATAAAATATTTAAAATTAATTTTCAAACATAAAATTAAATATTAAATTATGTTTTTAAATTAATTTATAAATTGGATATTAAATTAATTCTATTCCATTTTTATATTTTATGTTAAATATTTAAATAATAAAATATTTAAATTTAAAACAATAAATTATTATTTTAAATAATAAAATTAAATATTAAATTATATTTTTAAATTGATTTATAAATTGGATATTAAATTAATTCTATTCTTATTTTTATATTTATATGTTAAATATTTAAATAATAAAATATTTAATTTTAAAACAATAAATTATTATTTTAAACATAAAATTAAATAATAAATTATATTTTTAAATTAATTTATTAATTAAATATTAAATTAAATCTATTCTTATTTTTATATTTATATGTTAAATATTTAAATAATAAAATATTTAAATCATAAAACATTAAATTATTATTTTAAACATAAAATTAAATATTAAATTATATTTTTAAATTAATTTATAAATTGGATATTAAATTAATTCTATTCTTATTTTTATATTTTATATGTTAAATATTTAAATAATAAAATATTTAAATATAAAACATTAAATTATTATTTTAAAACATAAAATTAAATATTAAATTATATTTTTAAATTAATTTTATTAAATTGGATATTAATTTAAACTTATTTTCATTTTTATATTTTTATGTTAAATATTTAAATAATAAAATATTTAAATATAAAACATTAAATTATTATTTCAAACATAAAATTAAATATTAAATTATATTTTTAAATTAATTTATAAATTAAATATTAAATTAAACCTATTCTTATTTTTATATTTTTATGTTAAATATTTAAATAATAAAATATTTAAATCTAAAACAATAAATTATTATTTCAAACATGGAATTAAATATTAAATTATATTTTTAAATTAATTTATAAATTAAATATTAAATTAAATCTATTCTTATTTTTTATATTTATATGTTAAATATTTAAATAATAAAATATTTAAATATAAAACAATAAATTATTATTTTAAACATAAAATTAAATATTAAATTATATTTTTAAATTAATTTCCAAATTGGATATTAATTTAAACTTATTTCCATTTTTTATATTTATATGTTAAATATTTAAATAATAAAATATTTAAATTTAAAACATTAAATTATTATTTTAATAATAAAATTAAATATTAAATTATATTTTTAAATTAATTTATTAATTGGATATTAAATTAATTCTTATTTTTTTATTAAAATTTTTTTGCTTTTTCTTTTTCATTTTTTTCATTTTTTTTCATTTTTTTTCATTTTTTAAAATGAATTGGAGTTATTCTGGTTTATTAACACTTGCAATTTTCTCAGTTCTTTTTATTTTTGTTCCAACTATTATTGCATCAATTTATACTTCTAAATATCAAAATGAAACTTGTGATAAAGATATTTTATTGTAAAAATTGGAATAAAATTTTTAAAAAGAAAAAGAAAAAGAAAAAGAAAAAGAAAAATTATTTATTATTTTGTTGCTTTTTTTTTGAATAAAAAAAGATGGCTTTTTATAACAGAAATTATTATAGGAGTTTCAAGTGCAATTTTTATTTTTATATTTTTTAAAATGTTATTCACAATTTCGAAACAAAAAAGAGGATTAATGGATGAAATTAATCAAAATTTTTGGTTTAAAGAAAAACGGATGATAATTGAAAAGTAAATTAAAAAATTTAAATTAAAAAATTTAAATTAAAAAATCCAAATTAAAAAATTTTAAATTAAAAAATCTAAATTAAAAAATTCCAAATTAAAAAATTCAATTAAAAAATTTAAATTAAAAAATCCAAATTAAAAAATCCAAATTAAAAAATTCCATTAAAAAATTCCAAATTAAAAAATTCAAATTAAAAAATCCAAAAAGTGAAACTCCAACTATTGTTGTTTTATCATTAAAAGCTCTTAAAATGATTTTCTTTTTTTTCTGTGTTTGGTTTATTTTAGGGAATTTTTGGTTTTTTGGTTCTTCAAATTGTGTAAAAAAATGTCAAATTAAAAAATTAAAAATGTCAAATTAAAAATTAAAAATTTAAAAATTTTTTGCTTTTTTTTTTTAAATAGAAAAATGATGCTCCAAATCTTTATAAATTAACTAAAGTTGTAATTTTGGTTTTATGGTCTTTTCCAGGAATTTATTGCACTTATCAATGCATTTTTCAATGTTTTCATTTTTGTTGTGAAGAAATTTATTAATTTTGACAGTTTTTTTTTTATTTTTTATTTTGAACTAATCAAAAAAATTTGGAATTAAGAATTAAGAATTAAAAATTAAAAATTAAAAATTAAAAATTGGAAGTTATCAATTAACAAGATTTATAAGTTTTTCTTTTTAAAATTTTCTTTCTTTTTTTTTTTAATTTTGAATTTAAATTCAAAAAGAAAAAAATTTCAAAATAAAATCTTGTTAAAAATTAAAAGAATTTTTTTTTTTGTAATAAATTTGAAAATGAGAAAATTTATTCAAGAAAGTTTTGTTAAAGCTTGTTTAGCAAAAAATTCAACATCAGAATCTGAATCTTTTGAAAGTTTAAGAAGAGCACTTTTAATATCTCCTTGAATTGTATTTTCTTCAAGATAAGGAATGAGTTTTTGAAGTGATTTTGCAAGGAAAATTCGAACATTTGGTATTTCATCATCTTTCAGTTTCATAATAACTGGAAGAACTTGTTTTGTTAATGAATCAGTTCCTATTTCAGGTGCAACTTCCTTTTTTAATTTTGAATTTGAATTTGGATTTTAATTTTAATTTTAATTTTAATTTTAATTTAAATTTTAATTTTGAATTTTGAATTTGAATTTTGATTTTAATTTTAATTTTAATTTTGAATTTTAATTTTGAATTTTAATTTTGATTTTAATTTTAATTTTAATTTGAATTTTATTTTGAATTTTAATTTTAATTTGAATTTTAATTTTAATTTTAAATTTTAATTTTAATTTTAATTTTGATTTGAATTTGAATTATTTTGAATTTGAATTTGAATTTTGATTTTAATTTTGAATTTGAATTTGAATTATTTTGAATTTGAATTTGAATTTTGAATTATTTTGAATTTGAATTTGAATTTTTAATTTTAATTTTAATTTTAATTTTAATTTTAATTTTAATTTTATAAATGAATTTTTAATTTTAAATTTGAATTTTGATTTTAATTTTAATTTTAATTTTAATTTTAATTTTAATTTTAATTTGTTTTTAATTTTAATTTTGAATTTTATTTTGATTTTAATTTGATTTTAATTTGAATTTGAATTGAATTTGAATTTGAATTTGAATTAAATTTGAATTTGAATTTGAATTTTAATTTTGAATTTAAATTTGAATTTTAATTTTGATTTTAATTTTAATTTTAATTTTAATTTGTTTTTAATTTTAATTTGAATTTTAATTTTAATTTTAATTTTAATTTTAATTTTAATTTTAATTTTAATTTTAATTTTGATTTTAATTTTGAATTTTAATTTCGAATTTTAATTTCGAATTTTAATTTGTTTTTAATTTCAATTTAAATTTCATTTCCTTTTTAAAAATCTGTTTACAGTAAAAGTATAAACTGCAATTTGTCTAATCAAATAATTTTTGTTTTTCAATAAGAAAATAATTCTTGATAAAATCTTTCCTTGAAACCAATCTACATGAAATACAGAGGTAAGTTTTTTCAATGATTTAGCAGCAGCTTCTCTAACTTTAGAAACTGAATCACTGAGCCAAACAATCCACAATTCAGTAAAACTATTATCAAAATTTTCGACTCCCTAAAAGGAAAATAAACAAGAAAAATTGGACTCATTTTTTTGTTCTGATGATTTGAAAAGAATTATAATTGTTTGCTAAATAAATTTACAAGTTGAATTGCAAAATTTGTCATAAAATCAATTATGGATTCTCTGACTCTCCAATAAGGATTGTCAGAATTTTCAACAACATTTGGTAAGATGTCGCTTATAAAAGAATTTGCACCCATGATACGAGCAACAATCTCTAAATGTTTAAATAGATTAATCTTCAATTCAGGGATTTCTTCTGACATCAATCCATTCAATATCGGGGTTAGTTTGGAAATTGTTTGTTCTTTTCCAATTATTGGTGATAATAAAGGTATTGAAATTCCAAGCGAAACTGTTTATTGTTTTAAATCAAATCAAAATGTTAATTGTTATATTTTTGTTTTTTGTTTCGGTTCTTTTTGTGTTGTTTTTGTTTGTGTTTTGATTTTTCACTTTTGACTTCTTTAGATAAATCTTTTGTTAATTTTTCAATTTCTGGGATTAATTGTTCTAAAATAATTTCTGGAAATATTCTGATTAGTGATGAAAATTCTGCTATTTTTAATGCTGTATTTGCACGGATTTCAGTTTCTGGATCTTGAAGTAAATGTATGAATTCTGGAACAAGATAATCTTTTGTGATTGCTGGTCCCACTGTTATGCACAACTTTTTGATATGAAATTTTTAATTTTAATTTTAATTTGAATTTAAATTCAAATATAATTTTAATTTTAATTTTAATTTTAATTTTAATATTAATATTAATTTTAAATATAATTTTAAATTCAAATATTAAATTCAAATATTAATTTCAATTTAAATTTTAATTTTAAATTCAAATATAATTTTAATTTAATTTTAATTTTGATTTTAATTTTAATTTCAAATATAATTTTAATTTTAATTTTAATTTTAATTTTAATTTTAATATTAAATTTAATTTTAATTTTAATTTTAATTTTAATTTTAATTTTAATTTTAATATTAAATTCAAATATAATTTTAATTTTAATTTTAATTTTAATTTTAATATTAATTTTAATATTAAATTTAATTTTAATTTTAATTTTAAATTTGAATTTTAAATTTTAAATTTTAATTTTTAATTTTAATTTTAATTTTAAATTTAATTTTAAATTTATAAATTTTAATTTTTAATTTTAATTTTAATTTATTCGAATTAATAAAAGTACTCGACAAAGATTTTCTGTTGAAGTTTGGCGAACTCTCCAAGATTTATCATGAACACATTTGCTGTAAACAGGAATAATATAAGTTAAAATTTCTTCTTCAGTTTGAAAAATATTTGATAATTCAACACAATTATTAACAGCAAAAACTCTAACAAGATCATTAGAATCATTTGAAAGTGATATAAAAAGTGGAACTATTTCAGTTACAAGATATTCTCTTTCTATTGTTGAAACAACAGACTAAAACATTGTATTTTTTTGAATTGATTTTTTTAATTGATTTTTTGAATTGATTTTTTTTAAATTGATTTTTTGAATTGATTTTTTTTAATTGATTTTTTTTGAATTGATTTTTTTTTAATTGAATTTTTTAAATTGATTTTTTTTGAATTGATTTTTTGAATTGATTTTTTACTGATAAACTTTTTGCTGCTTCTTTTCTGACAATTGAATTTTCATCTGAGCATAATTGCCCAAAAATTCTTTAATTTTAATTTTAAATTTTAATTTTAGATTTTAAATTTTTAATTTTTAATTTTAATTTTTAAATTTTAAAATGTACTTTCTCATTTCAATTTTTGATTTTTCTTCAACACTTGCATAAGTAACTGAAAATAATCTACAAGCAGAAGATCTTGATGTAAACCATTCACTTGATGATAAATCCATAAAAATAGGAAGTAAATGATCTTGAATTTGATCTTCATCAAGTTCACGAGAAATAGAAAGAATAGATTGAATACACTTTTAATTTTAATTTTAATTTTAATTTAAATTTTAATTTTAATTTTAATTTTAATTTTAATTTTAATTTAAATTTTGATTTTAATTTTAATTTTAATTTTAAATTTTAATTTTAATTTTAATTTTAATTTTAATTTTATAAATTAATTTTGATTTTAATTTTAATTTTAATTTAAATTTTAATTTTAATTTTAATTTTATAAATAAATTACTTTTTCTCGAACAACACTATCTTCAACTGAAGCAAGAGTTTGTAAAGGAGGTAAAATTGTATGCGCATATTCACTTCCACCAACATATTCAATTAAATTACCAAGTTCTTCAGCTAATAATAATAAAGCATCATGTTCTTCATCAATTGCCTCTGAAAAATTTTAATTTTAATTTTGATTTCAATTTTAATTTTAATTTTAATTTTGATTTAAATTTTGATTTTAATTTTAATTTTAATTTTAATTTTAATTTTAATTTTGATTTTAATTTTAATTTTAATTTTAATTTTAATTTTAATTTTGATTTTAATTTTGATTTTTAATTTTAATTTTAATTTTAATTTTAATTTTAATTTTAATTTTAATTTTAATTTTAATTTTAATTTTAATTTTGATTTTAATTTTAATTTCAAATTTTGATTTTGATTTTAATTTTAATTTTAATTTTAATTTTGATTTTTATTTTTAATTTTAATTTTGATTTTTAATTTTAATTTTAATTTTAATTTGATTTTGATTTTGATTTTAATTTTAATTTAAAATTTTTAAATTTTAATTTTAATTTTAATTTTAATTTTAATTTTAATTTTAATTTTGATTTTAATTTTAAATTAAAAATTACCTGTTAAAAAAGGAATTAATTCATTTCGTGTTCTTTCTTGTCCAATAGCTTGTGCAATTTCTGAAATTTGACTTAATGCATTTAATCTTAATTGAATATCTTCATTCTTTAATTCTTGAACAAGAACTTGAATTGGATCATTTATTTCATTTGAATCTATTTTTTTATGATTATTTTTATAATTATTTTTATAATTATTTTTATTTGTTTTTAAAATAAATACCCATTTTAAAAAAATTAAAAATTAAAAAATTAAAAAGAAAGAAAAAAATGAAAAAAAAATTAATTTAAAAAAATTTTTATTTTTTAAAAAGGAAACAAAAAAAAGCAAAAAAGAAATTGAAACAAAAATCTAATTTAAAAATTTTTCTAAAACAAAAAAAAAAAAAAGAAAAATCAATCTTAATTTACCAAAAAATAAACTAAATAAAAAAAATAATTATTGAATTTTTCTTTTTGAAATTTTCTTTTTGGATTTTTCCTTTTCAATATCAAAACAAAAATTTTTAAAAAGGAAATGATCCATTTCTGAAGTTGAATCAACAAAACATTTTGAAACTTTTTCTTTAATAAAACTAGAATCAATCATTGAAATATCAAAATTATTTTGAATTTTTGGAACATATTCTGGAATATATTTTTTTTGACTAAGAATTTTCCAATTAATATTTACAAAGAATGGATGATTCATAACATCTTTATATCCTTTTTTTCCAAATCCAAGTCTTTTTTCTGGATCATTTTCTAATAACTAAAGAAAAAAATTTGGAATTAATTAATTTTGAATTTGATTTTAATTTTAATTTTGAATTTGATTTTGATTTTGATTTTGATTTTGATTTTGATTTTGATTTTAATTTTGATTTTGAATTTTAATTTTGATTTTGATTTTAATTTTAATTTTGAATTTGATTTTGATTTTGATTTTAATTTACACTTTTAACAAGTGATTGAAATTCATCTGAACAAGAATCGGAAAAAACTAAATCATTTACATTATTTGATTCTTTTTGTTCATTTGTTTGATTTTGTTCAAAAGGAAACTATTTTGATTTTGATTTTGATTTTAATTTTAAATTTTGATTTTGATTTTAATTTTAATTTTGATTTTAATTTTAATTTTGATTTTTGAATTTAATTTTAATTTTGATTTTGATTTTGAATTTAATTTTGATTTTAATTTTGAATTTTGATTTTAATTTTGATTTTAATTTTGATTTTAATTTTGATTTTAATTTTAATTTAAATTTTGATTTTGAATTTTGATTTTAATTTTAATTTTGATTTTGATTTTAATTTTGATTTTGAATTTAATTTTGATTTTGATTTTAATTATTTTACAGATTTATGTTTCATTTCATACAAAAGAACTCCTAATGAATAAAAATCAACTTCAAAACTATATTTTTGTCCTGTTAAAACTTCAGGAGCTTTTGATAATGAAATTAGAAATTGAAAATAAAAATTAAAATTTTTTTAATTAATTTTAAATTAGATTTAGATTTAGATTTAAATACCAATATAACCAATAGATCCACAAAAAGAATTAGTTCTAGAAAATTTTCCAATTTTTTTAGCAATTCCAAAATCAGTTAAACAAATATGACCATTTTTATCCAAAAGAATATTTTCAGGTTTTAAATCACTAAAAAAAAAATAATAAAAAAATTAATAAAAAAAAATAATAAGAAAAAGTGGAACAAAAAAAAGGTGAAAAATTTTCTTTTTCTTTTTTTTACCGATAAATAAAACCTGCTTTATGAATATGTTTCAGCGCATAAATAATTTCAGCTGCATATAAAAGAATTCGATTTTCTGAAAATTCGACTTTTTGGTTCAAATGAAAAAATAATTCACCTCCATTTACAAAGTCCATAACAAAACAGACATACTTTTCAGACACAAATGCATAATAAATTTGAACCACAAAAGGATTTCGAACTGTTGTTAATGCTTCAAGCTCTGTTAAAATCCTCTCAAGCTTTTTATCTGATTTGATACTTTTTTTCTTTATCGTTTTCATTGCAAAATATTGACACGTGTTCTTTTTTTTAACTAAAAAAACGTTTGAATTTGAACCTTTTCCAATTTTGCAAATAATTTCAAAATCACTTGCTTTAGTTTCTTTTTTCTTTTTATCAATTGAGCAAGAAATTAAATTACCCATTTTTATATTAAAGATTTCAAAAAAAACAAAAACAAAAACAAAAACAAAAAATGAAGAAGAAACAAAAAAAAATGAAAGAAAAAAATGATTAAAAAAAAATTTTTTTTAATGATCAATTTAAATTAAGATCTTTTTGCTAGATATTATTTTAATTTAATTAATTTATAACTAATTTAATTTATTTATTTATTTGGGGGTTTGAAACCAATTTTTTAATTAAAAAAAAAATTTTCAATTTGATCTTTAATTGATTAAATTAAAATGATGACTGTTCAAATTAAATTATCAAAAAATAAAATAATTAAAAATCTTACCTAAACAATGACATTTAAAATTAAAAAAATTAAAAAAAATAAATTTAAATAATGAAACCAATCAAAAATCTGACTTCGACATTTAATTTAAGATTTAAATTAAATTTTAATTAAATAAATAAAAAATCTGAACGAAGCATTTTTAATTAATTTATCTTTTTAAAATTAGAAATTAAAAAGAAAATATTGTTTTGGGAACGAAACTTTTATTAAAATTCTTTTTTTTTTGAAGAAAAAAAGAAAAGAAGAAAAGAAAAATTGTCTAAATTAAAGAAAGAAGAAAGAAATTAAATTGAATTGAATTAATTTGAATTAATTTGTTTTATTTTCTTTGATTTCTTGATTTTCTTTGATTTCTTGATTTTCTACTTCAGATTTAAAAGCTAAATCAAAAATAAATTTCTCTGAACATTTTTTCTTATAAACTTCAGCTTCTTTTTCATCAACTAACATAATTTCTTTTAAAACTTCAGAACAAATTGCATTTTTTCTTTTATTTCCTGCAATAAAATCATCTTCTAATTGAGAAACCATTTGAACTGCTTGACTTTTATCTTCTCCTAAAAGAAGCATAACTTTAAAAACTAAAAGAATTGAAAGAAAATTTAAGTTTTGATAAAAAAATTATTTTTTTTTAATAATATTTACCAACTAAACGATGTGGAATGGATTTAGAAAATGCTTTCAAATATTCTTGATTGTAACTGGAATGATCTTCAATTTTAAATTCTTTTTTAACTTCATTAATAATTGATTCATCAGCTTTTAAATGTAAAAAATTTAAAAATAAAAATTTAAGAAGAAAAAAAAGAATAAATTAAAAATAACCTTTTAATATCAATCTAAATTTGTTAAGATGATTTCGAGGATTATTTGGATCAAGTTGAATAGCTTTTTTTAAAGCATTAAAAGCATTCACAAAATCTAATTTACGAAGATAAACTTCAAATGCTAATAAATGAGTTTCAATAAATCTATCAGCAGATTTTTCTAATATTTGAACATATTTAAGAGCTTCATCAAGTGATTTTTCAATCTATTTTCAAAATAAATAATTAAATCATTTCATTTCATTTCAATTTCAATTTCATGTTTTTGGAAAAAAATTTTTTTTTTACATTCATTAATTTTAATCCATCTGGATCATCATCTGATTCTGTTTTCTTTGTTTCTTGAAATTTTTTCGCTCTCTGACGATCTTTTTCACTTTTACTTAATTTTTTCTTTTCAACATTAACATCATCAGTAACATCTTCATCTTTTATATTTTCTTGATCTTTATCTTTCTCGTTATCTTTTTGATTATCTTTATCTTTTTCATTTTCATTAATTTTATTTTTTTCAGATTCAGATTCTTTGATTTTTTTATATTTCTCAGGTTGATCAAATAATCGAAGATAACACTATAAAAAAAAATTAATTTGTTTTTTTTTTTAAAAAATTCAAATTCAAAATCAAAAATTCAAAAAAAAATTTACTTCAATTAATCCTTTAGAAGCAGTTCTATAAAAATGATGAGCAAATAAACCTTCTTGATATCTAAGCATTCTAATATAATTTGGAATTGTATTATTTCTCATTGAAAACATATAGAAATCATATTTATCATGACTAATCTGGATGTAATGTTTGGAAACTGATTCAAACATTTTCAAAGCTTTTCCGATATTGCCAAGTTTAAGTTCAGCTTTTCCCAATTCATTTTCATACCAAGAAGATTGAACATCTTTTAAATTTGAATAACCACTTCCATCCTTTTTAAAGAAATAAAAATTAAAATAAAATTAAAATTAAAAATAAAATTAAATTAAAATTATTTACTCTTGTAAATAATGTTATAACTTCATCTGCCTTTTCTATTTGACTATCACGAAGTAAATATTTAACAGATTCTGTGTTGATATCACGATCTGCTAAATCCATGAGTCTTGCTTGTTCAAGTAATTCACTAGCTTTATGACTATCTCCAGCATGCTATAAAAAAAAATTGAAAAAAATTTGAAAAAATTTGAAATGAAATAAAAATTTGAAAAAAATTTGAAAAAATTTGAAATGAAATAAAAAATTTACTTTGAAAATTCTTCCTTTCAATGAATATGCATCGAGAACTGTTGGTGTATGATTTATTGCTTTGTCAATAAACTCAAAAGCTTTTGGGAAATCTTCCAAATAATCATAATGTTGAGATAGGAAAAAAGTAATCCAAAAAAAAGCAGCTTTTGATTCATCACCATTTTCTTGATCTTCTAGATTTTTATTTTCAGATAACGATTTAAGAAAACCAAGAAAAATATCCTCAATTTGTTTTGCTTTTTTTTCATCTGAATAAATTTGTTTTAAAGTTTGAAAAAGAGAAGGAACTCCTTTTCTTAATTGAGGAATAACATATTTTTTTAATCGAAGAATAAATTCTTCATCTTTATTATAAAGTAATTGATAATAAGGAATTGCATATGAAAATTTGTGTTTTTGAGATAATTCATCAAATAAAGTATTTAATTTTTTGATAGATTCTTCAGGAAGATCTAAAAAAGATGAAAATATTTAAATTTTTAATTTTTAATTTTAATTTTTAATTTTATAAATAAATTTTGAAATTTTTGTAAAATATTTACTTTCTAAAGATTCAATTCCCAAACTTTGATGTAATAATTTCAAATAACCCATATTTTCTGAATTTGTTTCAAGTAATTGAAGGATTATTTTATGAGCATCTTGTAATTTGTTTAATTTCATTAAATAAAAAACGCATTTTTCATTCCAAATAGTTTTATCAGTAACAAAAGAGCGAATTGTATATAAATGTTGCAATCCTTCTTGATATTTTCCACTTTCTTCAATGATTAGATTTTGATATAAAGCCAATTCACTTTTTTCATAATGTGGGAATTTTTCATCTTTTTTTTGACTTGTAACTAAACTTGTGTAACTTTTAAGTGTATTAATTGCTGTTTCATAATCTCCTGTTAAATGATTTGCGATTGCGAATGAGATCCAACTTCTTTTCTCAGTTGGTTTTGCTTTAAGTAAGGTTTCTCGACTTTCTTTATTTCCTTGATAATCTCCGACTTGCATTTGAACTGTTGATAAGTCATTGATAATGTTTAAGTTATTCTATTTCAAGAAAAAAAAGGAATTGATTTTTTAAATATTTTTTTTAAATATTTTTATTAAATTATTTTTATTAAATTATTTCTTAAATATTTTTATTAAATTATTTCAATATTTTTATTAAATTATTTAAATATTTTTATTAAATTATTTCTTTAAATATTTTTATTAAATTATTTCAATTAAATTTTTATCAAATTATTTTTTTTCAATATTTTTATTAAATTATTTCAATATTTTTATTAAATTATTTTATTAAATTATTTCAATATTTTTATTAAATTATTTTTATTAAATTATTTTAATATTTTTATTAAATTATTTCTTAAATATTTTTATTAAACTTTTTAAATATTTTTATTAAATTACTTTTTAAATATTTTTATTAAATTATTTCATTAATATTTTTATTAAATTTCTTTCAATATTTTTATTAAATTATTTCTTGTAATATTTTTATTAAATTATTTTTTAAATATTTTTATTAAATTATTTTTTAAATATTTTTATTAAATTATTTTTATTAAATTATTTTATTAAATATTTTTATTAAATTATTTTTTTTCAATATTTTTATTAAATTATTTCTTAAATATTTTTATTAAATTTCTTTCAATATTTTTATTAAATTATTTCTTTCAATATTTTTATTAAATTATTTCTTAAATATATTTATTAAATTATTTCTTAAATATTTTTATTAAATTATTTATTCATACAGGTTCATGTCTAAGTGAGTTTTTATAACATTTAATAGCTTCAACAAAATTTCCATGTTGTCTATTCAAAATACCATAAATTTGCCAACCTATTAATAAAAAAAAATCAAATAGAATTAATTAATTAAATTAATAAAAAAAATTCAAATAGAATTAATTAATAAATTAAATTAATAAAAAAAATTCAAATAGAATTAATTAATAAATTAAATTAATAAAAATTCAATCATACAAAAAAATTTGTTGAAATGTTCTTTTCTCTTTACACCTTTTCTTGCAGAGATTAAATCCCTTTTATGATTTAATGAACCAAGTAATAAACCCCTTTAATGATAAGGTTTCTTTTTTTAGATTTTTGAATTAATAAAAATAAATATTCATTAGAATATTTTTGAAAAATATAAAAATTAAATAAAAATATATTTAATAATTAAAGCATTGACTTTTTAATTAAATTTTTAAGATTTTGATTTTCATCAATTTCTAATCCTTTTTCACTTATTCATTAAATCATCAAGAAATTCTTTTTGATTGTTTAATTTTTAATTTTTATAAAATTTTGCTTTTATTTAAGAAAAATTTTTCATTTTTAATAAACAAACTAAAATTTGTTGAAATGTTTAAATTTTATTCATTTTTGTTAACTTTTTTTTTTTGGTGGCATTTAAATTAAAATTTTTTTAAAAAAAATGGAAAAATGAAAATGAAAAATGAAAAAAAAAAATTTTTAAATAAATTAAATAAAGAAAAACCAAATCACTTTTTAAAAATTACCAATTAATCAATTTTAATTTATTTTTAATTAAATTTATTTCATTTTTCAATTAAATTAATTAATAATTTACTTATAAAATTCATCAATTAAATCTAATTAAATTTATTCCACTTTTTTTTAATTAAATTAATTAATAATTTTTTTAAAATCAAAATTTTATTATTTTTTAAATAATTTATTTTTATAAAAATTTAAATCAATTAAATAAAATTAAATTTTAAAATTCATCAATTTTTAATTAATTTTTAATCAAATTTATTAATAATTTATTTATAAAATTCATCAATTAAATATAATTAAATTTATTCCACTTTTTTTAATTAATTTAATTAATAATTTATTTATAAAATTCATCAATTAAATATAATTAAATTTATTCCACTTTTTTTAATTAATTTTAATTAAATTTATTCCATTTTTTTTTAATTAAATTTAATTAATTTATTCCATTTTTTTTCAATTAAATTTAATTTAAATCTTTAATTTAAATCTATTCAAAATCTATTCCAGTTTTTTTTTTTCTTTTTTTATTCTTTTTTTTGAAATTTTTTGAAAAAGAAAAATAGAAAAAAAAAATGCCACTTTGTTTTTTTATTGATTTCGAGGTAAAATTGAATAAGGAAATTCACAATCGACTTCATAAACAAAAGAACCAACAGGTAAATTTAAAAAGTTCCTTTCCTAAAAATGATTAAAAATGATTAATTTAAAAATGATTAAAAATGATTAATTTAAAAATAATTTAAAAATAATTTAAAAATAATTTACATTTGAAATTTTAATATTTTGAACACTTGTAACTTTTCCAATAACAAATTTAGGAAGAGTTTCTTCAAGAGAACGTAATTTTCTTGCAGATTTTGAAGAAAGAATAACTAATTTATCAGGAGTAGAATAAAAACCAGTTTTTAAAATGAATAAAATATGATCTTCTTCTTTTGGCTTTTTTGAAGAATCTTGACTATTCAATTTATGCGAATTTGATCTTTTCTTTTTTGATTTGCTTTTCTTTTTTCTTTTACTTGAATTTTTGCTTGTTTCATTTTTAATTTTTTCAAGTTCATTTTTTAAAATTTCTTTTTCTTGTTCTGTATGTTTTAAAATTTGTTTTTGAGCTTCTTTTTCTTTTAAAAGAATTTGAATTTGTTCTGATAAGTTGCTCATTGTTGATTGCTTAGAAATAAATTCTTGATTGTATTCTTCAATTTCTTGTTCTAGTTTGGCTTTTTCTTTGATTAAATTTTCTTCTTTTTGTTGGAATTCTTTTTCTTTTTCTTCCATTTTATTTGCTATTGAATTAATATTTAAATTTTCATCATTTTCCTTATTTTCTTCTTGTTTTAGATTATTAATTGAATTTGAGTTTGAGTTTGAATTTTTTTGGTTTTCATTAGAAAATAAATGAAGTGATTCAACTAAATTATTTTGTGAATTTGCTTCACTTATAGTTGTTTCTTCTTGTGAATCCGAGAAGTCCATTATTAATGAATTTGATTTTGATTCTTCATTCGTTTGGTTTTGGTCTTTAACCAAGCAACGAAGTAATTTTGGATTAACAACATCTTTTTTTTTTTTGAATTATTTTTAAATTGTTTAAAAATTTTTAAATTTGTTTTTAAATTTGTTTTAAGTTCTAAAATTAACCTTGAATATCAGATAAATAAATCGATATTTGATTGGGATTATTTTCTTGAACAGGAATCACAGAAAAAGATAAATTATTTGCCAACATATTCACAAACTCTTTGGGTAAATAAGAAGATATCCCATTTTTAAAATACTCTCTTCTTTCAAGTTCAAGTTTAAAATTTTCCACAAAAGAATTGATTCCATTTTGGAAAGTTTCTTCAATATCAGTTCTATTGACAAGTTCTACAAGAAAACTTTCATAACTTGATCGAAAATATTTAACTAATTTAATCCTTTCATATAAAAATTGTTCTTCATGCACTTTTTTTCCAATTGAAACAAATAATTCTTTAATTTTCTTGCGAAATTCAACCAATTTTCCTGAAATTTGATATAATTTTTCATGAATAAATTGGGATAATTTTTCTGAATTAACCAGAAATTTCTCAAAAACATTTGAAATCATTCTGTTTGCTTCAATGCTTGAAATTAACTTGTTTTGATTTGATAGAATTTCTGGTAAATTTTCGTGTGGAATTTCTTTTCCATTCAAAATTTCAAAAAGGATTTTTTTATTTTCTGATTGAACTTTTTGTAATTCAATTAATTGCTTAAAAAGTAAGTGAGGAAATGTAGCTTGAATACTTTTAAAAGATTTAAAATAATTAAGTGCACTTGCATCAAGTGTTGAAAAAACCGTTGAGACTTGTTCTTGACTCTTATCAATTTGATATAGAGCTTTAATATTAATTTTCCAAATTTCCTTTAAATTATTAATAAAATTTTCCAATTCCTTAAAATTGTCTTGATTTTCCTCAATTATTTTCGTTATTTCTTCAGATTTCTCTTTGAATTCCTCAACCAATTGATTAAATTCATCTTGATGATAATCATATAATGTTTTTTTGTCTGGATTTTTTTCTAATAAACTACTAATAATTGGACAATTTTTTAAATCTTCAAATTTCTTTTGATATTTTGCTAATTTATCGGTGTAACTTTTCCTCTTCGTAATCTTCTTCAAATATTCTAGTTTCCCAACAAAATGTCTCAATGTAACCATATAAGCATTTTGTAATGAGAGAATCAAGTTATTTGGTATTTCTAGTTTGCTAAGATTTGTCTGTAAATTTTTTATATGGAAATCTAGTTTATTTTTGTTTTCTTGGAATTTTTTATAATATTGCAAATAATTCTCAGGAATTTGATCTTCTTGTGTGTCTTCTTCTTGATTTGTTAATTAATTATCCATTCAAAATTATTTCCAATTTTGAAAAAAAAATTTAATAAAAAAATTTAATAAAAAAATTTAATAAAAAAATTTGCTTTATATTTTTTTACTTTCTTCTTTGATTTCAAAATCTGTTCTTTTTGTTTTGGAAAGATATTCTGTAATTGAACTGAATTTACTTTTATCTGCATCATAACAAAAAATAAGGTTTTTTTCCTAATTTTTAATTCAAAAAAAAATTGTGTTTTTTTTTTTATTAAAAATATTTTGATTTATTTTTAGAAAAATTAAATTAAGAAATTACTTCTTCTTTTAAATGTTTTGTAATCTGTGAATCATTTAAAAGTTCTTTTGAATTGCAATAAAGGATTAATTTATTATCAGGAATTCCAGTAAATAAACTTAATTGATTTTTTAAATTTGAAACTCTTTTTTATTTTTTAAATTTTTTCAATTTAAGTTCTTATTTTATTATTATAATTATTATTATTATTATAATTACTTTTCTTCTGATTTTATTTTTTCCGAAATTTTTTTCCCAATATCAGTAATAATTGTAATTTCCATTTTGGACAAAAAACAAAAGAAAATAAAAAAATGAAATTTAAAAAAATGAAAAAAAAAATTATAAATTAATTTAAATTATAATTTAGAAATAAAATATTAACTTAAAATTAATTAATTATGAATTAAAAATTAATATTTAATTTATTAAAATATTTAATCAAAATTTAAAATAAATTTAAATTAATAATTAATAATAATTTATTTATAAATTAATATAAAATATAATTTAAAAATAAAATATTAACTTAAAATTAATTAATTATGAATTAGAAATTAATATTTAATTTATTAAAATATTTAATCAAAATTTAAAATAAATTTAAAATTAAATTTATAATAATTTATTTATAAATTAATTTAAAATATAATTTAAAAATAAAATATTAACTTATAATTATAAATTTAAAATTAATATTTAATTTATTAAAATATTTAATCAAAAATTTAAAATAAATTTAAATTAATAATTTATAATAATTTATTTATAAAATTAATATAAAATATAATTTAGAAATAAAATATTAACTTAAAATTAATAAATTATTAATTAAAAATTAATATTTAATTTATTAAAATATTTAATCAAAATTTAAAATAAATTTAAATTAATAATTAATAATAATTTATTTATAAATTAAAATAAAATATAATTTAGAAATAAAATATTAACTTAAAATTAATTAAATTATGAATTAAAATTAATATTTAATTTATTAAAATATTTAATCAAAATTTAAAATAAATTTAAATTAATAATTAATAATAATTTATTTATAAATTAATTTAAATAAAAATAAAATATTAACTTAAAATTAATTAATTATGAATTAAAAATTTAATATTTAATTTATTAAAATATTTAATCAAAATTTAAAAATAAATTTAAATTAATAATTTAATAATAATTTATTTATAAATTAATTTAAATTATAATTTAGAAATAAAATATTAACTTAAAATTAATTAATTAAAAATAGAATTTAATATTTAATTTATTAAAATATTTAATCAAAATTTAAAATAAATTTAAATTCAATAATTAATAATAATTTATTTATAAATTGAATATAAAATATAATTTAAAAATAAAATATTAACTTATAATTAATAAATTATGAATTAGAAATTAATATTTAATTTATTAAAATATTTAATCAAAATTTAAAATAAATTTAAATTAATAATTAATAATAATTTATTTATAAATTAATTTAAAATATAATTTAAAAATAAAATATTAATATAATTAATAAATGAATTAATTTATTAAAATATTTAATCAAAATTTAAATAAATTTAAATTAATAATTTATTTATAAATTAATATAAAAAAATATAATTTAAAATAAAATATTAACTTAAAATTAATTAATTATGAATTAGAAATTAATATTTAATTTATTAAAATATTTAATCAAAATTTAAAATTAAATTTAAATTAATAATTAATAATAATTTATTTATAAATTAATTTAAATTATAATTTAAAAATAAAATATTAACTTATAATTAATAAATTATGAATTAGAAATTAATATTTAATTTATTAAAATATTTAATCAAAATTTAAAATTAATTTAAATTAATAATTTATAATAATTTATTTATAAATTAATATAAAATATAATTTAGAAATAAAATATTAACTTATAATTAATAAATTATGAATTAAAAATTAATATTTAATTTATTAAAATATTTAATCAAAATTTAAAAATAAATTTAAATTAATAATTAATAATAATTTATTTATAAATTAATACAAAATATAATTTAAAAATAAAATATTAACTTATAAAATTAATAAATTATGAATTAAAATTAATATTTAATTTATTAAAATATTTAATCAAAATTTAAAATAAATTTAAATTAATAATTAATAATAATTTATTTATAAATTAATATAAAATATAATTTAAAAATAAAAATATTAACTTATAATTAATAAATTATGAATTAGAAATTAATATTTAATTTATTAAAATATTTAATCAAAATTTAAAATTAAATTTAAATTAATAATTAATAATAATTTATTTATAAATTAATTTAAAATATAATTTAAAAATAAAATATTAACTTATAATTAATAAATTATGAATTAAAAATTAATATTTAATTTATTAAAATATTTAATCAAAATTTAAAATTAATTTAAATTAATAATTAATAATAATTTATTTATAAATTAATTCAAAATATAATTTAGAAATAAAATATTAACTTAAAATTAATAAATTATGAATTAGAAATTAATATTTAATTTATTAAAATATTTAATCAAAATTATTTCCAATTTTTTAAAAAGAAATTATCAAGAAATCATTTTTCATTTTTTTCCGTTTTTATGCAAAATAAAGAAATTATTCGAAATTCTGTTAAATTACTTTTTAAATATGGAAATAACAAAAAAAGAAAAAATAAAACAATTTTATCACTTGAAAAAATCAAAAATGAACTTTTTCCTTTTGAAAATTGGGGAACAAATTTTCATGTTCATTTTTATTTAGGGAAATTATACTTTGAAAAATTCAAAACAAAAGAAGAAAATTGTTCAAAATCAAAAGAAAATTTTATACTCGAATTAAAACACAATCCAAAATCATTTGAATCATGTTTCTATTTATCAAAAATCAATTTTTTTCAATCAAATTATGAAGAATCAAGAAAGTATTGTGAAAAGGCAATTGAAATGAAAGAAAACAACATTCCAATTAATTTATTATTATCATCAATTTACCTCAAAATTGGCGCAAATGAAAATTTATATCAAGCTTTAGAATTAGCCAAAAAAGCATTTAATTTATCAAAATCACAACCAAAAATAGAAATGAGAAGAAAATGTGTTTTTTTAATTGCTCAAATTTATTATAAACAACAAGATTCAGTCAATTTCCAAAATTGGTGTGATGAAAATTTTGATTTTTCAAATCCTGGAGATTGTTTTGTTTACAGTCTTTATAATTTCCAATATGGAAATTATCAACAAATTGAAAAATATTTGAAATCATTTCTCAATTTATCTTCATTTACAAATAAATACTCAAAAAAACGGGAAGAATTATCGAGAAAAAGAAGAGATTTGGCAAATTTTCTATTAGTTATAATGGAAAAGAGAAAGCAAAATTTCCAAAAAGCAATTAAAAGAGTAAACCAAATTAAACAAAGGGAAACTTATAAATTGCGGATAAATATTCAACTTGGAGATATTTATTTTCTTCAGAACGATTTCGATAACGCAAAAAAATATTTTCTTGAATCTTTGCAAAATCTAAGCGATAATTCCTTAAAATACAATGTTTTATTCAGATTGGCTTGCATTTTTAAACAAATGGGAAATAATCAAGAAGTTTTGAATGTTCTTTCTGAAGTCAAAATTGAAAATATTTCAGATGATGAACTTCTATTCCAATTTGGATTACTCTACAAAGAAATGAATAATATTAAAGATGCAATTTTTTGTCTGGAAAAAGTTATCCAACAAAATGGGAAAAAATTAGAAACTTACATTTGCTTAGGAAATATTTTGGAAAAAAAGTATCTTTGGAAGCAATATAGATACTTAGTTTCGTATTTCTTGGAAAATGTTGAGGTTGAGGATCCTGATCAACATTTATCACTTAAGAAAATTCCCTATTTTGGAATTCATCCATCTATGTTTATTAATCAAGTTTTCAAAGATGAAAAACTCAACAAGAATTCCAAATTGAAAAAATTGAAATTTTCAAGAACACGAAATTGACAGAACAATATGTGAATCTGGTGAATAAAATAAAATCATTGGATAGGACAAAATGGAATGTTCATGGTTTATTTCTTTTTAATAATTATATCACAATTGTGACAGAAAATTTCAAAAATACACAACCTTTGAATGAAGAGATAAAAATTAGTCTCAATTCAGTTGATTTGATGGAAATATCTGTTTTGATTGCAGGAAATTTAAATAGACTATTGGATATGGATTGGGCACATGGTAATCTAGATATTCATGATATTCTTTTTTTCCCTCAATTTTTTAACAGGAAATTAAGCCATTTTGAATTAAATTTTTCAAAATCACTTGGTTTAAGAAATTTTCAAACTGAAAATAACTTGAATAATTCAAAAAAAGCTGATTTGAAATGGTTTGAGCAAGTATTCTTGATTTTATCCCAAAAAACATCAAGAAAACCCAAATTTATTAATGATATTATTCAAGAATTCCGGAAACCAGAATCAAGTGTTGAAAATATAATAAAAATTTTAAAAGAAATTCTTTGGAAAGAATATAAAATTAGAATTAGGAAATTTTAAAAGAAAAAGAAGGATTTATCAATTTATTGTTTCTTAAAAAAAGAGTGCATGTTCAACTGCATTTGAAATTAACTTTCCTCCATTTGTTTTGCTATCCCATCCTTTTGGAATGGAGATTGTTGAACAAGGAAAAATATTCAAAACAATAATTACTCCAGTTTTTCCTTGATATCCTTGAATAACTCTTTTTGTGATTAATGGATATCCATCACTCCATTTTGCAAGAATATCTCCTCCATTAACTTCATGACTTTTAATTCTAAATGAAGCATTTCCTCCATCAAAATTATCTACTCCTTCAATTATTTCATGTTTGAAACTTTTATCAAGATATGATCTTTCATCTCTTGAAACAATTCCTTTTGATAAAGGAATTAATGAAACAAAATTCCCAACTAAATCTTTATTTGGATGTTGATTTGATAATGAAAATGCTGAACAAATAACAATTTTTCCGCCCAATTTAACAAATAATTCCAAATTATCACTAAGTATTTTATTATTATTCCAATTATAATCCGAATATAAAAACACAACATCATAATTTAATAATTCTTGGAACGTTGGTGTTGATATTTTTCCATTATATAACTTAACATTGCAATTTCCATTTGTTTGAATTGAATTTTTCACATCATCTAAATAATCAATTCGATCATCTGATGCAACAATTAAAACATTGATCTATTTTTAATTTTTAATTTTAATTTTAATTTTGATTTTGAATTTTAATTTGAATATAAAGAAAAAGAGAAAAAATTTTCTACTTCTTTAAAGGACAAAAATTGAATATTTGAGACTTGCAAAATTTCAAATTTGAAAGCATGTTCAACTGCATTTGAAATTAATTTTCCTCCATTTGTTTTGATATCCCATCCTTTTGAAAAGGGAATTGTTGAAAAAGGAAAAATATTCAAAACAATAATTACTCCAGTTTTTCCTTGATATCCTTGAATAACTCTTTTTGTGATTAATGGATATCCATCACTCCATTTTGCAAGAATATCTCCTCCATTAACTTCATGACTTTTGATTCTAAATGAAGCATTTCCTCCATCGAAATTATCTACTCCTTCAATTATTTCATGTTTGTATCTTTTATCAAGATATGATCTTTCATCTCTTGAAACAATTCCTTTTGATAAAGGAATTAATGAAACAAAATTCCCAACTAAATCTTTATTTGGATGTTGATTTGATAATGAAAATGCTGAACAAATAACAATTTTTCCACCTGATTTAACAAATAATTCCAAATTATCACTAAGTATTTTATTATTATCCCAATTATAATCCGAATATAAAAACACAACATCATAATTTAATAATTCTTGAACTGTTGGTGTTGATATTTTTCCATTATATAACTTAACATTGCAATTTCCATTTGTTTGAATTGAATTTTTCACATCATCTAAATAATCAATTCGATCATCTGATGCAACAATTAAAACATTGATCTATTTTTAATTTTTAATTTTTAATTTTGATTTTGATATAAAAAAGTTTTGTTTTTTTTTACTTTCTATTTATGGTTTTTTTTTATTAATAATAATAAGTATAATAATTTAAAAAATTCTTACTTGCTAAAAGAAAATAATTTTTGGATGAATGAATTAATAAATGAATTTAAATTAATGTGAATTACATTGTTTAAAATACGAGTGAATCTGAATAAAGAGTTTTCTCTTTGATTTAAATCATTTTCCTTTTGAAATAAATTTCTTTCTTGTTGAAATATTTCTGTCTTCTTTTTATTCAAATGCTCTTTTTTTCTTTTTTGGTGATGTTTTTGCTTTTCGAGAGTTTTTTCTTTTTTTTCGATCTTTTTGATTTTCTCAAGAATTTCAGGATCATCTTTTGTTTCTAATTTGCTGTTTTTTTTAATTAATTCATGCTTGGATTTTTGGAGATCCCTTTTTTGTTTAATTAATTCATCCTGTTTTTTTTTGACATCTTTTTCTTGAATTGATAACGATGATTCTTTGAGTTTTGCTTTGTTTTCTCTGAGATTTAGATTCTTTTCTTTTTTGTTTAATTGCGTTTGTTTTATGTTGAGATTGTAAATCTAATTTGTTTTTTTTTTGTTTGAAAAGAAGAAAATAAAAAGTTGGTTGTTTAAATTTTGGAAGTTGAAATTATAAAAAAAATAAATATCCTAAATTGAGCAACTAATTTACATTTTGGTTATATAATTCCATAACGATATCAATAGGAAAAAAAGAATATTTTTGGATTTGAAACATTTGATAATCTGTAATTGGAAAAAGGCACTGGACTTGTTGCAATAAATTGAGAATTAAACGGGAAAATTCAAAATGAACTCCATTTGTATTTTGTGTTTGAACTGCTTTTCGGGATTTATGTTTATTATTTTCAGACCAGTTAATGATTAAATTAGGAATCAAATGAAGTTTGTTGGTTTTTTTATTTGCAAGAATCATTTCAATATAACAGACCAAGTCGTTTTGACTTATTGATGGAATTTGATCTTTTTGAATAAAATTATCGATATTGCTAACAAAGAAGTCTGAACAAAATTCATTAAGAAAATCGGATGAAACGAGTTTCGATTTCGAATAAAAATCAATCAAATTGTCTTGATTCAGTGCTTCTTGAATGTCTTTTTGGATTTTGAGCTTGAGTTTTTGCAAACATAATTGATCAGCAAAATTGAAATAATCAGAGAAAAATTCTAGATTTATTTGGATTTCTCCTGTATATAAAAACTGGATAATTGAATAAATAACCTCAAATGGGAAGTTTGCGAAAGTGATTGTGTTTTCATAAGTTTGTTTAAAAAGCAAATAGAAAAAATAACTTCTTGCACTTAAAACTGGTTTGTGACAATAAATGGGTTGGAGGTTTTCCCCAGCCAAAATTGTAAAATCAGAAAGCGCTTCTTGACTTTGAAGCATTGATTTGATATTTTCTTTCCATTCAGAAAGAAGTAAATCATCAATTTGATTTTTTGATAATTGAATGAAGTTTTGGTTGGATGAAAAGTTCGTAGAAATTGGACTGTTTGATTGATTATCATTTTTTGGATCATTTTTTGGATCATTTTCTTGATCATTTTCTTGATCATTTTTTGGATCATTTTTTGGATCATTTTGAAGACTTGGTGTTAAATTTTGAGTTTCAATTATTGGATCATCTTCAGAAGTTTCACTATCTACTTCAGAAGTTTCAGAGGTTTCACTATCAATTTCTTTATAACTTTTGTTATCACTTTTGTTATCACTTTCTTTATCATTTTCTTTATCACTTTCTTTATAACTTCCTTTATCATTTTCAATTTGTTTTTTAATTAGTTTTTTATTTTCATTTTTAATTTCAATTTCTTTATCATTTTCTTTATCATTTTCTTTATCATTTTTATTTTTATTTTCATTTTCAGTTTCATTTTCAGTTTCATTTTCACTGTAAGTTTCACTCTCAGTTTCATTTTTAGTTTGATTCTGATTTTGATTTTGATTTTGATTTTGAGTTTGATTCTGATTTTGATTTTGATTTTTAGTTTCATTTTTAGTTTCATTTTCATTTTCACTGTAAGTTTCACTCTTAGTTTCACTCTTAGTTTCATTTTTAGTTTGATTTTTAGTTTGATTTTGATTTTGATTTTGATTTTGATTTTGATTTTGATTTTGATTTTGATTTTGATTTTGATTTTGATTTTCACTGTAAGTTTCACTCTTAGTTTGATTTTCATTTGTTGGTTTTGTTGATAATTTTGTTGATTTTGTTGGTTTTGTTGGTTTTGTTGATTTTGATGATTTTGTGCTTTTTTTTGGCGGACTTTTGCTTTTGCTTTTGTTTTTGTTTTTTGTGCTTTTTTTTGGTGGACTTTTGCTTTTGCTTTTGCTTTTGTTTGTTTTAATGTTTGGAGCTGTTTTTGTTAAATTAATTTTTTTTTCTGAATGTGAATGTGGTTTTGGATGTGATTTATTTAAAGGTTTTTTGGGATGTAATTTGGAATTCGATGGTGAATTTGATTTATGTGAATGTTTTGGATTTGTATGTTTATGTGAACTCATTGTTTGTTTGTTTCTTTTTTTAAAAAATGAAAAAAATAAAAATAATAATTTTCTTCTTTTTTCCTCTTTTTCCTTTTTTTCCTCTTTTTCCTCTTTTTCCTTTTTTTTTAAAATTAGAAATTAAAATAAATTCATTTTTCTTTTTTAATTCTATTTTCAATTCAAAAGTATAAAATCAAAAAATCAAAAAATCAAAAATAAAAATAAAAAAATAAAAAGAGGATTTATTTTGCTTTTTTTTTTTTAATTAGAAAATGGGAAACTTAGAAAGAAGTATTACTAAATATTCTAATAATCCAAATGAAAATCCATTATTAAGTGAGATGAATATAGTATTAAAAATGATGGGAAAAGAAGAAACTCCAATAATTGGATATCAAGAAGAAATATCAGAAGCACATATTCTTACACAAAAAAAATGGCGATATTCTGGAAAAAAATCAATAATAAGAATTAATTTTGGAAATGATAAAGAATCAAGAGATACTATTTTTAATTTCATTTATTTTTTTGATCCAATAAAAATCAGTAAGAATTCAGTTACAATCCAAAAAAGAACTTATAATACCTCATATATAATCTACATGACAAAAATCGATCCAGCTGCAATTTTTGATATAATGAATTCAAACCGAAATGAACAAGCAATTGCAAAATTCAGAACTTTTTTAAGTGGTGAAAATGTTCAAGTTAATAAACCACAAGAAAATTTGATTTCAAATGAAATTGATTTGGAAGAACCTTTAAATGTTATTCAAGATTTTGATGATCGAAATTCTAGTATACCAATATGTAGAATTGAAAGAAAACCACTTCCTTCAACATGTTGTGGTTGTTGTGATGGAGGTGACTGGTGGAATGCTGATTATCCCATATATATTGATGGAGATGGAGTTAGTTGGAAAAAGGAAAACACAACTATATGCGATTTTTAAGTTTTCATCTTTTATCAAAATCAAAATCAAAATCAAAATCAAAATTAAAATCAAAATTAAAATCAAAATTAAAATCAAAATCAAAATCAAAATCAAAATCAAAATCAAAATCAAAATCAAAATCAAAATCAAAATCAAAATTCAAATTAAAATTAAAATCAAAATCAAAATTCAAATTAAAATCAAAATCAAAATCAAAATCAAAATTAAAATCAAAATTAAAATTAAAATTAAAATCAAAATTAAAATCAAAATTAAAATCAAAATCAAAATTAAAATTAAAATCAAAATCAAAATCAAAATCAAAATCAAAATCAAAACTAAAATCAAAATCAAAATCAAAATTAAAATCAAAATCAAAATCAAAATTAAAATTAAAATCAAAATCAAAATCAAAATTAAAATTAAAATTAAAATCAAAATCAAAATTAAAATCAAAATTAAAATCAAAATTAAAATCAAAATCAAATTTAAAATCCAAATTTAAAATCCAAATTAAAATTAAAAATTAAAATCAAAATCAAAATCAAAATCAAAATTAAAATTAAAATTAAAATCAAAATCAAAATCAAAATTAAAATCAAAATTAAAATCAAAATCAAATTTAAAATCCAAATTTAAAATCCAAATTAAAATTAAAAATTAAAATCAAAATCAAAATCAAAATCAAAATTAAAATTAAAATTAAAATCAAAATCAAAATCAAAATTAAAATCAAAATTAAAATCAAAAATTAAAATTAAAATCCAAATCAAAATCAAAATCAAAATTAAAATTAAAATCAAAATCAAAATCAAAATTAAAATCAAAATCAAAATTAAAATCAAAAATTAAAATTCCAAAAACTATTTTTTCATTTTTTCATTTTTTTTCTTTTCAAAAATGAATGATTGTTTATTTTTTGGAAGAAATAAATATCCAAAACTTATCAAAAATGAACCAAAAGAAATGATAAAAAAACCAATTCAATTTAAATTTGAAAATGAAAATGAAAATGAAAAACAAATTAAACAAATTTCAACATGTTATTTTTCAACAATTTTCCTTTTTAAAAATGGAAAAGCAATAGAATATTTAAATTATTCAAAACAAAATCCTGAAAAAATCCAAATTGAAGAAAATATTCAAAAAGTAACTGTTGGTTATCAAAATGAAGCTATTTTAACAAAAGAAGGAAATGTATTTGCCAAAGGAGAAGATATTAATCCAGAAAATCCAAAAGAATTTATCAATATTTCATCATTAATTGAAGATAAAAATGATAGAATAATTGAAGATATTGTTTCTGGATACGAATCAATTTACTTATTAACTTCAAATCAAAATGTTTATGGAATTGGTTCAAATCGATATGGTCAACTTGGTTTTGATACTAAAGCACTCCAAAGAACAGAAAAACCAATTTCAATGATGAAAAATGTTTCTAAAATATTTTCAGGAAATTCTTCAAATCATATTTTTCTTTTAAATTCAAATCAAGAATTATTTGGATTTGGAGATAATTATTATGAACAACTTGGATTAGGAAATTCAATACCAAAAACAAAGATTGATAAATTAACCAAAATCCAAAATATTCCAAAAGGCAAAATAATTGATATTCAATGTGGAAATCTTTATTCAATAATGTTGATTGAAAATGAAAATCAAAATCCAAAAAGAAAATTTTATTCAACTGGATACTATCTATATAATGGATTTGGCAAAATACAAGGCACAGATGAATTTACTGAAATCAAATCATCTTTATTTGATAATGATAATATTCTTGATTTTTCTGTTGGGGATACACATACTTTGATTTTAACATCCGATTCAAAACTAATAGGATTTGGAAGTAATGATTACGGTCAATTAGGAACTGGAAATAGGAAATATAAACCAATTCCAATTCAAATTGAACTTCCTAAATTAAGATTTAATGAAAATATTTACAATTATCATATTTACTGTGGATATCAAAAATCATTTCTTTATTATTCTCCTTCTTTTTCCAATCTTGAAGAAGATTTGATAAAACTATTTGAAAGAAAAGAATTTTGTAATATTTCATTTAAAACCGAAAATGGAGAAATAATTAAAGCTCATAAATTAATATTGGAATATAGATTAAATCAAAATGAAATTGAAAAACTTCAAGAAATTATTTCAAAAAAATCAATTAAAGAATCAAATCAAATATTTGAAATGATTTATTCAAACAGAATAATAAATCCAAAATTATATTCTGAAATTAAAGAAATTATAAATTTAAATGAAAAAATTGAAGAAACAATGAAAAAAATTTATTTAAATGAAAATGAAAATGAAAAAGATTTTATTATTGAAAGAAAAGAAAAACAATATAAATTTCCAAAATTAATATTAATAATGAGAAGTGAATTATATCGAGGAATGTTTTTATCTGTAACAAATGATAAATCAAATAAAGTTACAGATTATAGTGAATTAAGTAATAAATCATTTGAAATATTTGAATATTGGATTTATTCAAATCAAATTAAAGAAGAAATTCAAATTACACAAGAAATAATTAATGAAATTAAAATTGGAATTGATTATTTTCAATTAAATCAAACATATCCAAATTTATTTGATTTATTAATTAATAGATTTAATAATCAAAATCAAAATTAAAATTAAAATCAAAATTAAAATTCAAATTAAAATCAAAATTAAAAATTAAATTCAAATTAAAATTAAAATTAAAATCAAAACCAAAATTAAAATTAAAATCAAAATTAAAATTAAAATTAAAATTAAAATCAAAATCAAAATCAAAATCAAAACCAAAATTAAAATTAAAATTAAAATTCCAAAAATTATTTTTTCATTTTTTTCATTTTTTTTCTTTTTCAAAAATGAATGATTGTTTATTTTTTGGAAGAAACCAAAATCCAAAACTTATCAAAAATGAACCAAAAGAAATGATAACAAAACCAATTCAATTTAAATTTGAAAATGAAAATGAAAATGAAAATGAAAAACAAATTAAACAAATTTCAACATGTTATTTTTCAACAATTTTCCTTTTTGAAAATGGAAAAGCAATAGAATATTTAAATGAAAATGATTCAAATCAAAATCCTGAAAAAATCCATATTGAAAATATTCAAAAAGTAACTGTTGGTTATGAAAATGAAGCTATTTTAACAAAAGAAGGAAATGTATTTGCCAAAGGAAAATATATTAATTCAAAAAATCCAAATGAATTTATCAATATTTCATCATTAATTGAAGATACAAATGATAGAATAATTCAAGATATTGTTTCTGGATCTCGTTCAATATACTTATTAACTTCAAATCAAAATGTTTATGGAATTGGTTCAAATCAAAATGGTCAACTTGGTTTTGATTCTGTAACATTTAAAGAAACAGAAAAATCAATTTTAATGATGAAAAATGTTTCTAAAATATTTTCAGGAAATTGTTCACATCTTGTTTTTCTTTTAAATTCAAATCAAGAATTATTTGGATGCGGAGATAATGAAGATGGTCAACTTGGATTAGGAAAATCAAGAAAAGAAACAAAAATCTCTGAATTAACCCAAATACAAACTATTCCAAAAGGCAAAATAATTGATATTCAATGTGGAAATTTTCATTCAATAATGTTGATTGAAAATCAAAATGAAAATCCAAAAAGAAAACTTTATTCATGTGGAGATTATAGATATAATGGACTTGGCAAAAATGAAAAAACTTATGAATTTACTGAAATCAAATCATCTTTATTTGAAAATGATAATATTATTCTTGAAATTTCTGTTGGATATAACCATACTTTGATTTTAACAATGAAAGGGAAATTAATTGGATTTGGAGGTAATTATTCTGGTCAATTAGGAACTGGAGATACAAATAGTCAATTAATTCCTATTCAAATTGAACTTCCTAAATTAAGATTTAATGAAAATATTTACAATTATCATATTTATTGTGGATATTTCAATTCATTTCTTTATTATTCTCCTCCTCTTTCCAATCTTGAAGAAGATTTGATAAAACTATTTGGAAGAAAAGAATTTTGTAATATTTCATTTAAAACCAAAAATGGAGAAATAATTAAAGCTCATAAATTAATATTGAAATATAGATTAAATCAAAATCAAAATCAAATTGAAAAACTTCAAGAAATTATTTCAAAAAAATCAATTAAAGAATCAAATCAAATATTTGAAATGATTTATTCAAACAGAATAATAAATCCAATATTATATTTTGAAATTAAAGAAATTATAAATTCAAATGAAAAAATTGAAGAAACAATGAAAAGAATTTATTTAAATGAAAATGAAAATGAAAATGAAAAAGATTTTATAATTGAAAGAAAAGAAAAACAATATAAATTTCCTAAATTAATATTAATAATGAGAAGTGAATTATATCGAGGAATGTTTTTATCTGTAACTGAAGATACTTCTAATAAAGTTACAGATTATAGTGAATTAAGTAATAAATCATTTGAAATATTTGAATATTGGATTTATTCAAATCAAATCAAAGATGAAATTGAAATTACACAAGAAATAATTAATGAAATTAAAATTGGAATTGATTATTTTCAATTAAATCAAACAAATCCAAATTTATTTGATTTATTAATTAACAAATTTAATAATCAAAATCAAAATTAAAATTAAAATTAAAATTAAAATTAAAAATCAAAATCAAAATTAAATTTAAAATCAAAATCAAAACCAAAATTAAAATCAAAATTAAAATTAAAATTAAAATTAAAAATTAAATTAAAATTAAAATTAAAATCAAAATTAAAATTCCAAAAATTATTTTTTCATTTTTTCATTTTTTTTCTTTTTCAAAAATGAATGATTGTTTATTTTTTGGAAGAAACCAAAAACCAATTCTTTTCAAAGATGAACCATATAAAATAACAAAACCAATTCAATTTAAATTTGAAAATGAAAATGAAAATGAAAAACAAATTAAACAAATTTCAACAAGTTTTTTTGGAACAATTTTCCTTTTTAAAAATGGAAAATCAATAGAATATTTAAATGAAAATAATTCAAATCAAAATCCTTCAAAAATTCAAATTGAAGAAAATATTCAAAAAGTAACTGTTGGTAATGAAAATGAAGCTATTTTAACAAAAGAAGGAAATGTATTTGCCAAAGGAAATAATATTAATCCAAAAAACCCAAATGAATTTATCAATATTTCATCATTAATTGAAGATAAAAATGATAGAATAATTCAAAATATTGTTTGCGGAAGAGAATCAATTTACTTATTAACTTCAAATCAAAATTCTTATGGAATTGGTTCAAATGAATTAAGTCAACTTGGTTTTGGTACTAAAACAATTTATAAAACAGAAAAACCAATTTTAATGATGAAAAATGTTTCTAAAATATTTTCAGGAAAATGTTCAAGTTATGTTTTTCTTTTAAATTCAAATCAAGAATTATTTGGATGCGGAAATAATGCAAATGGTCAACTTGGATTAGGAGAATCAAGAAAAAAAGAAGAAGAAATCCAAAAATTAACCAAAATCCAAAATATCCCAAAAGGCAAAATAATTGATATTCAATGTGGATATTACCATTCAATAATGTTGATTGAAGATGAAGATCAAAATGAAAATCAAAATCCAAAAAGAAAACTTTATTCATGTGGATATTATAAATTTAATGGACTTGGCAAAAATAAAGATACTTATGAATTTACTGAAATCAAATCACCTTTATTTGAAAATTATAATATTATTGATTTTTCTGTTGGATATTCTCATACTTTGATTTTAACTTCCGAACCAAAATTAATTGGATTTGGTGGTAACTTTTCAGGCGAATTAGGAACTATAAATACAAATAGTCAATTAATTCCAATTCAAATTGAACTTCCTAAATTAAGATTTAATGAAAATATTTACAATTATCATATTTCTTGTGGATATCATAATTCATTTCTTTATTATTCTCCTCTTTCTTTTTCCAATCTTGAAGAAGATTTGATAAAACTATTTAGAAGAAAAGAATTTTGTGATATTTCATTTAAAACCGAAAATGGAGAAATAATTGAAGCTCATAAATTAATATTGAAATATAGATTAAAAGATTATGAAAATGAAATTGAAAAACTTCAAGAAATTATTTCAAAAAAATCAATTAAAGAATCAAATCAAATATTTGAAATGATTTATTCAAATAATTCCAAAATTAATCCAATATTATATTCTGAAATTAAAGAAATTATAAATTTAAATGAAAAAATTGAAGAAACAATGAAAAGAATTTATTTAAATGAAAATGAAAATGAAAAAGATTTTATAATTGAAAGAAAAGAAAAACAATATAAATTTCCTAAATTAATATTAATAATGAGAAGTGAATTATATCGAGGAATGTTTTTATCTGTAACAGATGATACTTCTAATAAAGTTACAGATTATAGTGAATTAAGTAATAAATCATTTGAAATATTTGAATATTGGATTTATTCAAATCAAATTAAAGATAAAATTGAAATTACACAAGAAATTATTAATGAAATTAAAACAGGAATTGATTATTTTCAATTAAATCAAACATATCCAAATTTATTTGATTTATTAATTAACAAATTTAATAATCAAAATCCAAATCAAATTCAAAAGAAAGAAAAATGTTTAATTTTTTAAACAAGAAATTATTCAATAAAATCAAAATTAAAATTAAAATTAAAATCAAAATTAAAATTAAAATCAAAATTAAAATCAAAATTAAAATTAAAATTAAAATTAAAATTAAAATTAAAATTAAAATTAAAATCAAAATTAAAATTAAAATTAAAATTAAAATTAAAATCAAAATTAAAATTAAAAATAAAAATTAAAATTAAAATTAAAATTAAAATCAAAATTAAAATTAAAATAAAAATTAAAATTAAAATTAAAAATCAAAATTAAAATTAAAATTAAAATCAAAATTAAAATTAAAATTAAAATTAAAATTAAAATTAAAAATCAAAATTAAAAATAAAATTAAAATTAAAATAAAAATTAAAATCCAATTTCAAATTGATTTTGTTTTCATTTTTTTTTCACTTCTCACTCATTTTTCAAAAAATGAAAACCAATTTTTACTTTTTTAATTTTGATTTTAATTTTAATTTTGATTTTAATTTTTACTTTTACTTTTTTAATTTTAATTTCTTATTTAAAAAATTAAACATTTTCCTTTCTTTTGAATTTGATTTGGGTGTTGAATATTAAATTTGTTGAATTTTTAATTAATAAATCAAATAAATTTGGATTATGTTTGATTTAATTGAAAATAATCAATTCCTGTTTTAATTTCATCAATAATTTCTTGTGTAATTTCAATTTCTTCTTTAATTTGATTTGAATAAATCCAATATTCAAATATTTCAAATGATTTATTATTTAATTCACTATAATCTGTAACTTTATTAGAAGTATCTTCAGTTACAGATAAAAACATTCCTCGATATAATTCACTTCTCATTATTAATATTAATTTTGGAAATTTATATTGTTTTTCTTTTCTTTCAATTATAAAATCTTTTTCATTTTCATTTTCATTTTCATTTAAATAAATTCTTTTCATTGTTTCTTCAATTTTTTCATTTGAATTTATAATTTCTTTAATTTCAAAATATAATATTGGATTTATTATTCTGTTTGAATAAATCATTTCAAATATTTGATTTGATTCTTTAATTGATTTTTTTGAAATAATTTCTTGAAGTTTTTCAATTTGGTTTTCATAATCTTTTAATCTATATTTCAATATTAATTTATGAGCTTCAATTATTTCTTCATTTTCGGTTTTAAATGAAATATCACAAAATTCTTTTCTTTCAAATAATTTTATCAAATCTTCTTCAAGATTGGAAAGAGGAGAGTAATAAAGAAATGATTTTCCAAATCCACAAGAAATATGATAATTGTAAATATTTTCATTAAATCTTAATTTAGGAAGTTCAATTTGAATTGGAATTAATTGATTATTTGTATCTCCAGTTCCTAATTGGCCAAAATAATTATAACCAAATCCAATTAATTTCCCTTTCATTGTTAAAATCAAAGCATGAGCATAACCAACTGAAAAATCAAGAATAATATTATCATTTTCAAATAAAGATGATTTGATTTCAGTAAATTCATAAGTATCTTTATTTTTGCCAAGTCCATTGAACCCATAATCTCCACATGAATAAAGTTTTCTTTTTGGATTTTGATTTTGATTTTCATTTTCTATCAACATTACTGAATGAACATATCCACATTGAATATCAATTATTTTCCCTTTTGGAATATTTTGGATTTTGGTTAATTTTTGGATTTTTTCTCCTTTTCTTGATTCTCCTAATCCAAGTTTACCATATTCATTATATCCGCATCCAAATAATTCTTGATTTGAATTTAAAAGAAAAATAAAATCTGAAGAATTTCCTGAAAATATTTTAGAAACATTTTTCATCATTAAAATTGGTTTATCTGTTTCTTTAAGTGTTTTAGAATCAAAACCAAGTTGACTTAATTGATTTGAGCCAATTCCATAAGCATTTTGATTTGAAGTTAATAAATAAATTGCACGAGATCCAGAAACAATATCTTCAATTATTCTATCATTTGTATCTTCAATTAATGATGAAATGTTGATAAATTCATTTGGATTTTTTGGGATTAATATCTTCTCCTTTTGCAAATACATTTCCTTCTTTTGTTAAAATAGCTTCATTTTGATAACCAACAGTTACTTTTTGAATATTTTTAATTTGGATTTTTGAAGGATTTTGTTTTGAATAATTTAAATATTCTATTGCTTTTTCATTTTTAAAAAGGAAAATTGTTGAAAAATTTAACCTGTTTATTTTTGAAATTTTGTAATATATTTTTAATTAATTTTTTCATTTTCATTTTCATTTTTAATTTTGATTTAAATTTTTAATTTTGGTTTTTTTATGATTTTAATTTTTTGGTTCATTTTTGAAAAGTTTAAAAATTTTGGTTTTTTCCAAAATTTTAAAAATTTTGATTTTAAATTTTAATTTTTAATTTTTAAAATTTTGAAAAATGATTTTAAAAAATAATTTTAATTTTGGATTTTTTTTGATTTTAATTTTAATTTTGATTTTTAATTTTAATTTTGATTTTAATTTTGATTTTAATTTTATTTTTTTTTTAATTTTAATTTTAATTTTGATTTTTAATTTTAATTTTAATTTTAATTTTTAATTTTAATTTTAAAATTTTAATTTTAATTTTAATTTTGATTTTAATTTTTAATTTTGATTTTAATTTTAATTTTTTTGATTTTTAATTTTTAATTTTAATTTTGATTTTAATTTTTAATTTTAATTTATTTTAAGTTAATTTTTAATTTTAATTTTAATTTTATTAATAATTTATTGTTTAAAAAATTAAACATTTTTCTTTCTTTTCTTTCTTTTTAATTTGATTTTGATTTTGATTATTAAATTTGATAATTAATAAATCAAATAAATTTGGATATGTTTGATTTAATTGAAAATAATCAATTCCTGTTTTAATTTCATTAATAATTTCTTGTGTAATTTCAATTTCATTTTTAATTTGATTTGAATAAATCCAATATTCAAATATTTCAAATGATTTATTATTTAATTCACTATAATCTGTAACTTTATTTGATTTATCATTTGTTACAGATAAAAACATTCCTCGATATAATTCACTTCTCATTATTAATATTAATTTTGGAAATTTATATTGTTTTTCTTTTCTTTCAATTATAAAATCTTTTTCATTTTCATTTTCATTTAAATAAATTTTTTTCATTGTTTCTTCAATTTTTTCATTTAAATTTATAATTTCTTTAATTTCAGAATATAATATTGGATTTATTATTCTGTTTGAATAAATCATTTCAAATATTTGATTTGATTCTTTAATTGATTTTTTTGAAATTATTTCTTGAAGTTTTTCAATTTCATTTTGATTTAATCTATATTTCAATATTAATTTATGAGCTTCAATTATTTCTCCATTTTCGGTTTTAAATGAAATATCACAAAATTCTTTTCTTTCAAATAATTTTATCAAATCTTCTTCAAGATTGGAAAAGGAGAATAATAAAGAAAGGATTTGTGAAATCCACAAGAAATATGATAATTGTAAATATTTTCATTAAATCTTAATTTAGGAAGTTCAATTTGGATTGGAATTTTTTGATTTATTGTATCTCCAGTTCCTAATTCACCAAATAGATTACTTCCAAATACTATTAATTTCCCTTTCATTGTTAAAATCAAAGTATGTTCATTTCCAACAGAAAAATCAAGAATATTATCATTTTCAAATAAAGATGATTTGATTTCAGTAAATTCATAAGTATTTCCATATTTTCCAAGTCCATTATTTGAATAATCTCCACATGAATAAAGTTTTCTTTTTGGATTTTGATTTTGATTTTCATTTTCATTTTCAATCAACATTATTGCATGAGCAAATCCACATTGAATATCAATTATTTTCCCTTTTGGAATATTTTGGATTTTGGTTAATTTTTGGATTTTTATTTCTTTTTTTCTTGATTTTCCTAATCCAAGTTGACCATAAAAATTGTCACCGCATCCAAATAATTCTTGATTTGAATTTAAAAGAAAAATAAAATCTGAAGAATTTCCTGAAAATATTTTAGAAACATTTTTCATCATTAAAATTGGTTTTTTTGTTATTTTAAGTATTTCAGAATCAAAACTAAGTTGACCATCTTCATTTGAACCAATTCCATAAGCATTTTGATTTGAAGTTAATAAGTAAATTGAATTATATCCAGAAACAATATCTTGAATTATTCTATCATTTGTATCTTCAATTAATGATGAAATATTGATAAATTTATTTGGATTTTTTGGATTAATATCTTCTCCTTTGGCAAATACATTTCCTTCTTTTGTTAAAATAGCTTCATTTTGACAACCAACAGTTACTTTTTGAATATTTTTAATTTGGATTTTTGAAGGATTTTGTTTTGAATAATTTAAATATTCTATTGCTTTTCCATTTTTAAAAAGGAAAATTGTTGAAAAGGAACCTGATGAAATTTGTTTAATTTGTTTTTCATTTTCATTTTCATTTTCAAATTTAAATTGAATTGGTTTTGTTATTTTATCTGGTTCATTTTTATAAGTTTTGGTAATGTATTTTTACCAAAAAATATAATTTCATTCATTTTTGAAAAGAAAAAATGAAAAAATAATTTTTGGAATTTTAATTTTAATTTTAATTTTGATTTTAATTTTAATTTTGATTTTAATTTTAATTTTAATTTTAATTTTAATTTTAATTTTAATTTTAATTTTTATTTTTAATTTTAATTTTAATTTTAATTTTGATTTTGATTTTAATTTTAATTTTAAATTTTGATTTTAATTTTAATTTCATTAATAATTTATTGTTTAAAAAATTAAACATTTTTCTTTCTTTTCTTTCTTTTTAATTTGATTTTGATTTTGATTATTAAATTTATTAATTAATAAATCAAATAAATTTGGATATGTTTGATTTAATTGAAAATAATCAATTCCTCTTTTGATTTCATTAATAATTTCTTGTGTAATTTCAATTTCATTTTTAATTTGATTTGAATAAATCCAATATTCAAATATTTGAAATGATTCATTACTTAATTCACTATAATCTGTAACTTTATTTGATTTATCATTTGTTACAGATAAAAACATTCCTCGATATAATTCACTTCTCATTATTAATATTAATTTTGGAAATTTATATTGTTTTTCTTTTCTTTCAATAATAAAATCTTTTTCATTTTCATTTTCATTTTCATTTAAATAAATTCTTTTCATTGTTTCTTCAATTTTTTCATTTGAATTTATAATTTCTTTAATTTCGGAATATAATTTTGGATTTATTATTCTGTTTGAATAAATCATTTCAAATATTTGATTTGATTCTTTAATTGATTTTTTTGAAATTATTTCTTGAAGTTTTTCAATTTGGTTTTCATTTTGATTTTGATCTTTTAATCTATATTTCAATATTAATTTATGAGCTTCAATTATTTCTTCATTTTCGGTTTTAAATGAAATATTACAAAATTCTTTTCTTTCAAATAATTTTATCAAATCTTCTTCAAGATTGGAAGAAGGAGAATAATAAAGAAAGGATTTGTGAAATCCACAAGAAATATGATAATTGTAAATATATTCATTAAATCTTAATTTAGGAAGTTCAATTTGGATTGGAATTTTTTGATTTATTGTATCTCCAGTTCCTAATTCACCAAATAGATTACTTCCAAATACTATTAATTTCCCTTTGGAAGTTAAAATCAAAGTATGTTCATTTCCAACAGAAAAATCAAGAATATTATCATTTTCAAATAAAGATGATTTGATTTCAGTAAATTCATAAGTATTTCCATATTTTCCAAGTCCGTTATTTGAATAATCTCCACATGAATAAAGTTTTCTTTTTGGATTTTGATTTTGATTTTCATTTTCATTTTCAATCAACATTATTGCATGAGCAAATCCACATTGAATATCAATTATTTTCCCTTTTGGAATATTTTGGATTTTGGTTAATTTTTGGATTTTTATTTCTTTTTTTCTTGATTTTCCTAATCCAAGTTGACCATAAAAATTGTCACCGCATCCAAATAATTCTTGATTTGAATTTAAAAGAAAAATAAAATCTGAAGAATTTCCTGAAAATATTTTAGAAACATTTTTCATTATTAAAATTGGTTTTTTTGTTATTTTAAGTATTTCAGAATCAAAACCAAGTTGACCATTTTGATTTGAACCAATTCCATAAACATTTTGATTTGAAGTTAATAAGTAAAATGAACGAGATCCAGAAACAATGTTTTGAATTATTCTATCATTTGTATCTTCAATTAATGATGAAATATTGATAAATTCTTTTGGATTATTTGGATTAATATCTTCTCCTTTAGCAAATACATTTCCTTCTTTTGTTAAAATAGCTTCATTTTGATAACCAACAGTTACTTTTTGAATATTTTTAATTTGAATTTTTTCAGGATTTTGTTTTGAATAATTTAAATATTCTATTGCTTTTCCATTTTTAAAAAGGAAAATTGTTGAAAAGTAACTTGATGAAATTTGTTTAATTTCATTTTCATTTTCATTTTCATTTTCATTTTCATTTTCAAATTGAATTGGTTTTGTTATTTTTTCTGGTTCATTTTTTATAAGTTTTGGTAATATATTTTTACCAAAAAATAAACAATCATTCATTTTTAGAAAGAAAAAAAATGAAAAAATGAAAAAATAATTTTTGGAATTTTAATTTTAATTTTAATTTTAATTTTGATTTTGATTTTGATTTTAATTTTAATTTTAATTTTAATTTTAATTTTAATTGAATAATTTATTGTTTAAAAAATTAAACATTTTTCTTTCTTTTTAATTTGATTTTGATTATTAAATTTGTTAATTAATAAATCAAATAAATTTGGATTTGCTTGATTTAATTGAAAATAATCAATTCCTCTTTTAATTTCATTAATAATTTCTTGTGTAATTTGAATTTCTTCTTTAATTTGATTTGAATAAATCCAATATTCAAATATTTCAAATGATTTATTATTTAATTCACTATAATCTGTAACTTTATTAGAAGTATCTTCAGTTACAGATAAAAACATTCCTCGATATAATTCACTTCTCATTATTAATATTAATTTAGGAAATTTATATTGTTTTTCTTTTCTTTCAATTATAAAATCTTTTTCATTTTCATTTTCATTTAAATAAATTCTTTTCATTGTTTCTTCAATTTTTTCATTGGAATTTATAATTTCTTTAATTTCAGAATATAATTCTGGATTTATTTTGGAATTATTTGAATAAATCATTTCAAATATTTGATTTGATTCTTTAATTGATTTATTTGAAATTATTTCTTGAAGTTTTTCAATTTGGTTTTCATTTTGATTTAATCTATATTTCAATATTAATTTATGAGCTTCAATTATTTCTCCATTTTTGGTTTTAAATGAAATATCACAAAATTCTTTTCTTTCAAATAGTTTTATCAAATCTTCTTCAAGATTGGAAAAAGGAGAATAATAAAGAAAGGATTCATAAAATGCACAAGAAATATGATAATTAGAAATATTTTCATTAAATCTTAATTTAGGAAGTTCAATTTGAATTGGAATTAAATGATCTTTTCTATCTCCAGTTCCTAATTGACCAAAATAATTATTTCCAAATCCTATTATCTTGAATTGAAGTTAAAATCAAAGTATGATCATAACCACAAGAAATTTCAATAATATTATCATTATCATTTTCAAATAAAGATGATTTGATTTCAGTAAATTCATAAGTATATCCATCTTTGCTAAGTTCATTATACCGACAACTTCCACATGAATAAAGTTTTCTTTTTGGATTTTTATTTTCATTTTCAATCAACATTATTGAATGACCATATCCACATTGAATATCAATTATTTTACCTTTTGGGATATTTTGGATTTTGGTTAATTTATGTATTTTTTTTTCTTTTTCTTGATTCTCCTAATCCAATTTGACCATAAAAATTGTCACCACATCCAAATAATTCTTGATTTGAATTTAAAAGAAAAACATAACTTGAGGAATTTCCTGAAAATATTTTAGAAACATTTTTCATCATAAAAATGATTTTTTGAGTTCTTTCAAGTGTTTTAAAATCAAAACCAATTTGACCATAATAATTTGAACCAATTCCATAAGCATTTTGATTTGAAGTTAATAAGTAAATTGATTTGAATGCACAAACAATATCTTCAATTATTCTATCATTTGTATCTTCAATTAATGATGAAATAATAATAAATTCTTTTGGATTATTTGGATTTAATATCTTTTCCTTTTGGCAAATACATTTCCTTCTATTGTTAAAATAGCTTCATTATCATAACCAACAGTTACTTTTTGAATATTTTCTTCAATTTGGATTTTTTGAGGATTTTGATTTGAATCATCTTCATTTAAATATTCTATTGCTTTTCCATTTTTAAAAAGGAAAACTGTTGAATAAAAGCCTGTTGAAATTTGATTAATTTGTTTTTCATTTTCATTTTCATTTTCATTTTCAAATTTAAATTGAATTGGTTTTGTTATAATTTTTTCTGGTTCATTTTCGAAAAGTTTTGGTTTTTGATTTTGACCAAAAAATATAATTTCATTCATTTTGGAAAAGAAAAAAATAATGAAAAATAATTTTTTGAAATTTTTTTTTTCATTTTTTTCTTTTCCAAAAAAAATCAAACATGGGAAAACACTTAGTATCTTGGTTTGTAGCAACAACGATATACCTATCGTATGGGGTGATGTTTATATTTGGATATGTAGAAGAATTTTTATCATATATAAAAAGAAAAGTGCTATTTTTCCAAAAGAAAAAAGAACCGACCCAACCGGTAAAAAAATCAAAACAATTAGCATCGCTCACAAATTCGTTCGAGAGCTTTTACATACGGAAGATCTACGCGAAGGTTATTGACACATACAATCGGCCAATCACAACTATTCCTGGGACATGGATTGTAGTTCGTGATCGTTGGTTTTCAAAGGGAATTGGATCGGAACTTGAGTATACAGGAAAGGAAATCAAGTGCCTCAACATGGGGTCATATAACTATCTAGGGTTTGCCAAAACAACGGGTAAATGCCACATGGACGTGATAAAAAGTACGGATGAATTTTCGGTTGGCCAATGTTCAACAAGATTGGAATTAGGGACAACTCGGATCCACAAGGAATTAGAGGCGGAAATTGCTAAATTCGTGGGAAAGGAGGACGCCATCATCTTCGGCATGGGATTCGCAACAAACTCTACTACCATTCCCTTAATGGCAGGCAAAGGTAGCTTGATAATTTCGGACTCCTTAAACCACGCCTCTCTCGTTTGCGGCTCAAGACTGGCTCATGCCCAAATCCGTGTTTTTCAACACAATGACTTGAGAAATTTGGAACGCGTTATCCGCGATTCTATCATAAAGGGCCAGCCTAGAAAAAATAGGCCGTGGAAGAAAATAATCATTATTGTTGAGGGGATTTATTCAATGGAAGGCGAAATTGCGCCGTTGCCGGAAATTGTTCGGTTAAAAAAAAAATATAACTGTCTTCTTTTTGTTGACGAGGCTCATTCCATAGGAGCCATCGGTCCCACTGGAAGGGGTATTGTTGAGTATTTTGGCATCAATCCGGATGATGTCGATATTTTAATGGGAACTTTCACAAAATCATTCGGTTCTGTTGGAGGTTATATTGCAGGAAATAAGGACTTCATCAACTTTCTCAGACTCAAATCTTTCGGCGCGCTTTATGCAGACTCCATGTCTGTGCCCTGCGTCCAACAAGCCTTATCCGCTTTGAGATTTATCATGTACGACAAAGACGGGAAAAAAACCGTTGAAAAACTTCGTGAAAACTCCAATTATTTCCGCGAACGTCTTGTCAGAATGGGCTTCGAAGTAATGGGCGATTTCGACTCCCCAGTTATCCCAATCATGCTCTACTGTCCTGCTATCTTCACCACCTTTTCAAGAGAATGTCTCCAAAGAGGTCTTGCTGTTGTCGTCGTCGGTTTTCCTGCTACTAATCTTATTGAAACTCGCGCAAGATTTTGTATCAGTTCTGCCCATTCTCCTTGATGAGCTTAAAAATGCTCTTGATATTATTAGTGAGGTTGGTGATATTCTTATGGCTAAATACAGGAAGGAGATGAATGTTGATCAACAAAAGCTTTTATCACCAAGAAAAAAATTTGAAATGCTTCAAAATCAACAACAATCCATTCAAATCAAATAATTTTCTTTTCCTTTTCTTTTTCTTTTTTTTTTCTTTTTTTTTTAAGAAAACAAATCCAAATTTTTATTTCAAAGAACAAATAAAGTACCAAATGCAATTAATTTTAAATCTAAATCAATTTTAAATCTAAATCAATTTTAAATCTAAATCAATTTTAAATCTAAATCAATTTTAAATCTAAATCAATTTTATATCAAATTTTAAATCAAAATTAAATCAATTTTATATCAATTTTAAATCAATTTTAAATCAATTTTAAATCAATTTTATATCAATTTTAAATCAATTTTAAATCAATTTTAAATCAATTTTAAATCAATTTTATATCAATTTTATATCAATTTTATATCAATTTTAAATCAATTTTAAATCAATTTTAAATCAATTTTAAATCAATTTTATATCAATTTTAAATCAATTTTAAATCAATTTTAAATCAATTTTAAATCAATTTTAAATCAATTTTAAATCAATTTTAAATCAATTTTAAATCAATTTTAAATCAATTTTATATCAATTTTAAATCAATTTTAAATCAATTTTAAATCAATTTTAAATCAATTTTAAATCAATTTTAAATCAATTTTATATCAATTTTAAATCAATTTTAAATCAATTTTAAATCAATTTTATATCAATTTTAAATCAATTTTAAATCAATTTTAAATCAATTTTAAATCAAATTTTGAAAATATCAAAAAAAATCCACTTTTTGGTTTTGTTGTTTTTTAATTTTGGTTTTGCTGTTTTTTAATTTTGGTTTTGCTGTTTTTTAATTTTGGTTTTGTTGTTTTTTAATTTTGGTTTTGTTGTTTTTTAATTTTGGTTTTGTTGTTTTTTAATTTTGGTTTTGTTGTTTTTTAATTTTGGTTTTGTTGTTTTTTAATTTTGGTTTTGTTGTTTTTTAATTTTGGTTTTGTTGTTTTTAATTGTTTTGTTGCGTTCTTGCTTTCCTAAAAAAAAAAAAGGAAAGAAAATCAATTGTCTTTAAACTTCTCTTTGTAAAATTGAAGAGATGAATTGGGATGAAGTTGGAAAAAATCAAAAAAGAAATCAAAATCAAATAAATTCTCTTGTTTTGTAATCATTTCTTCATAATCTTGTTGAGTAATCCTGTCAGTATAAAGAAACTTAATAAAAAGACTCATATTTTGATAAGTCTGCTCAGAAAAATCTTTTGTTCGGTTGGATTTATCATCAACAGAAATAAACATTTGACGAAATAGTTGACTTCTTGCTTGAAGAATCAATTTGTGAACTTTCAGATTTTTTCCTTCAACTTCAATTTGAAAATCTTTTGTGTCATCTTGATAATATAACTTCTGTATATCAACAAAAATGTTCCTTTCGTTAGGATTCTCAATTCCAATCTGCTTCAATAATTGATACAATTGAAGCTCTTCTTGGGTTTTATAAATTGTTTGTGTTTCTGCTTCTTCTTGTTTTTTTGCTATTGTATCAGATGAGTTTAATCTTTTGAATCTCCCAAAATAAATCCATCTCAAAATCTTCATAATTTGATTTTCTGTTGCTTTCTCTAAAGTTTCTCGAACTTGCTCCGCTTTTTTTCCTGTTCGAAGTTCAATCATTAACCGATGAACAGGAAACTTTGATATTTGGAAATCAGTTAGTTCATGCTTTTCAAACAGATTTTGGAAATCCTCAAGAAAAGATAAAAACGATGAATGTAAAGTTTGGAAAAGTGGCTCACAAAGACTTAAAGGTGTCACTCCAACATCATCCTTAATATTAAAATTTGCTCCTCTTTCCACTAATAACCTAAACATCGCAAGATTAAATTTTTTGTTCTTGCATAAAATGTGTAATGGTGTTTCCTAAATTGTTTTTCAAAATTATTTACTCATTTCATAAATTATTTATCATCTCAAAAAAAATTTACTTTCTATTGTTTTATTAAATTTTATTGATCAATCAAAAAAACATATCAATCTTTTGATTTTTTTACTCTCTAAATTTTCCTTTTTAATTTAATTTTTTTCATCTTTTTTCCTTTTTAGATAATCACTTTCTAAAAAAGGAGAACAAAATAAATATTTTTTTTTTTTCAATTTTAATAATTTTTAAATTCCTCTTTTACAATCTAAAAAAATAATAAAGTAAATAATTAATTTTTTTTTTTTTGGGATCATATCAAATTTACTTTCTATAATCCATTTTCAAGAGAAAATGATTTTATTGAATTTTCTTATCCTTTTCATTTTGATTCAAAAATTTACTCCCTTTTTTTTATTATTTTAATTTTTTCCAATTTTTTTTTCAATCCAATTAGATTTTACTTTCTAAAAATCAAAAACAAAAAAAAATAAAATATTAGAAAAACAAAATTTATTTCTACATTTTCTAAAATATTTACTTTCTATTAGAATATCAAATTTTTTCCTCTTAAAATAAATTGATATCCCTTTCTTAAGAAAAATTTACGTTCTAAATAATATTTTGGAATTTTTAAAACCAAAATTTTTGTTCTTCTTTTGTTCTTATTCTTTTACATTCTTTTTTATTGATAATAAGAAGAAAAGAAAAATATTTTCTCAGAATTCTTGATTAAAAAAAAATCCTTACAATCTATATTAGTGAAAAATCATTTTCATTAATTTTCAATAAATAACAATTTTTTTTTGGGTTTTTTTAAGAAGTCATTTACAATCGGGATAGTAAAATTTGCTCCATTTTCAATTAAAATTTTCAACATCTCCAGACTAATTTCTTTTCTTTCGCAAATCACATGAAGTGGAGTACCCTATAAAAAACAAATCCAAATTTTTTTGGTTTCTTTTCTTTTAAATATTTTTTTTTCTTCAATCATTTTAGAAAAAAATTACAGGCTAGAATTTAGGAAAAAAATTTAAAATTATTTTGAGAAAGTCAAATTTTCTTCATTTCTTCTCTCTTTTAAATAATTACTCGTTCCTAATTTTAGATTTTTTTTTTTTGATTAAAACTGGTTTTCTTTTGATTTTTTTTTCTATTTACTCTCTAATAAATTCACATTGATTTTTTTTTAATCATTTGAAAATTGAAAAAAAGAATAAGAAATTAATCCTTTTCTTACGTTCTAGAAAATTCTTTTCAATTTAAAATGTGTCATTTCAAATTTCAAATTTCAAATTTACTTTCTAAGATTGGAAAAAATTTCCCAACAAAAAAAAAATATTCATTTTAGTTTTCATGTCTTTTTCTTCATTATAAAATTTAACATTACATTGCTGATATTAAAGTTTGCTCCATTTGAAACGAGAACTCTTAGCATTTGACTTGTCAAAATTCTGTTCCTACAAATAAAATGTAAAGGAGTGTTCTTTGAAAGAAAAAAATATTAAAATGAATAAAATAAAATCATTTGAAAATTAAAATTAAATTAAAATCAAAATTTACCTTCTATATTATTTATTTTATTTTATTTTATGAGAAACAAAATCAAAATTGAAAATATTGTTTTAATTTAAATTTAATTTACATCCTTAATTATATTGTTTTTCTATAAATTTTGATATCATTTCATTTTAAGATTAAATGATTTTACTCTCTTTTAAATTCCAAAAAAAAAAAATAATAATAATAATAATAATAAATTCTTGTTAAATGAGAAAATAAGTTTGTATTTCCCAAATTATACATTTTGAATGTTAAAGTTAGCACCATTTGTAATCAATATTCTAATAATATCTGAATTAATATCATCTGATTTGCATAAGAAATGTAAAGGGGTGTTCTTTGAAAGAAAAAAATATTAAAATGAATAAAATAAAATCATTTGAAAATTAAAATTAAATTAAAATCAAAATTTACCTCCTATATTTTTTATTTATGAGAAACAAAATCAAAATTGAAAATATTGTTTTAATTTAAATTTAATTTACATCCTTAATTATATTGTTTTTCTATAAATTTTGATATCATTTCATTTTAAGATTAAATGATTTTACTCTCTTTTAAATTCCAAAAAAAAAAATAATAATAAATTCTTCTTAAATGAGAAAATAAGTTTGTATTTCCCAAATTATACATTTTGAATGTTAAAGTTAGCACCATTTGTAATCAATATTCTAATAATATCTGGATTAATATCATCTGATTTGCATAAGAAATGTAAAGGAGTTTCCTTTGAAAGAAAAAAATATTAAAATGAATAAAATAAAATCATTTGAAAATTAAAATTAAATTAAATTAAATTAAAATTGAAATTTACATTCTTTATTTTTTATTTATGAGAAACAAAATCAAAATTGAAAATGTTGTTTTAATTTAAATTTAATTTACATTCTAAATTAAATTGTTTTTCTATAAATTTTGATATCATTTCATTTTAAGATTAAATGATTTTACTCTCTTTTAAATTCCAAAAAAAAAAATAATAATAATAATAATAAATTCTTCTTAAATGAGAAAATAAGTTTTTAATTTCCAAATTACATTGACTAGATTCAAATCGAAACCTTTGGAAATCAAAATACGAATAAATTCTGTATTTAAATTTCGACTGCGATATAAGTAATGAAATGGTGTTTCCTGAAAAAATGGAATTATTGTAAATTTTTTTTTGGATTAAAATGAGAAAATCAATTGATTATGTTATTTTTCAATAGTACATTCTATTCAAGCAAAATTTCCCAAATTAAAAATGGGTGTGAAAATCTTTTCATTGTAAGAAATTAAAAAAAAAATGTTTAAAATTACGTCCTATTATTTTGATTCAGATTTAAATATTGAATGGAAGATAATTTTCGAAAATCAAAAGATAATATCCAAAAATTTTTTACAGCCTGAACATAAAAAGAATATATATTTAAAAAGGGATTTCTTTTTTCTTTTTTTTTTTGATTAAAATTTGATTTTACTGTTTCTAAATTGAAATCAACTCCTTTTTCCATAAGTAATCTCAGCATTTCTGTGTTAAATGATCTGTTTTGACATAAGAAATGTAATGGAGTTTCCTATTATTAAATTAAAACATAAGCAAAACTATTTCTATAATAAAAATTAAAGATTAAAAATCACTTTCTAATTTTATTTCAAAAATAAATATCCTTTTTCCTCTCTTTTTCTTTTTTTAAAATTTTTTACTTTCTGATTTACAAAAAAATCAAATTAAATCATTTTCTTTTTTTATGGAAATAAAAAAGAATTAAAAATATCTACTTTCTATAAATAAACAGATGAATATTTAGTTTGAAAAATGTTTTAGACATTAATCCATTTTCTTTTTGAAATCAAATATTTCTTACAGATTTTTTTTGAAAACTCACTCCTTTTTCCATAAGTAATCTCAACATTTCTGTGTTAAATGATCTGTTTTGACATAAGAAATGTAATGGAGTTTCCTATTATTAAATTAAAACATAAGCAAAACTATTTCTATAATAAAAATTAAAGATTAAGAATCACTCTCTAATTTTATTTCAAAAATAAATATCCTTTTTCCTCTCTTTTTCTTTTTTTAAAATTTTTTACTTTCTGATTTACAAAAAAATCAAATTAAATCATTTCCTTTTTTTATGGAAATAAAAAAGAATTAAAAATATTTACTTTCTATAAATAAACAGATGAATATTTAGTTTGAAAAATATTTTAAACATTAATCCATTTTCTTTTTGAAAAAAAAAGGAATAGAAAAGATTTACAGTTCTTCTATTAAATTTGATTTCTTTTTCAATTAAGAATCTGAGAATATTCATATTCATGCATTCATTACGACATAAAAAATGAAAGGCTGATTCCTATTTTGAAATTTTATTAATTATGATTTTCCATATTTTTTTTGTTTTTTTTCTTTTAAGAAATAATCTAGAAAATGTTTATATTATTTACTCTCTGAGAATAAAAAAAATTATTAAAAGGGAAAAAAAATCTTTTTTCTTTTTTAAAAACCTCCTATTGCAAATTTATAAAAGAAGAGAATTTGGATAATTCAAATAAATTTTCGATTCAAATCAAAGAAAAAAAAATTACTTTCTATTATCATAAAGAAAAAATATAAATTGATTTAATTACAATTTAATCTTAATTTTATTAGATAAACCGAAAATTCACATTTCTCAATCTCAAATTAGCTCCTTTTTCAATTAAAAAAAACAGAATATCTGAATTCATTGAATCGTTTTTGCATAACAAATGGAAAGGTGTTTCCTAATAATAATAAATAAAAAAGTAAATACATTAATCAAAATTTGTCAATTTTTTATCCTTTTTTTTATCGATTTGATTTTTGCAGTAGAAAAGTATCATAATTACTTTCTAATTAAAGGAGAAAAAAAAAAGATTAGATGTTGATTTAAAAAGGTTTGAAAGTTAATTTGATCTAAATTTTTTATCTATAAAACATTTACTGACTATAAAAGATAATTAATTTTGTTTTATTTATACTTTTTGTTTCTTTTTTTCTTAGTGTGACAATATTTTTTTTTACTTCCTATTAATTCATCAAAAATATAGATCCAATTCCAAAATAAGTATAAAAGAAGATCAATTTCATTAATTAGTTTAATTTCTCGAACAATTAAAATCCATTTACTGATTGCATATTGAAATCAGCACCGTTTTCAATCAAAAATCTGATCATATCAATATTTATTGATGAATTTTTGCATAGAAAATGGATTGGAGTTTGCTAAATAAAAAAAAAATTAAATCAAACTTTTCTCAAAAAAAAAAAAGAAGAACTTATTCAATGATTAGAGTTACTTTCTGGAAAATTAAAAGGAATTGAAATTGTGAATTTGTTATATTTTTTTTTTTAAAAAGATGATCATTTTGAATACATCCTAAAAAGAAAAAAAATGGAAAGATTATAAGATTTCTTGAAGAAATTTCTTTCATTCTTTTTTTACTTTCTAAAAAAAAGAAAATGAAAAAAAAAGGGATTTTCTGTGAGTTTCTTTTAGATTGATAAAATTTTTCGCTTACGTTTTTCATCTTGAAATCGACCTGTTTTTCTTTTAATAATCTAAGCATGTCAATTCTTATCGCGGAGTTTCTGCATAAAAAATGGAGAGGTGTATCCTATTAGCCAAAAAATATAGAAAGTGGAAAAGTTTAACTTTTATCAAAAAAGAGAAAAAAATTCTTTTTCATTTTTTTCATTTACAATCTTTTTGAGAAAAAAAATATCATGAATTATAATTAATTAGAAACGATAAAAATAATTTTAAAATAATTTTACTTGCTAAATAATATCATTTTCTCTTATAATTAGAAAACAAATCATTTTTGTTTTTTCAATTAATTCAAAATACATCCTATTTCAGAAATTTTCCATCAAAAGTTGAAGAAAATCAATTTTTGTTTTAATTTCAAGTAAGTTTAAAATTATTTACATCATCCTATTTTTTAAAATTTTCAAAACAAAAAAAAGATAAAAGATTAAAAAAAAAAAAACTCTTTTTCATTGTTAAATTAGTTCATCATTTTTTTACATCATCCTTTTTATTTTAAAGTTAATCAATCAATCAATCAATGAAGTTTGAAATTAATAAAATTTTTTTTTTTTGGAAATTGAATATCTAAATAAGTAAAATTGTTTTAGATTAAATAAAAAATAATTTACAGACTTTATATTTTATAAACATAAAAATTATTTATTTATTTATTTATACTAAATCTTAAATTATTTACATCATCCTAATTTTTAAAATTAATTCAAAAAAACAAAAAATCTATTTTTTTTGATTTGGGATTAAAATTACAGACTTAATTTATTTAAAGTAAATTTTAATAAATTTTTTAAATTTTAAGAATAAAATTTATTCCAATTTTTTTACATCATCATCCTTTTTGTTTTGAAATCAATCAACCAATGAAGTTTGAAATTAATAAAATTTTTTTTTTTGGAAATTGAATATCTAAATAAGTAAAATTGTTTTAGATTAAATAAAAAATAATTTACAGACTTTATATTTTATAAACATAAAAATTATTTATTTATTTAATTATACTAAATCTTAAATTATTTACATCATCCTAATTTTTAAAATTAATTCAAAAAAACAAAAAATCTATTTTTTTTGATTTGAGATTAAAATTACAGACTTAATTTATTTAAAGTAAATTTTAATAAATTTTTTAAATTTTAAGAATAAAATTTATTCCAATTTTTTTACATCATCATCCTTTTTATTTTAAAGTTAATCAATTAATCAATGAAGTTTGAAATTAATAAAATTTTTTTTTTTTTGGAAATTGAATATCTAAATAAGTAAAATTGTTTTAGATTAAATAAAAAATAATTTACAGACTTTATATTTTATAAACATAAAAATTATTTATTTATTTAATTATACTAAATCTTAAATTATTTACATCATCCTAATTTTTAAAATTAATTCAAAAAAACAAAAAATCTATTTTTTTTGATTTAGGATTAAAATTACAGACTTAATTTATTTAAAGTAAATTTTAATAAATTTTTTAAATTTTAAGAATAAAATTTATTCCAATTTTTTTACATCATCATCCTTTTTATTTTAAATTTTTGTTTTGAAATTGAAAAATTAAAGTTATTATTTGCCCATTTTTGTTTGAAAATTATTGATTCAATAAATAAAAGGAAATGCTTACATCCGTTTTCTATTTTGTTTGTTTTATAAAAATATTTCAAAGTAAAAAATAGGAATTATTTTTGGATATTTTGATTTTAATTTGAGATTTTATGAAAGTTGTCTTGGTTTTGTTTTACTTTCTTTTTTTTTGTATTTGAAAAAAAAATTGAAAAAATGATTAGAAAAAATGAATAAGGAAACAATATTTATTCCTTTCTTTTTCTAATTAATATTTACTTTCTATAAGCACGAAGTTGGGGGAAAATTAAATTAAATTAAAAATTAAATTAAAATGTTATTTTCAAATTGGTCATTACAATTTTCATATTGAAATTATATCCTTTTTCAATTAATAATCTGATTGTTTCTGTATTTATTGATTTGTTGTCACATAGCATATGAAATGATGTTAGCTAAAAATATCAATTTAAAAAGAAAAATTAAATTGATATTTTTTCTTCTGAAAACAAAAAATTTTTACTCCCTAAAACAAAATTTATAATTAATAATTGATAACTTATAATAACCTTAATTGGAAAGAAATTACTCGCTAAATTTCAAAAGAAATATTCATTGAGTATTCCAATTCATTGAATAATTTGATTTACTTCCTTTTGATTTGGAAAGATGAAATGAAAAAAAAGGAATTGAACAAAGAAATAAATAAGAAAGGGATTAATTCAAGAAGATTTTTTTTTTCCTTTTTTTACAGTCTAAAGGAAGTTTGCAAGAAAAAATAAGTGAAAAGGAAATTTAGATGAAAATAAATCATTACAGTTTTCAAGCTCAAATTATATCCTTTTTCAATTAAGAATCTGATTGTTTCTGTATTTGTTGATCTGTTGTCACATAGCATATGTAATGGTGTTAGCTAAAATTATCAATTTAAAAAGAAAAATTAAATTGATATTTTTTCTTCTGAAAACAAAAAATTTTTACTCCCTAAAACAAAATTTATAATTAATAATTGATAACTTATAATAACCTTAATTGGAAAAAAATTACTCGCTAAATTTCAAAAGAAATATTCATTGAGTTATTCAAGAAAAAAAACACTTCTTTTGAGCAAACAATCGAAAAGAAATTTATTTACATTCTTAAAAAAGAAAAAATCATCAAATAAATAGAAATTTTCAACAAAAAAAGGAAAAAAATACAAATTGTAAATTTAAATCTCCTCCATTTTCAAGTAACCAATCGAGAATATCTAGTGTTATTTTTTCACTTTTGCATAATAAATGAATGAAAGCTTTCTAAAATGGGAAATAAATCAGAAAATCAAATTATTTTTTCTCAAAATCCAAAAAAAAAATAAATAAATTCTTTGAATAATTTACATCCTAAAAAAAAGGAATAAAAACTTTAATTCCATTTTTTCCTAATTTCAATAATTCAATTAATTTTTAAACAAATTTACTCCCTGTTTTGATTAAAGATTAAAACAAAATTCACACATTTTTTTTCTATTGGAATAATATTTCTTTTAGACTTTACTGCCTATTTTTAAAAATTCAAATGCAAAAAAAATGAGAAAAAAGAAATCAGACAAATTTTTTTTTTCCGATTTTTATTTTTTTATATTTTACTGTTTTTGCATTTAACTTTTCTCCTTGTTCAATTGCATATTGAATTAATTCAAAATCAAGAGGTTTAAGATCTGCAATAAATTTCAAAAAAGAACTCTATTTTTTTTAGTTTTTTTTATAAGTAAAGTTTTTAAATTAAATTAAATCCAAAAAACATAATTATTAAAAGAGATTAAAAGAATTTTTTTTTACTCCATATTTTTTCTTCAGCATAAGAAATCTCTCATCAAGTTCAACATTTTTTAATTCCTTAAATTCCTCTAAAAAAAAAAAACGGAAAAAAAAATTAAAATAAATTAAAGAAAGGAAAATATAATTTTTCTTTCAAATGATTACTTGATTCTTTGTTCCCCATTTTAAAAAAAAAAGTTTTTTATTAAAAAAGAAATGAAAAAAATGAAAAATGAAAAAGGAAAAAAAATTCAAAAAAAAGCAAATCCACTTTTTTATTAAATTTTAAATCAATTTTAAATCAATTTTAAATCAATTTTAAATCAATTTTAAATCAATTTTAAATTAATTTTATATTAATTTTAAATCAATTTTATATCAATTTTAAATCAATTTTAAATTAATTTTAATCCACTTTTTTATTTAATTTTAAATCAATTTTAAATTTTAATCCACTTTTTTATTAAGTTTTAAATCAATTTTTTATTAAGTTTTATATCAATTTTAAATCAAAATTAAATTTTAATACTTTTTTATTTAATTTTAAATCAATTTTAAATCAATTTTAAATCAATTTTAAATAAATTTTAATCCACTTTTTTATTAAGTTTTAAATTAATTTTAAATTAATTTTAAATTAATTTTAAATCAAAATTAAATTTTAATCCACTTTTTTATTTAATTTTAAATCAATTTTAAATCAATTTTATATTAATTTTAAATCAATTTTAAATCAATTTTAAATCAATTTTAAATCAATTTTAAATCAATTTTAAATTAATTTTATTAAGTTTTATATCAATTTTATATTAATTTTAAATCAATTTTATATCAATTTTATATCAATTTTATATCAATTTTAAATCAATTTTAATCCACTTTTTTATTTAATTTTAAATCAAAATTAAATTTTAATCCACTTTTTTATTAAGTTTTAAAAAAAAGGAAAATTAAGAAAATAATTTTTTTTTCTCCTTTTTATTTATTTTTTAATCTTTAATTAAGTCAAAAAAAACATCAAAACAACAAAAAATTTGTTTTTATTTTTTTTTAATTATTATTTTTTTATTTTTCATTTTTTTCTTCTTTTTAAAAAAAAAATTCTTAATAATGAAAACATTTTGTTTACTTTTTTTAATTGCTCTTATTTTTTACACAAATGTAATTCACACAGAACAAACTGAACCTGAAATTGCAATGAAAGCATTTGTGACAATGAAAGGAATCGAAAAAATACAAAGTATTATCAATCCAATTCTCATTCAAGAAATTCAAAACGTGCAAATCCCACCTGTCACTGTCAAAAAGGATGGTTTGACATTAGAACTCTACAATATGGTTATCACAAAGCTCCAATTTGACCAAGAAACCGTGACATTGACAGCACCTGATGAAATTACGATTGCAATTAAGCAACTGTCAACACATTGTGACATGGATTGGCATTACACATTTGGATTACTTAAGGACTCTGGAACTGCAGATGAAGAAGTGACAGAGGTTGACATTACCATGACTTTGAAATATTTTGCAAACAACAGTCACATTGCATTAGTTGCAGAATCAGCACAATGCTCAATAGGAAAGCTCGATATCACTCTTCATGGCGGTGCAAGTTGGCTTTATAATATCATTATCGATATTTTGAAAGGACCTATTAAGGATTTAATTGCCAGTTCCTTGAGTTCTGAATTTGTTACTGAGATTAATACTTTAGCTCCTTCTCTTTTAGATTCAATTCCAATCAAGATTGATATTGACCAGTACACTTCTCTTCATTTTGAAATGCTTGGACAAGAATTAACATCAGAATATATTGGTATATAACTATATATATAAATATATATTTTTTTGTGTAAAAAAGAAAAAAAAAATTCACCTTTTGATCAAAAATGGATCAAAATTGATCCAAAAAAAAAAATTTTTCCTTTTTAAAGCTGCTTTTAATAATGCGGAATTTTACGATATTGCAAACCCAGTCGAATGCCCATTACCACATCATGATTTGCCCAGCACACCAAAAAGCGAAGATTATATGGCAGAAGTCTATCTTGATGAATTTGCAATCAACTCAGCATTCTATGCATATAACGAAGAGGGACGAATTGATATTATCATTACTAATGGAGAAATACCTCCATATATTCCATTCCAATTAAACACATCTGAATTTAAAGATTACATCCCAAATCTTTACGAAAAATACCCTGATCTTCTTATGACTATTGAAATTACACCCAACGTTCTTCCATCAATTTCTATCACTGAAGCCAACGAAATTGATGCGACATTGATTCTTAATTTGAATTTCTCTGTTGTCGAAAGTGACAACACAACCATTCCTGTTTTCACTTTTGTTTGTGACATTGATGCTGACGTTGATGCTTATATGGATGGAGAAACAATCTGCGGGAATTTGACATTGAACACTTTCACATTAGTTGATACTTGGACTTCTATTGGACCAATTGATATGAATTTGTTTATGCCTACACTTGATATGATGGTTAATGCTTTTGTTGTTCCATTTTTGAATGGATATCTCAAAACTGGTTTCCCAATTCCAACTATTGATGGAGTTTCTTTTGAAAATTCTGAAGTTTCTTATGGAGATGGATATATTTTAATTTCAACTGATGTTGATTATACACCTCCAGAATATAATTTCTATTAAGGAAATCAAATAGCAAATCAAATCCAAAAATCCAAAAAAAATTCTCCTTTTTTTTTTCTTTTTTTTTTTCTTTTTTTTTCGTTAAAAACTTTTAATTCAAAAAAATAAAAAGCAAAAAATTTTCTCTTTTCATTTTTTTCTCATTTTTTAATTTTTAATTTTTTTAATTTTTTCCAAATGAGTGATTCAAATCAAATTATTGAAGCTCAAATTAATAATTTATCTTTACAAATTCTCAAATATCATTCACTCTTTCAGAATTTTAAGAAAAAACATAGTGAAAAATTCATTTCTTATGAATCTTTAGGTGGATTTTTTGATACAGAAATTAAATTAAAAGATTTTGGAATTGAAGAATTACAAAATGAACATACAAAAAATCTTCAAATACTTGAACAAAAACAAAAAGATTTAGATTTATCAACTCAAAAAAGAAGTGAATTTGAAGAAACTATTAAAGCCCTTCAAAGTGTAAATTTTAATATTCAATTTATTAAACAATTTATTAAATAATTTATTATTCAATTTATTATTCAATTTATTAAATAATTTATTAAATAATTTATTAAATAATTTACTATTCAATTTATTATTCAATTTATTATTTAATTTATTAAATAATTTATTATTCAATTTATTAAATAATTTATTATTCAATTTATTAAATAATTTATTAAATAATTTACTAAATAATTTATTAAATAATTTACTAAATAATTTATTTTAAATAAATTTATTTAAATAATTTTAAATTATTTTCAATTTATTATTCAATTTTATTATTCAATTTATTATTCAATTTATTATTCAATTTATTATTTATTCAATTTATTATTCAATTTACTATTCAATTTATTATTCAATTTATTATTCAATTTTATTATTCAATTTATTATTCAATTTAATTTATTATTCAATTTATTATTCAATTTATTATTCAATTTATTATTCAATTTATTATTCAACCAATTTATTATTCAATTTATTATTCAATTTATTATTTATTATTCAATTTATTATTCAATTTATTATTCAATTTTATTATTTCAATTCAATTTATTATTCAATTTATTATTCAATTTATTATTCAATTTATTATTTAATTTATTATTCAATTTATTATTCAATTTATTATTCAATTTATTATTCAATTTATTATTCATTCAATTTATTATTCAATTTATTATTCAATTTATTATTCAATTTATTATTATTCAATTTATTATTCAATTTATTATTATTTATTAATTTATTATTCAATTTATTATTCAATTTATTATTCAATTCAATTTATTATTCAATTTATTATTCAATTTATTATTCAATTTATTTCAATTTATTATTTAATTTATTATTCAATTTATTATTCAATTTATTATTCAATTTATTATTTTAATTTATTATTTATTATTCAATTCAATTATTTTCAATTTATTTATTCAATTTATTATTTAATTTATTAAATAATTTATTATTCAACAATTTATTATTCAATTTATTATCCAATTTATTATTCAATTTATTATACAATTTATTATTCAATTTATTATTCAATTTATTATTCAATTTATTATTCAATTTATTTATTCAATTTATTTATTATTCAATTTATTCAATTTATTATTCAATTTTATTTTAAAAATTTTATTTAATTTATTATTCAATTTATTATTTAATTTATTATTCAATTTATTATTTATTCAATTTATTATTCAATTTATTATTCAATTTATTATTCAATTTATTATTCAATTTATTATTCAATTTATTATTCAATTTATTATTCAATTTATTATTTAATTTATTATTCAATTTATTATTCAATTTATTATTCAATTTATTATTATTCAATTTATTATTCAATTTATTATTCAATTTATTATTCAATTTATTATTCAATTTTTTATTATTTTTATTTTATTTATTATTTAATTTATTATTTAATTTTTATTTAAATTTATTTATAAATTTATTATTCAATTTATTATTTAATTTATTATTCAATTTATTATTCAATTTATTATTTAATTTATTATTCAATTTATTATTCAATTTATTATTCAATTTTTACAATTTAATTCAATTTATTATTTATTTAAATTTTAAAATTTAATTTACTATTCAATTTATTATCCAATTTATTAAATAATTTATTATTTAATTTATTATTCAATTTATTATTCAATTTATTATTCAATTTATTATTCAATTTATTATTCAATTTATTATTCAATTTATTATTCAATTTATTATAATTTATTATTCAATTTATTATCCAATTTATTATTCAATTTATTATTCAATTTATTATTTAAATTTATTATTTAATTTATTATTCAATCTAAATAATTTATTATTCAATTTATTATTCAATTTATTATTCAATTTATTATTCAATTTATTATTCAATTTATTATTCAATTTATTATTCAATTTATTATTTAATTGTAAATTTAATTGTAAATTTAAAAAAGATTAATGAACCAGAAAAACAAAAAGAATATTTACAAAATATCTTCCAAGCACTTGAAGAAGAAGAACAAGATTTAAAAGAAAAAGTAAATCAAGTTAGAATGCAAAAAGAACAAATGGAACTTGAAAACAATCAACAAAAAGAATTAAATCAACAAGAAATTGATTTACTTGTACTTTCAAAAAAACAAAATGAAGAAATGATAAAAGAAACAACTGAACAAATCCAACAAGTAATTGAAGAAAGAAAACAATTGAAAGAAAAAATGAATGAAACTTCCAAAAAAGAAAATCAAGAAAGAACAGAAGAAGAAAAACAAATGCTTGAAAATTTAGAAAAAGAAATGGAAGAACTTAAAAAGAAAAATCATTCTTTAAATTTCAAACTTTTTGATCTCAAAAAACAATTTAATGATTTAGAACAAAATTTTGATGACTTAACTAATGAAAACTCAGATTTACAATTTAAAAGGCAAGAATGTGAAAAAGATCTTCAAAAAGCTCGAGAAATGGAAAAGAGTTTTCATATTATCAAATCTGAATTAGTTGAAATGAAAAAAGAATATCAAAAAAAAATTAAAGAAAATGAAGAATTGAATAAAAAAATTATTGAAAATTCTGGATTGATTGAAAAAACACCAATTGTTACAGGTAATCCTAATACTACTTTATATGTTGGTTTTCCTACTCTTATTATTGGTACATTTTTAGTTGTTAAAACTTTTAAACTGATTACTTTTAATACAAAAAAATAATTTTTTTTAATCCACAAACAAGAAATCAAAATTAATTCCCAAACAAGAAATTAACAAAAACAAAAAAAAAATTTTTTTTCTTTTCTTTTCAACATTTTTTTTCTTTCATCCAAAGTTTAATTTTTTCATCAAAACAAAATTTTTTTTTTCAATTAAAAAAACCAAAAAAATCAAAAATTCATTTTTTTCTTTTTTTTTTATTAAATTTGTTTTTTTGAAAATGAAAATTAAAAATTTGTTTTGTGAAAATTAAAATTCATCTTTTGAAGATAAATAGGGTAAAAGAAGTCTTTTCAATTTCATCAAAGATTTAGATAATTTCAGATGAAGAGGTTTTGTTTGAACTGTTACGAGTTTTTCATGAATTTTCAAACCTTTTTCCAAAATATTCAATTGTTTTCTAAGAGCATTTTTAAGTTTAATCAAAAAAGAAGCATGAGAAGGATTTTCATGGATATAATTATCATATAAGAAAGCTTCTTTGTAATTCATAACGCCGCCATTAACAGCAGCATTAATAACACCTTGAAGAAGCATTGAAAAGGGGGAAGTTTGTTGTTGAGACATTTTGGAATATAATTTATTAGCCTCGTTGATTTCTTGATTCTTTTTTTCAATTGATATAATTGCTGTTTCAATTGGTGTTGTTTCAACTACTAATTTTTTTATTACTTCAACTCTTCTTCTAAATGTTGGCAGTTTTTCTTTTGGATAAAGATATACTTTTTTTAACCATAAATCTTTGAATTCATTTTCGCTTTTTGTATCGTTTTTGCGAAATGGTGTTGAATGAAGAAATACTTGAATGTTAGAGTTTTTGCGATAATTAGAAATGAAATCGGGAATTTCCTCATCAAAAATATTTTCATTTCCCTTTTAATTATATAAATATAATTATAAATATAAATATAATTTTAAATAAATTTAATTATAAAAATATATTTTTTTATCTTACTTCAATTTCCTCTAAAAAAACAGGATTTATTGCCGCAACTTGAATGTATTTCCCATCACTATCAATAATTTCTTGAGTTGGATCTTTAGAAGTAATTTGAGTTGAAGGATATTTTTCTTGGAGTTTTTCAACAAAACCAGAAAGTAAATCAAAATGATCTGCGCGATAAATATATTCCTTATTTTTGCAATTAAAATATTTTTCATCTTCAAAACCTTTTCCATAAAATCCAATTCTAAAATATTTTGGGAACGTTCTTCCTGGTGTGGGAATCTGGGAAATGTATTCAATCTCTTTTGATAAAGTGAGACAATATGAATTAAAATCATAGTTAATTTTCTCATAAAAATCCTTTAATTTTCTTGTTAATTCAACCGCTTTTTCCCAATTTTGCGCTTTTTCAAATGAATCAATAGAAAGTTTTAAAACTCTTTCTTTTCTTTTTTCAAAACTTTCGGCTGGAAATTCAAATTCTTCTGGAAGTTGCTTTTGGGAATCCCAATCCAGAAGCTCTGAATAATCATTAAGTGAGAATCCTGCTTCTAAATAGTTGTTTTTGCTAATATTCAGATTGTATGCCATGTGCAAATATCTCAAGATCATTAAATATTGTTTTTGGTTTCTTAAATATTCAACTAATTCCGCAATCAATTCTAATCTTTCATCTTCAAATTCTGGGTTTGCTTGGAATTTCTTAATTAAGGATATTTTGGAAATGATTCTTTTCATTGTTTCTAAAAATTGGAATCCCTATTAAAAATGGTATTTAGAAAATTTGTTTTTCAGTTTTAAATTTTGAATTGCAAAAAATTTTTTTTTTCACCTTTTCTTTTAATTTAATGTTCTGTGCAAATTTTTTCGACATTTCAGTGAAAAATCGTGCTTCAAATTTGGGATAAGCACCATTTTCAATAACATCATCCAAAACCGACAAAGTATGAAACTCAATGGTCTTAAATTCGCCAGTTTTGTCAAATTCAATTTCGATCATTGAGAAATAAATGTCAAGAGAAACGGACTGGAAAAAGGATTTTTCAAGAAGAATTAGAGAAAGAATGTTTGTTGAAATGGAGGAGATTAATTGTATTTTTTCTGGGTTAAGTAAGTCCCAATTCTTCTGAATAATATGAGCAATTTCAAAACGCATATCGCCAAATCTCTGGAACAAATCGATCAGATTATCTTGAGATAGCGCTTCGATTTGTAATTTTGGTGTTTGAATTAACAACGAGAGTAAATTAAAATATTCCGACCATAAATCGCGATATATGCGAATATCCTGGAAGCATCTTTGCAAAACAGAAGTAAATTGTCTTGCAATTTTTAAAGTAATTGAATAATATTGAAGCTCCATAATTTCCCAGCTTGGCAAAACTGTGCTTTCGGTGATAATGTGCTTTAAGATTTGGAAGACATCAATTAATAAATTTGCTTGTCTCATTTCATTTTTGGAATAAATGGCAAGAAATTGTTGAACTTCTGTGGGTTTGAGTCTTTGGAAAAAAGAAAGAAAAATTGAAACAAGTCGGATTTGTAAGTCTTTTCTACTGTAAATAAAGTGATCTTCTTCCTCGAGATTGTCCTCGTTTTTGTCTTGATTTGGGGATTTGTTTTCATTAGTTTTTTCATCTTGTCCTTCATTTTCATGTGCCTGAATTTCAGCAAGATTGTGTCTTATTGCCTTGATTAAAAGCTGCGGCAATTTGGTTAATTCAAGTGCGCCTGAATAGGTTGAAAAGGTGTCTGTTTTATATTTGTATGCTTCGATTGAGTTGAGAATGTTGTAAATGATCTCTGTGGATTTTTCAAGTTCTGATTGTCCTAAATACATGATTTTTTGGATGTGTTGAAACAATAAAGGAATTGTTGCTTTTCGTTTTTTTGCTGTTTCCATTAGGATTCCCTTGGAAATATCATTTAGTAAAGAGATCTTGGCAGCATCTAAAGTTCCTCTTCCTGATCCAATATTTTGAAACAATCTAATATGATTTCAAAAAATAAATATATAAATATAAATATAAATATAAATACAAATACAAATTTAAATATTTCAAATATAAATAAATGAAAATTTAACTGATTAATAAATTTGCAAATTTGGTAAATATCAAAAAGTTTATCAAGTTCAACAAAAACACTGTAGCAATTTTTCAACGCAAATGTCTGAGCTCCAATAACCCATTGCGGTTCCATAATTAAAAATGAAGCAAAAAGATCGTCCATTAATTGCGATAAAGAATTTCGATCATTTTTCAGTGTTTCTTGAATTTCATTTTGTTCATTTTTGGTTTTTAATTCATGAGTCATTGAAAACACAATAAATTGAACAGCAAATCCTAACCCCTTCATTGCGCTCCGATTAAAACTTGGATCCTCGCTATTTTGCAAAAGTTGGAAATTTTGTCTTAAACATTCAACAAAGTATCCATGAAGCGAATTGAAGTATTCTTGTTCTTTGGAAATTGTTTTCATTCTTGAATTTAAATAGTCTTCAATAATGGGATAAAATTCTTCTTGTTGAATATCCATTGGTGGAGAAACAAGAAATATAAACGCTTTAAAAATCTCTGAAGCACAATCCTTTCCGTGTTGGTGTAGTACCTGAAATAGATTATCTAAGATTCTACCAATAAACTTTAAAGAAAACAGAATGAGAAAAAAAAAATTTGTTGTTGTTTTTTGTTTTTAAAAATGATATATATTCCAAAGTTTGTTTTTTGTTTACTGGGAAATAATCGTCTCTTTCCATATTTTTTATCAAATGAATTAAATCGTTCAATTTTCTTGGATTGTCTGCATATAATAAACGCCAATTAAAGAAATTCATCAGAATAGTGTTTTGAGGAATTATTGTTGAGCAAATGTTGAAATTAATTGTCAATTCATCTTTTTGTAAAACTTTTTCCTTTAAAAGTAGTTGTGGTTTTAAGTAAACTTTTGGATCAGTTTTTTGATGAAATTTATAAAGAGTGATTTTATGGTTTCCTTGTTGCAAAATCTTCTCTTTTTCATTGAAATATAAGAATCCATACGCAAATTTTTTATCAGGAGTTTCTAAATAACAAAGAAAAAAAAAAGGTATTGTGAATAATTGAGTTGTTTTTGCTCTTAAAAAAATTTTGATTAATAAAATATACTTGGATTCCCAACACAATTAAATAGCTCAAAGAAAATATGAGCCTTTGAAAATTGTTCAAAGGACATATTGACGCGGAATGTCTCGTTGAACTGGGGATTTGCTTTATGGTAATAAACAAGACTTGAAAACTCATTCATTGAAGACAATCCATTTCCTGCAAAAATACAATTTTGGATGACTTGTCCTTTTTCTTGTCGGACTGTAGTTTTGATAAGAATGTTTTTTGATTTGCATGATGGGAAGTCTCCATTGATTGTTGTGATAAAGATGTTGTTAAAATTAGAAGTTGGAAAAATTATTCGTGGTAATCTCATATTATTTGTTTTAACAATTGATTCATTTTCTGGATTTTCAAGCATCATTTGTTGAGTTAAAACTCTGAGACTAATCTTGATATTTTGTGGTTTTTTTTCAATTCTTGGATCGTTGTTTAAAATTACTTTATATTTTTTTGATATTTTTTTTTTGATTTAAAATTTAGAAAAGAAAAATTGAAATGAAACAAATTATTATTAAATGTTTACATTTCAAAGCATCAGGAAATAATGCATCAATTGCAAAAGTATAAACATCCAAAGTAAATGATGTTAAATTTTTGAGGCATTGATTCAAAATATTGCTTGTAATTTGAAGAAAGGAAAATCCAAATGGTCGACGATAAAACGGTATTTCTTTCATTGATTTAACTTTAACTTTTTTCTCTTTAAAAACAAGTGGACCTTTACGAATAAATTGGCAAACTAAATATAAATCTTGAGTATCATTTGAATCAAGATCCTAATTTTTTAAAATGGAAAATAAATTTTTTTTTTCCATTTTAAATTTGTAAATAGAGAATGAATTTACAAGGAATATTGTTTGAAGTCGATGTGAGATTAAAGTTCCTTCATCAGATAAAAAGACTCCAAAATCTTCCGAAATCATTTTATTTGTACTTAAATTAAATAGGGAGAAATATAATTCGAAATTTTCTTTAACTGGAATTTGAGCAGACTAAACAAATTTGTTTTTAAATTAAAAAATTTTCAAATTAAAAAAAAAAATCACAAGAAGAATTTACTTCAAATTTTAAAAGTATATGATTTAATTCTTCTTTTGGTTTTGATTGTAATTTTTCTGTTTGACTTCTTTGATAAATTTGGCATAATTGAAAAATGTTTTGATTTTCTTCTGTTGCTAAATTTTGATTATCAGTTCTAAATTGTTCAGAGTTTCCCATAATTTGATTAATTTTAGTGAGTAATTCAACAAGATTTTTTCTAACAAGTAATTTCTCTTCCTTTAAATAAATAATAAATTAATAATAAATTATAAATTATAAATGAATTAATTTTACAATTAAATTTAAATTCAAAAACTGTTTTCTTAAGATCAAAATTTGTTTAACAATCTTAAAAAATTGAGTAATTAATTGAGTTTTTTTCAATTTATTCATTTTTTGAATGAAATTTTGCCAAATAGGAATTGAATTATCCAATTCGATAATAATTTGATCAGCTTGAGAAAAAGGATGAATTGCGTCATTATCTAGCATTTGTTTTGTTGGAGCTGTTGTTGTAATCCAAATGAAATTTGATGGAAATAATCCTGTTCTTCCTGTTTCTATTGAAACACCTAAAAACCACCCTAAAATTTCTTGTTTAATTTCAACTGGTTCACCAAATTTTAATGGAATTTGGTTGTTGTTTTGTGGAATAAAAGGAAATAAAGCTTTTTGTTTTTGAAAATGAATTATTTTTTAAATTATTTTTTAAATTATTTTTTAAATTGTTTGAATAATTTTGTTTTAAATTATTTGAATAATTTTGTTTTAAATTGTTTTAAATTGTTTTAAATTATTTTGTTTGCTTTGAATTATTGTTTTAAATTGTTTTGAATTGTTTTAAATTATTTTAAATTGTTTTAAATTGTTTTAAATTATTTTGTTTGCTTTGAATTATTGTTTTAAATTGTTTTGCTTTAAATTGTTTTAAATTGTTTTAAATTGTTTTAAATTGTTTTAAATTGTTTGGAATAATTGTTTTAAATTATTTTAAATTGTTTGAATAATTTTGGAATAATTGCTTGTTTGAATTGTTTTAAATTGTTTTAAATTATTTTTTAAATTATTTGAATAATTTTGTTTTAAATTGTTTTAAATTGTTTTAAATTGTTTTAAATTGTTTTAAATTGTTTTAAATTATTTTGGAATAATTGGTTGTTTGAATTGTTTTAAATTGTTTTAAATTGTTTTGGAATAATTTTGTTTTAAATTGTTTTGAATTGTTTTAAATTGTTTTGGAATAATTGTTTTAAATTGTTTTGGAATAATTTTGGAATAATTGTTTTAAATTATTTTGTTTTAAATTGTTTTAAATTTTTAAATTAAATAATTTTTAAATTGTTTTATTTTGGAATAATTTTGTTTGTTTTAAATAATTTTTTTTTTAATTGTTTTAAATTTTTTTGTTTTAATTTTGTTTTAAATAATTTTTTTAAATTTTTTTAATTAATTTTGTTTGGAATAATTGTTTTTTAAATTGTTTTTGTTTTTAAATTGTTTTAAATTGTTTTTAAAAATAAATTATTTTTTGTTTTTAAATTGTTTTTAAATTGTTTTAAAATTTTAAATTTTTTAAATTATTTTAAATTGTTTTAAAATTGTTTTTAAATTATTTTGTTTGCTTTGAATTATTTGTTTGGAATAATTGTTTTAAATTATTTTGGAATAATTGCTTGTTTGAATTGTTTTAAATTATTTTGAAAAATTGTTTGAATTGTTTTTAAATTGTTGAAAAATTTTAAAAATTTTAAATTTTTCTAAATCAAAGGAATAATTGTTTTGTTTGAATAATTTTTGTTTTTTTTTTGTTTGAAGAATTTTTAAAAATTTTTTAAATTTTTTTGTTTTTTGTTTTTTTTTTTAAATTGTTTTAAATTGTTTTTGTTTTTTTTCTTTTAAATTATTTTTTTCTTTTGTTTGAATTTGTTTTAAATTTTTTAAATGAATAAACAAAATAAAAATCAAATAAAAAGCAAAAATAAATCTAAAATCGGACAACAAAATTGAATCAAAAACAAATTAAAAACAAATTAAAAACAATTCAAAAAAAAAATGAAAAATGAAAAATTTAAATTATAATTTTTGTTTTTAAAAAGAAAATTTTAAAAATTTTTCTATTTTCTTTTTCTTTCATTTTCATTATCTTCTTTTGAAATTGAATTTTGAACTTCTTTTTATCATTTTAGTTAAACAAAATAAAATTTAAAAAAAAAATCGGACAATAAAATTGAATCAAAAACAAATTAAAAACAAGAATCAAAAATTGAAAAGAGGAATCAAAATTAAAATTAAACTGAAATTGAATTTGAACAAAATATAATTTGCAAAAATCAAATTAAATTTAAACAAGAATCAAATTCAAAACAATTAAAAGAGAATTCAAAACAATTAAAGAATTCAAAGCAATTAAAACAATCAGCAAAATTAAAACAATCAACAAAATTAAACGAGAAATCAAAATTAAAAAATTCAAAACAATTAAAACAATCAGCAAAATTAAACGAGAAATCAAAATTAAAAGAAAAATCAAATTCAAAACAATTAAAAGAGAATCCAAAATTAAAAAATTCAAAACAATTAAAACAATCAGCAAAATTAAAACAATCAACAAAATTAAACCAATTAACAAAATTAAAACAATCAACAAAATTAAAGAGTAAAGACTCAAAAGAAATAGAAATATTTGGAGACAAATTTCAAGAAAAGGAAATCAAAAAAATCAATCCATTTCCAGATTATCAAGAATTATCCAAAAAACTGGAAGAAATAAACCTCAAAATTGAGGAATCAAAAGAACTTTTTGGAGATAATGGAAAATATATATCAATGTTATCAGATCTATTTGAAGACACAAAAATAACAAAAAGATTTGAAATCACACCAGTTTCAGATTTTCAATCATTACGCAAATCATTTCGGAAAAGCTTTGATGAATTAATGACACACCAAGATTTTGTAATCGTGAAATTAGAAGAAGAAAAAGAACTAAATTCAAAAGCAAAAGCAAAATCAAATAAATTTGTTTATCCACCAGTTATTTCAAGAAAATATTGCGAAGAAAATGGGTTGTGTAAGAATTTTTTTCTTAAAAGCTATTGTGCAGATTTAAACTGCGAGTTAAAGCATCCAAAGCAATTCCAAAGATGTCCGAATTTGGACAAACCGGAAGGATGCACGAATAAGAATTGCAAATATAACCATCCAAATCCATTAAATTCGGATCATTTAATACATTTAACCGATAAGTTGCTAAAATTGGAGTTGATTCCGAAAATTAAATTCAGAACAGTGAACCATGGAATCCAAAAAAAAGAATGTGAAACTTGGAAACACATGGGAATTTGCTATAATTTAAACTGTCCTTACGAGCACAGAGAACGAGCAAACCAAGATTCCAATAAATTTAAAGACTATGAAAGTTCCTCGAAAAATTTCACTTTGAGAGAACCAACAAAAACTGAAAATTTTATGGTTATGAATTTATGGGATATTCAATCAGATTATAAGACATCCCGTAAAATTAAGTCAATCAAAATTATTGAAAATAGTTATCTTTATTCAAGACATTCTTTTATCATCGAAGATGCACAAAGAAAACAGATCTTCGAAGGTTTGCTTTGGGGTTTCCATGGCACTTCAAAGGATGCTGTTGATGGAATTTGCAGAAATGGATTTTTGGAGAATAAACAACTTAGAAATCTTTATGGAAAAGGTACTTATTTTGCTAGAAGTCCAGATGTTTCCATTGGATATTGCGATGATTCTCATAATATTTTTTTATGCAGATTGTGCATGACTAAGGATGGTTATATTTATAACGAAAATCTCCAATACTATATCATTCCTGATGTTAAAAAACTTAGGCCTTATGCTTTAATTAAATTTTTTTAAACAGAATTTTCTTTTCTTTTCTTTTCTTTTCTTTTTATTTGAATTGGATTGATTTGATTTAAGGAATGGAAGTAAAATTTTTATTTGATTTACATTTTGGAATTAAAAAATTAAACAATTTTCTTTTTTACTTTTTTTTTCTTTCTTTTTTTCTTTTTTACTTTTTTGATTTTGATTATTAAATTTGATAATTAATAAATCAAATAAATTTGGATATGTTTGATTTAATTGAAAATAATCAATTCCAATTTGAATTTCATCAATAATTTCTTGTGTAATTTTAATTTCATCTTTAATTTGATTTGAATAAATCCAATATTCAAATATTTGAAATGATTTATTACTTAATTCACTATAATCTGTAACTTTATTAGATTTATCATTTGTTACAGATAAAAACATTCCTCGATATAATTCACTTCTCATTATTAATATTAATTTGGGAAATTTATATTGTTTTTCTTTTCTTTCAATTATAAAATCTTTTTCATTTTCATTTTCATTTTCATTTAAATAAATTCTTTTAATTGTTTCTTCAATTTTTTCATTTAAATTTATAATTTCTTTAATTTCTGAATATAATTTTGGATTTATTTTGAAATTATTTGAATAAATCATTTCAAATATTTGATTTGATTCTTTAATTGATTTTTTTGAAATAATTTCTTTAAGTTTTTCAATTTCATTTTGATTTTGATTTAATCTATATTTCAATATTAATTTATGAGCTTCAATTATTTCTCCATTTTTGGTTTTAAATGAAATATCACAAAATTCTTTTCTTTGATAAAGTTTTATCAAATCTTCTTCAATATTGGAAAAAGAAGGAGAATAATAAAGAAATGATTTCCAATCTCCACAAGAAAGATGATAATTGGGAATATCTTCATTAAATCTTAATTTAGGAAGTTTTATTTGAATAGGAACTAATTTGTATTTTGTATTTCCAGTTCCTAATTCACCATATTCATTTAATCCAAACGATATTAATTTTCCTTTAGTTGTTAAAATCAAAGTATGATAAACACCAACAGAAAAATCAAGAATATCATTATTATTTTCAAATAAAGATGATTTGATTTCAGTAAATTCATAAATATCTTTATATTTGCCAAGTCCATTATATTCACCTATTCCACATGAATAAACTTTTCTTTTTGGATTTTCATTTTCATTTTCATTTTCAATCAACATTATTGAATGAAAAAATCCACATTGAATATCAATTATTTTGCCTTTTGGAATATTTTGTATTTTGGGTTAATTTTTGAATTATTCCATCTTTTCTTGATTCTCCTAATCCAAGTTGACCATATTCATTATTTCCGCATCCAAATAATTCTTGATTTAAATTTAAAAGAAAAATATTATTTGAAGAATTTCCTGTAAATATTTTAGAAACATTTTTCATTATTAAAATTGGTTTTTCTGTTTTTGTAAGTATTCCAGAATCAAATCCAAGTTGACCATAATAATTTGAACCAATTCCATAAGCATTTTGATTTGAAGTTAATAAATAAATCGAATTTCTTCCAGAAACAATATCTTCAATTGTTCTATCATTTGTATCTTCAATTAATGATGAAATATTAATAAATTCTTTTGTATTTTCTGAATTAATCTCTTTTCCTTTGGCAAATACATTTCCTTCTATTGTTAAAATAGCTTCATTTTGATAACCAACAGTTACTTTTTGAATATTTTCTTCAATTTGGATTTTTGAAGGATTTTGATTTGAATAATTTTCATTTAAATATTCTATTGCTTTTCCATTTTTAAAAAGGAAAATTGTTCCAGAATAACCTGATGAAATTTGTTTAATTTGTTTTTCATTTTCATTTTCATTTTCATTTTCATTTTCATTTTCATTTTCATTTTCATTTTCATTTTCATTTTCATTTTCATTTTCATTTTCATTTTCATTTTCATTTTCATTTTCATTTTCATTTTCATTTTCATTTTCATTTTCATTTTCATTTTCATTTTCAAATTTAAATTGAATTGGTTTTGTTATTTTTTCTGGTTCATTTTTGAAAAGTTTTGGATATTCATTTAAACCAAAAAATATAATTTCATTCATTTTTGAAAAGAAAAAAATGAAAAAAATGAAAAATAATTTTTGGAATTTTAATTTTAATTTTTAAAAAATTAAACAATTTTCTTTCTTTTTTACTTTTTGATTTTGGTTTTGATTATTAAATTTGTTAATTAATAAATCAAATAAATTTGGATTTGTTTGATTTAATTGAAAATAATCAATTCCAATTTGAATTTCATTAATAATTTCTTGTGTAATTTGAATTTCTTCTTTAATTTGATTTGAATAAATCCAATATTCAAATATTTGAAATGATTTATTACTTAATTCACTATAATCTGTAACTTTATTAGAAGTATCATTTGTTACAGATAAAAACATTCCTCGATATAATTCACTTCTCATTATTAATATTAATTTTGGAAATTTATATTGTTTTTCTTTTCTTTCAATTATAAAATCTTTTTCATTTTCATTTTCATTTTCATTTAAATAAATTCTTTTCATTGTTTCTTCAATTTTTTCATTTGAATTTATAATTTCTTTAATTTCATGAATATAATTTTGGATTTATTTTGGAATTGTTTGAATAAATCATTTCAAATATTTGATTTGATTCTTTAATTGATTTTTTTGAAATAATTTCTTTAAGTTTTTCAATTTGATTTTGATTTTGATTTAATCTATATTTCAATATTAATTTATGAGCTTCAATTATTTCTCCATTTTCTGTTTTAAATGAAATATCACAAAATTCTTTTCTTTTAAATAATTTTATCAAATCTTCTTCAAGATTGGAAAAAGGAGAATAATAAAGAAATGATTTGTAATATCCACAAGAAACATGATAATTGGAAATATCTTCATTAAATCTTAATTTAGGAAGTTTTATTTGAATTGGAATTAATTGATTTTTTGTATTTCCAGTTCCTAATTGGCCATATTCATTTAATCCAAACGATATTAATTTCCTTTTTGAAGTTAAAATCAAAGTATGATAAATACCAACAGAAATTTCAAGAATATTATCATTATTTTCAAATAAAGATGATTTGATTTCAGTAAATTCATTTGTATTTTTATATTTGCCAAGTCCATTATTTAGATAATCTCCACATGAATAAAGTTTTCTTTTTGGATTTTCATTTTCATTTTCATTTTCAATCAACATTATTGAATGATAAAATCCACATTGAATATCAATTATTTTGCCTTTTGGAATATTTTGGATTTTGGGTTAATTTTTGGATTTCTATTTCTTTTCTTGATTCTCCTAATCCAAGTTGTCCATAATCATTTAATCCGCATCCAAATAATTCTTGATTTGAATTTAAAAGAAAAACAAAATATGAAGAATTTCCTGTAAATATTTTAGAAACATTTTTCATCATTAAAATTGGTTTTTCTGTTTTTGGAAGTGCTTGAGAATCAAAGCCAAGTTGACCATAATAATTTGAACCAATTCCATAAGCATTTTGATTTGAAGTTAATAAATAAATTGAACTATATCCAGAAACAATATCTTCAATTATTCTATCATTTTGTATCTTCAATTAATGATGAAATATTGATAAATTCTTTTGGATCTTCTGAGTTAATATTATATCCTTTGGCAAATACATTTCCTTCTATTGTTAAAATAGCTTCATTTCCAATACCAACAGTTACTTTTTGAATATTTTCTTCAATTTGGATTTTTAGAGCATTTTGATTTGAATATTTTTTATTTAAATATTCTATTGCTTTTCCATTTTTAAAAAGGAAAATTGTTCCAAAATCTCCTGTTGAAATTTGTTTAATTTGTTTTTCATTTTCATTTTCATTTTCATTTTCATTTTCAAATTTAAATTGAATTGGTTTTGTTATTTTATTTGGTTTATTTTTGATAAGTTTTGGTGATTCATTTAAACCAAAAAATAAAATTTCATTCATTTTTGAAAAGAAAAAAAATGAAAAAAATGAAAAATAATTTTTGGAATTTTAATTTTAATTTTTAAAAAATTAAACAATTTTCTTTCTTTTTTACTTTTTGATTTTGGTTTTGATTATTAAATTTGTTAATTAATAAATCAAATAAATTTGGATTTGTTTGATTTAATTGAAAATAATCAATTCCAATTTGAATTTCATCAATAATTTCTTGTGTAATTTCAATTTCATCTTTAATTTGATTTGAATAAATCCAATATTCAAATATTTGAAATGATTTATTACTTAATTCACTATAATCTGTAACTTTATTAGATTTATCATTAGTTACAGATAAAAACATTCCTCGATATAATTCACTTCTCATTATTAATATTAATTTAGGAAATTTATATTGTTTTTCTTTTCTTTCAATTATAAAATCTTTTTCTTTTTCATTTTCATTTTCATTTAAATAAATTCTTTTCATTGTTTCTTCTATTTTTTCATTTGAATTTATAATTTCTTTAATTTCTGAATATAATATTGGATTTAATATTCTGTTTGAATAAATCATTTCAAATATTTGATTTGATTCTTTAATTGATTTTTTTGAAATAATTTCTTTAAGTTTTTCAATTTGATTTTGATTTTGATTTAATCTATATTTCAATATTAATTTATGAGCTTCAATTATTTCTCCATTTTCTGTTTTAAATGAAATATCACAAAATTCTTTTCTTTTAAATAATTTTATCAAATCTTCTTCAAGATTGGAAAAAGAATAATAATAAAGAAACGAAATGAAAGCACCACAAGAAATATGATAATTAGAAATATCTTCATTAAATCTTAATTTAGGAAGTTCAATTTGAATAGGAATTGATTTATCATTTGTATTTCCAGTTCCTAATTGGCCATAAGCATTCCATCCAAATCCTATTAGATTCCCTTTTGAAGTTAAAATCAAAGTATGATAAACACCAACAGAAATTTCAAGAATATTATTATCATTTTCAAATAAAGATGATTTGATTTCAGTAAATTCATAAGTATCTTCATTTTTGCCAAGTCCATTATATCTATAATATCCACACGAATAAAGTTTTCTTTTTGGATTTTCATTTTCATTTTCATCAACTTCTATCAAAATTATTGTGTGAAAATATCCAGATTGAATATCAATTATTTTGCCTTTTGGAATATTTTGGATTTTGGTTAATTTCTTGATTTTTGTTTGTTTTTTTCTTGATTCTTCTAATCCAAGTTGACCATCTTGATTATCTCCGCATCCAAATAATTCTTGATTTGAATTTAAAAGAAAAACATAATTTGAATCATTTCCTGAAAATATTTTGGAAACATTTTTCATTATTAAAATTGGTTTTTGTGTTTTTTTAATTGTTTTAGAATCAAAGCCAAGTTGACCATAATAATTTGAACCAATTCCATAAGCATTTTGATTTGAAGTTAATAAGTAAATTGAACGAGCTCCAGAAACAATATCTTCAATTATTCTATCATTTATATCTTCAATTAATGATGAAATGTTGATAAATTCTTTTGGATTATTTGGATTAATATATATTCCTTTTGGCAAATACATTTCCTTCTATTGTTAAAATAGCTTCATTTTCTTCACCAACAGTTACTTTTTGAATATTTTCTTCAATTTGAATTTTTTCAGGATTTTGTTTTGAATCTTTTTTATTTAAATATTCTATTGCTTTTCCATTTTTAAAAAGGAAAATTGTTGAGAAATAACCTGATGAAATTTGTTTAATTTGTTTTTCATTTTCATTTTCATTTTCATTTTCAAATTTAAATTGAATTGGTTTTGTTATTTTATTTAGTTCATTTTTAATAAGTTTTGGTGATTCATTTTTAAACCAAAAAATAAAATTTCATTCATTTTTGAAATGGAAAATGAAAAAATGAAAAAATGAAAAAATGAAAAAATGGTAAAACATTCTTTTAAAAATTTCATTTTTTCTTTTTTAAAATGTATGAAAAAATTGCTCAAATCCCTTATTGTGAAAATCAACTAAATAATAAAGTAAAAATTTCATCAAAAAAAATGAAAACAAAAATTAAAATTTAATCAAAATATAGTTTTTTAATAAATGTTTTAAACAAATTCCTCTTGGAATTTTAACAATATTTGGTGAAATTATTAATACATGGTTTTCACCAAGAATATTAGCTATTATTTTGACATTTGTAATACTTATTATGCCTTTTATAATATTTGGAATCAAAGAACAATCAATTCAACCAATTAAATCAATTGAAAGATTTTATCAAATGAAATTCATTGTTTTAAATTTTTTGCATAGAATTGGTTATGGTCTTGTGTTAAATGTTATTCTTTATACTATTTTTAGACAATCTCGTCCTTGTCTTTGTGATTTTGATGGTTTAGGTGAAAAACCATTTGGAAGTCATTATGGAATGCCTTCAGGTAAATAATATTTAATCCAAAAATAATATTTAATCCAAAAATAATAATTTAAAAATAATATTTAATCCAAAAATAATATTTAATTCAAAAATAATATTTAATTTAAAAATAATATTTAATTTAAAAATATTATTTAATTTAAAAATAATATTTAATTTATAAATAATATTTAATTTAAAAATAATATTTAATTTATAAATAATATTTAATTTAAAAATAATATTTAATTTATAAATAATATTTAATTTAAAAATAATATTTAATTTATAAATAATATTTAATTTAAAAATAATATTTAATCCAAAAATAATATTTAATTTAAAAATAATATTTAATCCAAAAATAATATTTAATTTAAAAATAATATTTAATCTAAAAATAATATTTAATTTAAAAATAATATTTAATCTAAAAAAATAATATTTAATTTAAAAATAATATTTAATTTAAAAATAATATTTTAATCTAAAAATAATATTTAATCCAAAAATAATAATTTTAAAAATAATATTTAATTTAAAAATAATATTTAATCTAAAAATAATATTTAATTTATAAAATAATATTTAATTTAAAAAAAATTTATTTAAAAATAATATTTAATCCAAAAAAATAATATTTAATTTAAAATAATATTTAATTTAAAAAAATAATATTTAATTTAAAAATAATATTTAATTTAAAAATAATATTTAATTTAAAAATAATATTTAATTTATAAATAATATTTAATTTATAAATAATATTTAATTTAAAAATAATATTTAATTTATAAAATAATATTTAATTTATAAATAATATTTAATTTAAAAATAATATTTAATTTAAAAATAATATTTAATTCAAAACAATATTTAATTTAAAAAATATTATTTAATTTATGAATAATATTTAATTTAAAAATAATATTTAATCTAAAAAGAAATAATATTTAATTTAAAAATAATATTTAATTTAAAAATAATATTTAATTTAAAAATAATATTTAATTTAAAAATAATATTTAATTTAAAAATAATATTTAATTTAAAATAATATTTAATTTATAAATAATATTTAATTTAAAAATAATATTTAATCTAAAAATAATATTTAATTTAAAAATAATATTTAATTTAAAAATAATATTTAATTTAAAAATAATATTTAATCCAAAAAATAATATTTAATTTATAAATAATATTTAATTTAAAAATAATATTTAATTTATAAATAATATTTAATTTAAAAATAATATTTAATCCAAAAATAATATTTAATTTAAAAAATAATATTTAATTTAAAAAATAATATTTAATCCAAAAATAATATTTAATCCAAAAATAATATTTAATCTAAAAATAATATTTAATCTAAAAATAATATTTAATTTTAAAAATAATATTTTAATTTAAAAAATATTTAATTTAAAAATAATATTTAATTCAAAAAAATAATATTTAATTTAAAAATAATATTTAATCCAAAAATAATATTTAATCCAAAAATAATATTTAATCTAAAAATAATATTTAATTTATAAATAATATTTAATTTAAAAATAATATTTAATTTAAAAATAATATTTAATTCAAAAATAATATTTAATTTAAAAATAATATTTAATTTAAAAATAATATTTAATTCAAAAATAATATTTAATTTAAAAATAATATTTAATTCAAAAATAATATTTAATCTAAAAATAATATTTAATCCAAAAATAATATTTAATTTTAAAAATAATATTTAATTTAAAAATAATATTTAATTTAAAAATAATATTTAATTTAAAAATAATATTTAATTTAAAAATAATATTTAATTTAAAAATAATATTTAATCCAAAAATAATATTTAATTTAAAAATAATATTTAATCTAAAAATAATATTTAATTTAAAAATAATATTTAATTTAAAAATAATATTTAATTTAAAAATAATATTTAATCCAAAAATAATATTTAATTCAAAAATAATATTTAATCTAAAAATAATATTTAATTTAAAAATAATATTTAATCTAAAAATAATATTTAATTTAAAAATAGGTGATGCCTTAACTGGAGGAATTATTGCAATGTTCTTAATTCAAGAATTTCCCTTAAAACCTTTCATCACTCGATTTTTAGCAATTCTGTTAATGATTTTCATTTGTATGGAAAGAGTTTTTATGGGATATCACTCGCTTGGTCAAGTTATTATTGGAGTATTTTTTGGGATTATTCTTCATTTCTATTCAATAAAAATCCCCCAATATATCTTAATTATTGAAAATTTAATTCAAATCATCACTGGATTTATTCTTTTAAAAATTGATAAATCGTTGATTTTCGAAGAGAATGATACAAATAATCTATTTGGTTGGTTTTTTTTTGGAGTTTCTTTTATTGTTTTTGAATCATTGAACTTGCTCCAATTTTATAAGAAAATATTCAATTTTTCTTATGCAAAAAATAATTATATCCAAATGCTTCAAATCATCTCCAAAAAATTTCATAATCAAATCAACAAAGAAATGGAGGATCAGACTCAAATAAATCAAAATGAATTTTCACAAAGAAATCAAAGAATTGAAAATGAAGATATCAAGAATCTAGATCATCATTTAATTGACTTGAAAAAAAGAAATAATAGCTTTGAAGAAATACTTCAAGATCATTCAATTCAAGATTTTGAAGATGTTCCACTTACTTTAAGAGAAGATTCTCAAGTGATTTTAACTCAAAAAATCAATATTCTGGAAATATCAGATTATTTTACAACAATTATTTTCTTCTTGGTTCAAATGTTAATTCTTGGCTTTTCTTTTGCTTGGGTTCAATATGGATGGTGAAAAAAAAAAAAAAAGAAAGGAAAAACCAAAAAACCAAAAAGATTTTTGTTTTAAAAAATTCTAATTTAAATTGTTTGATTGTTTGAAAAAAAAAAGTGGAACAAAAAAATTTTTTTTTCTTTCTTTTGGATTCTATTTTTTTTCAGAACAAATTGAGCATAAACAACGGAATCCAAATGATAACTCAATTAGTTTTTTTCTAAAAGAAGGATTCAAATTTTCAGAATTCTTTCCAAGATAATTAAAAGTGATCTCTTCATCTTTTTTAATTTTTCTTTTTGTGACAAAAGAAATCAAACTTTGGTTTGAATCATTTGGTTGATTTTCGAAAATGAGTTCAAGATTAGGATCACAAGAATGGTTAATATAAGAAGAAGCAAGATATAAACCGAAAGTATGAGATTTTGAATTGAAAATTGAATTTACTTTCATAATTCCCATTAATCTTAAATATTTTTCAATTGAATCAATTATTGACAAATTTATGTTCGCATTTTTGAAACAAGAAAAAAGTGTTTTATAATCATTTTCCCATTCCTTTGAAATAAATTCGGGATTCATAATAGTATAATCAAGTTGGTAAATATGTTTTAATAATAAATCATTTGTTGGTTTGATTTCCGAAAATTTTCTCACAAATTCCATTGTTAACATCATCCAATGGTATTGCATTTTACTTGAAATAAAACCTCTTTTTGATGATTCAATTGATCTTTTATAAAAAGGTATGAATTTTCCGTTTTTTTTTTCTTTTTCAAAATTTTCTGATTTTTCATTTGATTTTGTTTCAATAAATGCCTTTTCACTCATAATCTTTGTTCCTTCAGGTATTTCTGAATTGGAAAAAGAAGAGCGATATTTTTCAAAAGAATCCATAACTTTTATATGGAAAGGAATAGATTTTTGAACTATAAATTTTGAAAAAGGTTGTAACAATTTTGTCATGTTTTTTGAAAAGAAAAAAATGAAAACAATTTTGATTTTTATTTCATTAATAATTTCTTTTTAAAAATTAAACAATTTTCTTTCTCTTTCTTGATTTGATTTTGATTATTAAATTTGTTAATTAATAAATCAAATAAATTTGGATTTGTTTGATTTAATTGAAAATAATCAATTCCTCTTTTAATTTCATCAATAATTTCTTGTGTAATTTCAATTTCATTTTTAATTTGATTTGAATAAATTCAATATTCAAATATTTGAAATGATTTATTACTTAATTCACTATAATCTGTAACTTTATTAGATTTATCTTGTTACAGATAAAAACATTCCTCGATATAATTCACTTCTCATTATTAATATTAATTTAGGAAATTTATATTGTTTTTCTTTTCTTTCAATTATAAAATCTTTTTCTTTTTCATTTTCATTTTCATTTAAATAAATTCTTTTCATTGTTTCTTCAATTTTTTCATTTGAATTTATAATTTCTTTAATTTCTGAATATAATTTTGGATTTATTATTCTATTTGAATAAATCATTTCAAATATTTGATTTGATTCTTTAATTGATTTTTTTGAAATAATTTCTTTAAGTTTTTCAATTTCATTTTGATTTTGATTTAATCTATATTTCAATATTAATTTATGAGCTTCAATTATTTCTCCATTTTTGGTTTTAAATGAAATATCACAAAATTCTTTTCTTTCAAATAATTTTATCAAATCTTCTTCAAGATTGGAAAAAGGAGAAAGAAAAGGAGAATAATAAAGAAATGATTTTTCAGAACCACAAGAAATATGATAATTGGAAATATCTTCATTAAATCTTAATTTAGGAAGTTCAATTTGAATTGGAATTGGTTGATCATTTGTATTTCCAGTTCCTAATTGGCAATAATAATTATATCCAAATCCTAGTAATTTTGAATTGGAAGTTAAAATAAAATTATGATACTTTCCACAAGAAAAATCAAGAATATTATCATTATTTTCAAATAAAGATGATTTAATTTCAGTAAATTCATAAGTATTTTCATTTTTACCAAGTCCATTATATCGATAATTTCCACATGAATAAAGTTTTCTTTTTGGATTTTCATTTTCATTTTCTATCAAAATTATTGAATGCCAATATCCAGATTGAATATCAATTATTTTGCCTTTTGGAATATTTTGTATTTGGGTTAATTTTTGGATTTTTGTTTGTTTTTTTCTTGATTTTCTTAATCCAAGTTGTCCATATTCATTCCATCCACATCCAAATAATTCTTGATTTGAATTTAAAAGAAAAACATGAATTGAAGAATTTCCTGAAAATATTTTAGAAACATTTTTCATCATTAAAATTGGTTTTTCTGTTTTTTCAAGTGTTTTAGAATCAAAACCAAGTTGACTATAAGAATTTGAACCAATTCCATAAACATTTTTATTTGAAGTTAATAAATAAATTGATTGGTGTCCAGAAACAATATCTTGAATTATTCTATCATTTGTATCTTCAATTAATGATGAAATGTTGATAAATTCATTTGGATTATTTGGATTAATATCTTCTCCTTTGGAAAATACATTTCCTTCTATTGTTAAAATAGCTTCATTTTCAAAACCAACAGTTACTTTTTGAATATTTTTAATTTGGATTTTTTGAGGATTTTGTTTTGAATAATTTTCATTTAAATATTCTATTGCTTTTCCATTTTTAAAAAGGAAAATTATTGAAAATTCACCTGATGAAATTTGTTTAATTTGTTTTTCATTTTCATTTTCATTTTCATTTTCATTTTCAAATTTAAATTGAATTGGTTTTGTTATTATATCTTGTTTATTTTTGAAAAGAATTGGTTTTTCATTTCTTCCAAAAAATAAAATTTCATTCATTTTTGAAAAGAAAAAAATGAAAAAATAATTTTTGGAATTTTAATTTTGATTATTAAATTTGATAATTAATAAATCAAATAAATTTGGATTTGTTTGATTTATTTGAAAATAATCAATTCCAATTTCAATTTCATCAATTATTTCTTGTGTAATTCCATTTTGATTTTGATTTGATTTGAATAAATCCAATATTCAAATATTTGAAATGATTTATTACTTAATTCACTATAATCTGTAACTTTATTTGAAGTATTTTCAGTTACAGATAAAAACATTTCTTGATATAATTCACTTCTCATTATTAATATTAATTTTGGGAATTTTATATTGTTTTTCTTTTCAATTTTTGGATTTTTTATTTTTTTATTTTCATTTTTTTCTTTTCATTTTTTGTTTCTTTTTTTTTATTCATTCTTTAAAATGGAAATTGAAGAACCCATAATTTTAAAATGTTTAATAATAGGAAATACAAGAGTTGGGAAAAGTTGTATTCTTTTAAGATATTGTGATGGAAAATTTTATGTAAATCCTGGTTTAACAATTGGAGTTGATTTTAGATTTGCAAGAACAAAAGTTAACGAAAATGAAGTTAAACTTCAAATTGTAAACAAAAAATTAATCAATTTTCCAAAAAAAAATTTTTTCAAATTAAAATTTAAATTAAAAAATTTTTTCAAATTTAAATTAAAATTAAGTGGGATACTGCAGGTATTTAATTTTTAATTAATTTTTATCAAAAAATTTCATTATAAATAACTGAAATAATATCGCAAAAATTTTCAGGACAAGAAAGATTTAGAACAATTACAAGTACTTATTATCGATCTGCTGATGGAATTATTGTTGTTTATGATGTAACTAACATTGATAGTTTCGAACAAGTTAAAAATTGGTTTCTTGAAATTTCCAATAATGCACCCCCAAATACTGCAGTTATTTTAGCTGGAAACAAAATTGATTTAGAAGATCAACGCGCGATTACATACAAAGAAGGAAAAGTAGATTAAAAAAAAAGAAGAAAAGCAAAAATATTTTATTTTTTTTTTTGGAATTTTTAATTTAAGAAAAAATTTTTCTTTTTCTTACTTTTTTCCGTTTTTTTTTTTTCTTATAGAATTTTGCTGATTCTTTGAATTGTCCTTTTATGGAAGTTAGTGCAAAAACTGGTGAAAATATTCCAGAAATATTTGAATTAATTTCTGTTGAAATGTTAAAAAGGTTTAATTTTTAATTTTTAATTTTTAAAACAAAACATTCTCATTTTTGTTTTTGATTTTTTTTTAGAAATAAAAAAAGACCAAAGAAACAATCACTTGGATTTTTAACAGAAGAAAAAAATAAGAAAAATTGCTGTTAATGAATTTTTAATTATGGATTTTGAATTAATAAAATCAAATATAAATTAAATCATTTTAAAATTAAATTTAAATCTAAATCTCTTCTTAAAATCAAATCAATTATTGAATTTGGATTTAATTGATAATAGTCTTTTAAGTCTTCAAATTCTTCTTTCATTTCTTTTGTAAAATCTTTTTTTTCATTATCAAATTCATCATGATAAAGAAAATAAATTAATTGATTTATTGTTTCAAATGATTTCTTTGAATAATCATGAACTTGATTAGAAAAATCTTGAATATTTAATTGGAACATTCCTTTGAATAATTCACTTCTTGCAAATAAAATTAATTTATGGATTTTAATTTCTTTTTCTTCAATAATTATTGTGAAATCTTTGGATGATTCTTGATGATATAAGTGATGAAAATCTTTCAATATTCCCTTTCTTCCTTTTTTTGATTCAATCCAATTTGAATCAAATCCAATTTCTTTGAAAATTTTTTTCATTTTCTTTTCATTTGCTTTTTCAGTTTCAATTATAAGATCTAAATTTGTTTTTGGATTGAAATTTTGATAAATTTGTTGAAAATTTGGGAATCCAGTGTAAAGAAAATTTAAGGCAATTTCAACATCTTCTTTGGGTTTTAATTTACAAGCATTAATAAATTTTTGTAAAATTATCACATCATTATTTAATCTTGTTAAAAGAATCAATTTATGCGCATTGAATTTTGAATAATTATTTGATTGAAGTTGGATATCAGAAAAATTATCATTTGAATTTAATAATTTGCTCATATCTTCATTTATTGAATTAACTTTCAAGAATATTTCAATAATTTCATCTGTGATTTCATTTTTTTTCAAATCAAAAATATTTCCATTATTCATTATCATCAATTCAGTTAAATCTTTTCTTTTGAAATGAATTAATATTGAAAAAGCTGATTCATTCTGGATATTTTTTGCATTAATATCAATTCCTTTTTGGATTAATAATTCGATAATTTCAAGCGATGAATTATAATTTTTGGAAAGAAAATGCAAAGCTGTTCTGCCATTGATATCTTTAGAATTGATATCAATCCCTTTTTCAATCAATAATTGAATAATTTCTATTGATGTATTTTGATTTTGGCAAGCAAGATGTAAAGCAGATAGGTATAAAATTGTTTTTGCGTTAACATAAATTCCTTGTTCAATCAAATGCTTTATAATTTCAAAAGAAGGGTTTTGATTCTTACAAGCAATATGTAAAGCATTTTCATTTTGATTTGTTTTTGAATTAATATCAATTCCATTTTCAATTAAATATTTAATAATTTCAAGTGTTAATTTTGGGTTAAAACAAGCAAAATGTAAAGCATTTTCTTTTTTTGTTGTTTTAGAATTAATATCAATTCTTTTTCAATTAAATATTTAATAAATTCTATTGATGGATTGATTTTATTTTTGCAAGCATAATGTAAGGATGTTTGATTGTTAATATCGTTAGCATTAATATCAATTCCTTTTTCAATTAATAATTTAATGATTTCTAATGCGAATTTTGAGCTTTCATTTCCACAAATAATATGTAAAGCTGATGCACCTGATTTTATTTTTGCGTTAATATCAATTCCTTTTTCAATTAATAGTTTGATAATTTGAATTGCATTTTCAGAGTTTGGGTTTTGACAAGCAAAATGCAAAGCTGTTTTGTTTTGATTTCCTTTAGCATGAAGATCAATACCTTTTTCAATCAACAACCTGATAATTTCAAATGATGGATTTCTGTTTAAACAAGCAATATGCAAGGGTGTTTCGTTTTCATATATTTTTGAGTTCATTTCTATCCCATTTTCGATTAATAATTTAATAATTTCTATTGATGAATTTGGATTTTGACAAGCAAAATGTAAAGCGCTTTTGTTTCCATTTATTTTAGAATTGATATTGCTCCCTTTCTCAATCAAATATTTAATAATTTCCAAAGAAGGTTTTTGATTTTGACAAGCAAAATGTAAGGCTGTTTGATTATATTCTGTTTTTGAATTGATATCAATTCCTTTTTCAATTAAATATTTAATAATTTCTATTGATATATTTTGATTCTGGCAAGCAAAATGTAAAGAAGTTTGGTTATAATCTGTTTTTGAATTAATATCAATTCCTTTTTCAATTAATAATTTAATAATTTCTATTGATATATTTTGATTTTTGCAAGCAATATGCAAAGCAGTTTGACAAGTAATTGTTTTTGAATTAATATCAATTCCTTTTTCAATTAATAATTTAATAATTTCTATTGATACATTTTGATTTTGGCAAGCAAGATGTAAAGCAGTTTCATTTCTATATGTTTTGGAATTAATATCAATTCCTTTTTCAATTAATAATTTAATAATTTCTATTGATATATTTTGATTTTGGCAAGCAAGATGTAAAGCAGATTCATTTCTATATGTTTTGGAATTAATATCAATTCCTTTTTCAATTAATATTTTAATAATTTCTATTGATATATTTTGATTTTGACAAATAAAATGTAAAGCAGATTCATTTCTATATGTTTTGGAATTAATATCAATTCCTTTTTCAATTAAATAATTTAATAATTTCTATTGATATATTTTTGATTTTGACAAATAAAATGTAAAGCAGTTTCATTTCTATATGTTTTGGAATTAATATCAATTTGTTTTTCAATTAAATATTTAATAATTTCTATTGATATATTTTGATTTTGACAAACAAAATGTAAAGCAGTTTCATCTCTATCTGTTTTAGAATTAATATCAATTCCTTTTTCAATTAATAATTTAATAATTTCTATTGATATATTTTTATTTTGACAAATAAAATGTAAAGCAGTTTCATTTCTATATGTTTTGGAATTAATATCAATTCCTTTTTCAATTAAATATTTAATAGTTTCTATTGATATATTTTGATTTTGACAAGCAAGATGTAAAGCAGATTCATTTCTATATGTTTTAGAATTAATATCAATTTGTTTTAAATATTCAATTTTATTATTTTCTTCAATATTTATTTGAAATGAATCCATTTTAAAAAAGAAAAGAAAAAAATGAAAAAAAAAATTAAGAATTTTAAACAGATTTCATTTTAGAGAACAAAAATAATTTTTTAATTAAATTTTCAGTTTTCATTTTTCTCCTTTTTAATTTCTTTTTTAAATTTATTTTTTTTTTTAAATTTTTTGCTTTATCAAAAAAAAAAGCAAATGGATCTAACAAAGAATTTTTACAAAGAAAATGAAACAGATATTGAAAGAAGACCAATTGTAATTGAAAATGGAACAGCAACAACAAGAGCTGGATTTGCAGGCGAAGAAATTCCCAAAGTTCATTTTTCGACAGTAATTGGAAAACCAAGAAGAACAGGTGGTTGTATGATCGGAATTGGAGGAAAAAGTTCTTATATTGGAGAAGAAGCAAAAAAATCATCAAGAATATCAATTAATTATCCAGTTAGAAATGGAATCATCTCAAATTACACAGATTTGGAACAGATTTGGTTCGATATTTTTTATAATGAATTGGGAGTTGATCCTGAACATCATTCTGTTCTTTTTGTTGAATCCCCTTTTAATATAGATTCAAGTCGAGCTCAAACAGCTCAAATTATGTTTGAAAGATTTTTGGTTCCAAATTTCTTGACAAAAAATTCTGCTTTTTTGGCTTTGTTTTCTATTGGAAAGAAATCAGGTTTTGTTGTTGATTCTGGTGAATCTTTCACTTCTTTTGTCCCTATTTTTAATGAGAAAATTCTTACTCATAATCTTTCTAAAGTTGGATTTGCAGGCAAAAAATTAAATGGTCATTTTTCTCAATTATTAACGAAAAAAAAAAGGAATTTCAGATTATTGGCGAGTAAAGAATCAATTATTAATATCAAGGAAAATGATTGTTATGTTGCTTTTGATTATGAAGAAGAAATGCAAATCAATTCCAAAATGAAATTCATGAAAAAATTTCTAGTTGGTAATAAAGAATATTCTTTTAAACTTGGATCAGAATTGTTTGAAATGAGTGAAGTTTTTTTTGATCCTAAAATGCAAAAATTTCATCAATCAACAATTCAAAAATGTGCTTGTGATATTATTTTGGATTGTGAAGAGAAAGTTCAAAAGGAATTATTTTCCAATATTCTTTTGATTGGAGGAAGTAGTTTGATTCGTGGATTTGATGAAAGATTACAAAAAGAAATTTGCAAAATAGCGGATGATAATTTTGAAGTAAATGTGATTGCTCCATCTGAAAGGAAGCATTTAGCTTGGATTGGTGGTTCAAAATTTGCATCAATTCCTGATTTTGAGAAAAATTGTATTTCAAGAGAAGAGTATTTAGAAAAAGGAGAACAAATTTTTTATCAAGAAGATTATTAATTTTTGGAAACAGAAAATAAAATCAAAAATAAAATCAAAATCAAAATCAAAATCAAAATCAAAATAAAAATCAAAATCAAAAATAAAATAAAAATAAAAATAAAAAACAAAAACAAAACCAAAAACAAAACAAAAATAAAAACTGATTGAATTATTTTTGGAATTATTTTTGGAATTATTTTTGGAATTATTTTTGGAATTATTTTTTAAATTTATTTTTAAATAGATTTAATTGTTTGTTTTCATTTATTTCAAAAGAAATTTGGTTAAAAAAAAAAAGAAAAAAAGAAAAAGAAAAAGTTCACCAATCTCCATCATTTCCTTGAGATTTAGATTCCAATTCAGAAATAAATTCCGACAACTCTTGATTTTTGGATTGAGCAGCAATCTCTCTAGCCTTTTCAAACCTGCCTAATCTAGCAAAGTATCTACCTCTCAAATAAAGATCAGAAATTTTGTCAACAAATTGTTCAGCTTCTTGGGGGGCAAAATTTTGGACACAAACTTGAACAAACGGTTCATAACCGATTGGGGATTTTTTTTTTGAGAATTCTAAGAGTAAGGAGAAATGACGGGCTCTTGCAAGTGCTCTGATGACAATCCACCAGAACTTCTTCTGGGGAACTACGAACTTCTTGTATAATTTCTCAGCTTCTTTCAGGTCTTTATTTGTGACAACCTTGTCGATTGTTTGTGTAATTGTGAGCCCGATAAATTGCCCCCGATAATCACTTTCGTATTTTTTTTGCAGTTGAAGAATATCAATGTTGTCTTGAACCATTTTTGTCATAAAAGAGTCGTGGGATTGTTGGAAAGAAAGCGCGGCAATGCGCAAAGTTTGGAGTTTTTTCTGGAAAAAAGTCTCGTTTGTTGAGTAGTTGAACTCACTTGGATCGTTTTGATCTTCGATGAATCCGTTGAGATCAAGTGAGTTCTTTTTGATATCTTCTCTTGGGTCGTTTTTTGAATCGAGAAGATTGTTTGAGATTTGGGTAGAAAGATCGGAAGTGTGACGCGGACGTGTTTTCATGTTTCCGATTGCGAGAGAGTTGTCAATATTTTCGGGGTTTTCTGCAGAATTTTCGTTCTGCGCAGAAATGCGACATTCTTGGATCAGGAAATGTTTTGAGGATTCAAGAACACAAAGAAGAGAAGCTTCATGATCAAGTCTTGAGATTTGATAAAGTATCTTGAGCTTGTCGTGGAAAGCATATGAGGATTTCCAGTATGCGACAAGAAGATTTCTTGAAAGAGGGAATTTTGAGATGTACATCAACGACTCGTTAATGGGTCTTCTGGAATCAATAAGATGGAAAATGACGAGATAGATGAAGTCTGTTTGTCCCGATTGGATTGCTTTTTGGAGCGCAAAATCGATGTTATTCATCCTGAGAAATAACGGCACTTGATGGGCGACCTTGAACTCGTAATTAAGGAGTTCCATGGCCAAACTCTCCTTCCCTTCGCTAAGTGCTACCGCTGCAATTCGCGAGTATGAAATGGATGATTCCATCCCGATTTTGTCGAGAATTGCTTGGAGAATTTTGTCCTTTTGCTCATTGGTGCGGATCTTTTCCGCGGCCCAACGCAGAAGAACCTGATCGGTATTCATTTTGAGGGATTTGCATATCGAGAATGCGAGGAGATGTTGATTGTGGTCCAGAAGCCGCTCGATCAGGCCTTCGATGCCGAGCAGCTTGTATTGGGGATATGTGATTGGGATGCCGATTGTATAAGTGCGGATGTTGTTAAGAACTCGGATGATTTTGCACTTGTCGGCATAGCTGTCATGATCAAAGAAATCCAAGTAGCTTTTTGCAAAGCAAGCTGTGCGGAGAAGTTTCCGCTGGAGATCAGGTCTGAACTCATGGGCGGCGGCTTTTATACACATTTTGATCGCTTCAGAAAGCTTTCCCCGTTGAGAAATGGAACGGATAATTTCGTCCACTTTTGCAGACTTTGTCTCAAAGTTTTGGATCGCGTCAAAAAGAATAGACGCATCAGAAGCTGAACCGATTTTAAATATATCCGTCAAAGGACTGGGAACGACTGAGATGAAATCACATTTGGTTGCGGATACAACTCTTGCGCCATCAGGTTCTGGAACAAGATAAATTTTCCCGTCATAATCAAATTGCACAGACTCACCTGTAGGACCAATCATTAACAAAAGATCCACATTTTGCCAATAAGACAAAATTGAGTCTGAAGAGCACCAAAGCATCTGGGTCGGTGCCCGTGTCGCGTGGGACTGAAAATCCAGATAAAAATTCCCTAAATCACTTGTGTAAACCACAAACCTCCCCTTGTTACTCACAAGACACACCATCTTTCCATTGCTGGAAAGCGCCATCTTCACTACATGCTCTCTCTCTGTCATCCCTACATCCCTTTCCTCATACCCGTTGCTGTCGATAACGGCAATATTCCCGTCACTTAATCCGAGCCAAACTTCGACATTTCTCGAATTTGCGAATTTTGCCTCGATCCCCATCCGGCATTTCGGTCCCTGTCGAATTTTTGGCATCTTATACTCGTTAAAAAGTGGTGTTGTCAACTCACCGAACTCATTGGTTGCAAATAAACGGAATGTTTTTGTCATTGCTATCAGTCCGTTACTGAGCAAATCCACAAACAATATTCCCTCTTCCATAAACGCTTTTGGAAGATTGAAGGTCCAAACATGCTTTCCTAGCACGCTATAAAAATCCACCGCACCATCCTCTGTCGCGATTGCCAGTCGCCCGTTATCTGTCCATCCCATACTCAAGATACGCGATTTTTCCATCCAATCAATCTGTCCGATTAGTTTTCCGGCACTTGTGTAGATAAATACTTTTGACTTTAGCATTGACGTTTGTGCTTTTACAAACTGTGTTTCATCTCGTGCTAATGCCAATGCCCCGCCATATTGTCCCCCGCTTAATATGTAATCTTCTAGTTTTACATCCCAATCAAGTTTGTATAGTTCTTGTTGTCGATAAAAGTGATTAGAAAGAATTGTCCATTCTGTTGATATTAGTGACATTTATTAAAAAAAGAAAAAAGAAAAAAAAGGAAAAAGAAAAAAATGAAATTTAAAAAAATTCAAAAAAATTTTAAATCTTTTTATTTTATTAAATTTTATAAATAAGAAATTAAATAATTTAATTAAAAAATATTTAAATAAATTTAATAAATATTTTGAATAAATTTATTAATTAAATAAATTAAATAATTATTTTAAATAATATTATAATTTATTTTGAAATATAATTTTATTAAATTTTATAAATAAGAAATTAAATAAAATAATTAAAAAATATTTAAATAAATTTAATAAATATTTTGAATAAATTTATTAATTAAATAAATTAAATAATTATTTTAAATAATATTATAATTTGTTTTTGAAATATAATTTTATTAAATTTTATAAATAAGAAATTAAATAATTTAATTAAAAATATTTAAATAAATTTAATAAATATTTTGAATAAATTTATTAATTAAATAAATTAAATAAATATTTTAAATAATATTATTATTTGTTTTGAAATATAACTTAATTAAATTTTATAAATAAAAATTAAATAATTTAATTAAAAATATTTAAATAAATTTATTAAATATTTTGAATAAATTTATTAATTAAATAAATTAAATAATTATTTTGAATAATATTATAATTTATTTTAAAATATAATTTTATTAAATTTTATAAATAAAAATTAAATAAAATAATTAAAAATATTTAAATAAATTTAATAAATATTTTTGAATAAATTTATTAATTAAATAAATTAAATAAATATTTGAATAATATTATAATTTATTTTAAAATATAATTTTATTAAATTTTTATGAAATTAAATAAAATAATTAAAAATATTTAAATAAATTTAATAAATATTTTGAATAAATTATTAAATTAAATAAAATTTTGAATTAATTTGTTTTAAAAATATAATTTTATTAAATTTTATAAATAAGAAATTATTTAAAATAATTAAAAAATATTTAAATAAATTTAATAAATATTTTAAATAAATTTATTAATTAAATAAATTAAATAATTATTTTGAATAATATTATAATTTGTTTTAAAATATAATTTTATTAAATTTTATAAAAAAAAATTAAATTTTTTAATTAAAAATTTTAAATAAATTTAATAAATATTTTGAATAAATTTATTAAATAAATTAAATAATTATTTTAAATAATATTATAATTTATTTTAAAATGTAATTTTATTAAATTTTATAAATAAGAAATTAAATAATTTAATTAAAAATTTTAAAAAATTTATTAAATAATTAAATAAATTAAATAATTATTTTGAATAATATTATAATTTATTTTAAAATATAATTTTATTAAATTTTATAAATAAGAAATTAAATAAAAATATTTAAAAATATTTAAATAAAATTAATAAATATTTTTGAAAATCGAATTAATAAAATTAAATAAATATTTTGAATAATATTATAATTTATTTTTAAAATATAATTTTATTAAATTTTATAAATAAAAAAAATTAAATAATTTAATTAAAAATATTTAAATAAATTTAATAAATATTTTGAATAAATTTATAAATTAAATAAATTAAATAATTATTTTGAATAATATTATAATTTATTTTAAAATATAATTTTATTAAATTTTTATAAATGAAATTAAATAAAATAATTAAAAATATTTAAATAAATTTAATAAATATTTTGAATAAATTTATTAATTAAATAAATTAAATAAATATTTTGAATAATATTATAATTTATTTTTAAAATATAATTTTATTAAATTTTATAAATAAAAATTAAATAATTTAATTAAAAATATTTAAATAAAATTCTTTGAATAAATTTATTAATTAAATAAATTAAATAAATATTTTGAATAATATTATAATTTATTTTAAAATATAATTTTATTAAATTTTATAAATAAAAAATTAAATAATTTAATTAAAAAATATTTAAATAAATTTAATAAATATTTTGAATAAATTTATAAATTAAATAAATTAAATAATTATTTTGAATAATATTATAATTTATTTTAAAATATAATTTTATTAAATTTTATAAATAAGAAATTAAATAAAATAATTAAAAAACATTTAAATAAATTTCATTTTTTCATTTATTAAGCATTGAACTATACATATTAGTTAAATAATAATTTTCATTAACTAATTTGTTTCCATGTGATGCAATATTTTTAAAAATGATTTAGTTTTTTATAAAAATAAAAGGATTTTGTGATAAAAAAAACATTTTTAACATTCACATTATTTCTAAAAAAAAACAAAATCTAAATTCAAATTCTTTCAATTTTAATTTTCTAATTTGTTTCTAAACAAAATGAAATTAATTTTTATAAAGAAAACAAAACATTTTTGTCATTTCCATCTTTTTAAAAAAATTTTTTTTTTAAAAATTAAAATTTTCATTTTTTTTCTTTCTTCTTTTTTCATTTTTTTTCATTTCCTTTTTTTGTTTCCTTATAAATTAATTAAAAAAATTTAAAAAAAAAAATTAAATTAAATTAAACTTAATTAAAGTTGATTTAATTCCATTTAATTCTATTTAAAATGTCACATTCTACACACAGTCATGAAAAATCGAACTCTAGAAGTTCAACTCATAGTTCACGGTAAGTAAATATAAAATAAAATACAAAATGGAAAAAAAAATTTTTATAAAAAAAAATAATTTATATAAAAAAAAATAATATAAAAAAAGGTATATTGTGTTTCAATTGCTTTATTTTTATTCTTTTTTCATTCTATTAATGAACATTTGTTGTTAATATCAATTATTATTTGCTTCTTTGAGATCAATTCAAATCAGATTTTTGTTTATTTTATTCATTTTTCAATGTGTTTTAATGTTCAAATTTTTCTGATTTTTTGTCTATTTTTAATGTTGTTGATTCAAAAAAATAATAATTGATCCTTGGAAAAAAAAAGTTCACGTTCCCATTCTCGTTCGTATTCAAAAACTAGAAGTTATTCTGATTCAAGAACACGAAGTTCTAGAAGGTAATTTTAATTTTTAATTTTAATTTTTAAATCAATTTTAATTTTTAAATCAATTTTAATTTTTAAATCAATTTTAATTTTAATTATAATTTTAATTTGAATTTTAATTTTAATTATAATTTTAATTTTAATTTTAATTATAATTTTAATTTTAATTTTAATTTTAATTTTAATTTTAATTTTAATTTTAATTTTAATTATAATTTTTAATTTTAATTTTAATTTTAATTTTAATTTTAATTTTAATTTTAATTTTAATTTTAATTTTAATTTTAATTTTAATTTTAATTTTAATTTTAATTTTAATTTTAATTTTAATTTTAATTTTAATTTTAATTTTAATTTTAATTTTAATTTTAATTTTAATTTTAATTTTAATTTTAATTTTAATTTTAATTTTAATTTTAATTTTAATTTTATTTTTATTTTTATTTTTAATTTTAATTTTAATTTTAATTTTTAAATCAATTTTTAGCTCTCCAAGATCACATAGAAAATCAAATGAGCAAAAAAAAAAGGATCCAGAGCAAAAACCTAGAATGTTACATGTTAGAAATTTAACTCGAAATGTTACTGTTACTCATTTAGAGGAAATTTTTGGAAAATATGGTGTTATTGAAGTTTGTTATTCTTTTTTTCTTTTCAAAATTCAAAACCAAATTCAAAATCAAATTCAAAATTCAAATTAATTTAAATCAAAATTCAAAATCAAAATTCAAAATCAAAATCAAAATCAAATCAAAATCAAAATTCAAAATTAAATTAATACGATTCTAGAACGTAAATTTTATTCAACACCCAGTAACACAAGTTCCATTGGGTGTTGCTTATTTAACATTTAAAACATATGAAGAAGCATTAGAAGCAAAAATTCATATGGATCAAGCTCAATTAGATGGAAATTTTTTAATTATTTCATTTTTTGATGAAAATGATAAAGATAAAATAACATCAAAAAAAAAACGTTCAGATTCTAGATCTCCATCTCCATCATACAGAAGGTTTTCTCTCAAAATTAAAATTAAATTCAAATTTAAATTAAAATTCAAATTAAATTCAAATTAAATTCAAATTCAATTCAAATTAAATTCAAATTAAATTTAAATTTAAATCCAAATTCAATTCAATTCAATTCAAATTTAAATTCAATTCAAATTAAAATTCAAATTCAAATTAAAATTCAAATTCAAATTAAAATTCAAATTAAAAATTCAATTCAAATTAAAATTCAAAATTCAATTCAAAATTCAAATTCAAATTAAATTTAATTCAATTCAAATTCAATTCAAATTCAATTCAAATTCAATTCAAATTCAATTCAAAATTCAAATTCAATTCAAAATTCAATTCAACCAAATTAAAATTAAATTCAAAATTTAAATTCAATTCAAAATTTAATTCAAATTAAAAAAATGAAAAGATATAATTCAAATTATAGATATTCAGGAAGTCGTAAAAGACCTGCTAAAAGTGATACTTGGTCAATAAATGATAGAGAACGTTCTCCAAGAAGAAGAACCTATCATAGAAGAAATCATTCTCGTTCAAATTCTCGTTCATATTCACGTTCTCCTTCGTAATTAAATTTTAATTATAAATTTTTAATTTCAAATTATAAATTTAATTTTAATTTTAATTTTTAATTTTTAATTTCAGTTATTCTCGCAATTCTTATTCAAAATCTCGTTCAGTTTCAAACTCAAAATCTTATTCTAAATCTTATTCTAGATCTCCTTCAAAATCAGTTTCAAAATCACCAATTCGCAAATAATTTTTTTTTTCTTTCATTTTCTTCTTTTTTTTTTGTTTTGAGAAAAGGAATTGATTTCTTCTTTTTTTCTCTATTTTAAGATTTATTTCAAAAGAAAAATTTAAATAAACAATTCTAAACTAAAAAAAAATTTTAAATTTAATTCTTTTTTTTTTTCATTTTTTTATTTTTATTTTTTTCTATTTTTTGTTTTTGAATTTAAACAAGATGACTGAAAAGACCATTTTCCATGATTTAATGCCAAATAGTCCTACAGCAAATCTTTCAATTCCATGGTTAAATGTAAAAAAAAATTCAAAAAGCAAAATTTTAATTTAATTTATTTCATTCGATTAAAATGGTTGATTTACAATTGTTTATTTCATTTTAATTTAATTCAATTTATTCAATTCAATTCAATTCAATTTATTTATTTCGATTCAATTCAATTCAATTCAATTTATTCAATTCAATTCAATTCAATTTATTTAATTTATTTAATTTAATTCAATTCAATTCAATTTATTTAATTCAATTTATTTCTATTTATTTCAATTCAATTCAATTTATTTATTTCAATTCAATTCAATTCAATTTAATTTAATTTATTCAATTTATTTAATTCAATTTATTTCAATTTAAAATAGGATACTGGAAATATTCAAGAAGTTACAACTTCCGATTCAGAAAAAAAACCAGATATAGAAGAAAACGAAGAAGATCAAAACAAAGAACAAGATGAAATAAATGAAAATGATTTTATTGATATGAAAATAATTTTAAAACAATGCAAAAGAAGAGTTGAAAAAAAAGTTTTATTGAATGAATTAAAAGGATATCTTGTTTTCTTAATTGTTTTTATGATGTTTTTATCTGCTTTAAGAGATGTTACTCTTTCTTGGGAAAGTAATTTTGGAATGACTGATCTTTTTCTTGATGAAGAGTTTCCTCCTTCAGATACAGAAATTAAAAAAACATTTTGGGATGTTGGATCTTATGTTTGTTATTTTTTATTCTTTTTTATTCTTTTTTATTCTTTTTTATTCTTTTTTATTCTTTTTTACTAATTTTTCTTTTTATTTTTCATTTTTATTTCATTTTTATGATATAGAAGAAAAGAATTATAAAAAGTAATTATAATTAAAATTAAAATTAAAATTAAAATTAAAATTAAAATTAAAATTAAAATTAAAATTAAAATTAAAATTAAAATTAAAATTAAAATTAAAATTAAAATTAAAATTAAAATTAAAATTAAAATTAAATTAAAATTAAAATTATAATTAAAATTAAAATTAAAATTAAAATTAAAATTTTAATTAAAATTAAAATTAAAATTAAAATTATAATTAAAATTAAAATTAAAATTTAATCTTAATGTTTAAAAATTAAAATTTTTATTTTTATTCTTTTTATTCTTTTTATTCTTTTTGATAGTTTTGGAATTTTTCGTTTTTATTTCAGTTTAATTTCAAGTTGGAGCAATTCGTTTTCGTTTATTAAGAGTAACATCAGGTTCTTGTAAAATCCCATCACAATATGAAGATTTCGCAGGAAAAACATGTTATCGAGAATATAAAAATTCAAGAAAGGCAACTGAACCATTTGGTCCATCAAATATGTAACTCAAAAATTAAAATTAAAATTAATATTTAAAATATTTTTAATATTTATAAAATTAAATATTATTAAATTTAATATTTTTATATTTATATTATTTTTAATATTTAAAATTTATATTGAAATTAATATTTTAATATTTATTAATATTTATTAAATTTTTAAAATTTATTTGGTATTTTTTAATATTTATTGATAGTATTTTTAATATTTTTTTTTATAATATTTATAATATTTTTAATATTTTTAATATTTTTTTATTTATTAAATATTTATTAATATTTTTGTAAAATCCCATAATATTTATGAAGATTTTTTAAGGAAAAACATATTTATCGAGAATATAAAATATTCAAGAAAGGCAACTGAACCATTTAATAATCAAATATGTATTTTAATATTTATATTAATATTTATTCAATATTTTAATATTTTCAATATTTATTAATATTTATTTAATATTTAATAATATTTATTAATTTTAATATTTATAATATTTATTAATATTTTAATATTTTCAATATTTATTAATATTTATAATATTTTCAATATTTATTAATATTTTAATATTTAAATATTTTCAATATTTATTAATATTTTAATATTTAAATATTTTCAATATTTATTAATATTTTAATATTTAAATATTTTCAATATTTATTAATATTTTAATATTTAAATATTTTTAATATTTATCAATATTTATTAATATTTTTAATATTTTCAAAGTTGGCAATATTCTTCAGCGTCAACATTAAAAACCACTTCCGAATTAGGAAGATCAGGAAGAAGTTATGAAGGAGGAGGATATGCAGTTGATTTTCCGAAAGGAACAAACAACACAGCCGCGATTGACTATCTTCAGAATAACGATTTCCTTGACAAATCAAGTCGAGCTTTATTTGTTCACATTCATCTTTACAATATAAACTCAAATCAATTTATGGCTTTGGTTCCCTTATTCGAGATTACTGCAGGTGGTTTAGTCATTCCAAGTGTTTCAATTCGTGCTTTCCGTCTTGATTTATATCCTTTTTATTATCATTTTTATTATCATTTTTATTATCATTTTTATTATCATTTTTATTATCATTTTTATTTATTTAAAAAAATTATTTACAATTTTTAATTGATTTTCTTTGACTCAAACTTACATATTTGACTGCAATTGATTATTATAGGGGAGTTCTTGAAGTTATTATAGTTCTTTTTGTTATTTATTATACTATTTCAACAGTTAGAGATGTAAATTAAATTAAATTATTTTTTTTAAAATTAAATTAAATTAAATTATATTTATTTAAAAAAAAATTTTCCTCAATTTTTTTAATTTTTAGGTTGTCAAAACTTATTTTAACAGAGGAAATCCTCTTTTATATTTCTTTAATATTTGGAATCTCGTTGATTTTGTGAATTTAGTTGTAATTTTACTTCAAAATGATTTGAATTAAATTTAAAATTAAATTTAAAAAAAAATATTTTCATTTTCAAAAAAAAAAAAAAGTTATTTTGGGCGTTAATTATCATGCATATTTCCTATCTTGTTGAAGTTAACAAAACAAATGCAGATTTGGATAGCAACGATTTTGTTCCACTTTCAATTTTGGCGAAGAAATATATGATGTTTATGTCGGTGATTTCCTTTAATGTTTTTTTGACTTGGTTCAAAATTTTTAAATTCCTTCGATTAAACAAAAGAATGCTACTACTTTGGGACACACTTTCAGATGTAAATGAATGTGGTTGATTTCTTTTTAGTTTTCATTGCATTGATTTCCTATTTGGATTTTTTTTGTTTTTTGTTAGGCTGCTCCTGATATTACAATTTTTCTTACTTTCTTTCTTATTGTTTTTATTGCTTTTGCAACAATGGGTTTTGTTTTATTTGGGCCTGTTATTGATACATTTAGAGATTTTTCACAATCTATTATTACTTGTTTTCAGATGGCACTTGGTGATTTAAGTTTAGATGATCTTCGATTAGGAAATCGATTTTTAGGACCTATTGTATTTATTAATTATTTTTAATTCAAAATAATTTACAAAATAATTTTAATTCAAAATAATTTACAAAATAATTTAATTCAAAATAAATTTAATTCAAAATAATTTTAATTCAAAATAAATTTAATTCAAAATAAATTTAATTCAAAATAATTTAATTCAAAATAATTTAATTCAAAATAATTTATTTCAAAATAATTTATTTAAAAATAATTTAATTCAAAATAATTTATTTCAAAATAATTTATTTCAAAATAATTTATTTCAAAATAATTTATTTCAAAATAATTTACAAAATAATTTAATTCAAAATAAATTTAATTCAAAATAAATTTAATTATAAATAATTTTAATTCAAAATAATTTACAAAATAAATTATTTCAAAATAATTTTAATTCAAAATAAATTTATTTCAAAATAATTTATTTCAAAATAATTTTAATTCAAAATAAATTTATTTCAAAAATAAATTTAATTCAAAATAATTTTATTTCAAAATAATTTTAATTCAAAATAAATTTAATTCAAAATAATTTAATTCAAAATAATTTTAATTCAATATAATTTACAAAATAATTTTCAAAATAAATTCAATTCAAAATAATTTACAAAATAATTTTATTTCAAAATATTTCAAAAATAATTAAAATTAAAATTAAATTTAAATCAAAATTAAATCAAAATTTAATTCAAAATTTTTATTAATTTCAAAATAATTTTTTAATTCAAAATAAATTTAATTCAAAAATAATTTAATTCAAAATATTTTAATTCAAAAATAATTTTAATTCAAAATAAATTTAATTCAAAATAAATTTAATTTGAAGAAAAAGTTGATACAAAATAATTTAATTCAAAATAAATTTAATTCAAAATAATTTAATTCAAAATAAATTTAATACAAAATAATTTAATTATAAATATTTTAATTCAAAATAATTTATTTTTCTTTTTAATTTAAAAATAAATTTAAATTCTGAATTTAAAAATATGTTTTTTTAAAATTATTAATCGTAAAATGAATGTTAAAAAAAAAAAAAAGCTATTAAAAATCTTTTAAAAGAAATTTTCGAAACAAATTTAAATTAAATTCAAAAATAAATTTAAAAATAAATTTAATTTTGAAATTTAAAAATGAATTTTAAAAAATTCAAAAACTTAAAGGTTTTTAAAAATAATGTTTAAAAATGTTGTCCTTCGAAAAAAAAATAAATTTTAAAAGTTCAATTTGAAAAAAAATTTAAATGAATTTAAAGCATTAAAAAAAATGAATTTAAAAATGAATTTAAAAATAAAAATTTAAAAATGAATTTAAAAACAAATTTAAAAATGAATTTAAAAATGAATTTAAAAATAAATTTAAAAATAAATTTAAAAATGAATTTAAAAATAAATTTAAAAATAAATTTAAAAATAAATTTAAAAATAAATTTAAAATAAATTTAAAAATAAATTTAAAAATAAATTTAAAAATAAATTTAAAAATGAATTTAAAAATAAATTTAAAAATAAATTTAAAAATAAATTTAAAAATGAATTTAAAAATAAATTTAAAAATGAATTTAAAAATGAATTTAAAAATGAATTTAAAAATGAATTTAAAAATGAATTTAAAAATGAATTTATAAATGAATTTATAAATAAATTTATAAATGAATTTATAAATGAATTTAAAAACAAATTTAAAAATGAATTTAAAAATGAATTTAAAAATAAATTTAAAAATGAATTTAAAAATAAAAAAATTTAAAAATAAATTTAAAAATGAATTCGCTAAAATTTTGCATATTAAATCAAAAACACAAAAAAAGAAAAAAGAAGAGAGTTTAGAAGATGTTTCAGAAGTAATTATTCTTAATTTTAATTTCAATTTCAATTTCAATTTCAATTTTAATTTCAATTTTAATTTAATTTCAATTTTAATTTCAATTTTAATTTTGATTTTAATTTTAATTTCAATTTTAATTTCAATTTTAATTTTAATTTCAATTTCAATTTTAATTTTGATTTTAATTTTGATTTTAATTTCAATTTTAATTTTGATTTTAATTTTAATTTCAATTTTAATTTTGATTTTAATTTTGATTTTAATTTCAATTTTAATTTTAATTTTAATTTCAATTTTAATTTTGATTTTAAATTTTAATTTTAATTTTAATTTTAATTTCAATTTTAATTTCAATTTTAATTTCAATTTTAATTTTAATTTCAATTTCAATTTCAATTTCAAAACAGGTATTGAAATCTGAATATGAATCACTACAACAATCTTTAGGAAAATTGGAAGAAAGGGTTAATCAATTAACAAGTGATAACAATAATGATAACAATAACAATAATAATGATAACAATAACAATAACAATAACAATAATGATAACAATAATGATAACAATAATTGAAAGTGAATTCTTTTTGGATTTTATTTTGAATTTTGGATTTTGGATTTTGGATTTTGGATTTCTTTTTATTCTTTTTTTTGGAATTTATTTTTTAATTTCTTTTTTTTTTTGAAATTTCTTTTTCAAGTTTCTTTCCATTGGTTTTAATAAAAAAACAGAAAAATGATTTTCATTTTTTTCCTTTTTTTTCTTTTTTGTTCTTCTTTTCCTTTTTTTCTTTTTTTCCTTTTTTTGTTCTTCTTTTCTTTAAAATTAATTTAAAATTAATTTAAAATGTCTAATCAAGACGATGAAATTGAAAAAGCATTACAATTAACATTACAATTAGGAGCACAATTTGGATGGGGAGGAGGTACAGCAGTTAAAACCGAAACAAAACCAAAAACAACAGGAAGAACAACAAGAAAATCACCACAAAAAATAGAAAGAACAAATTATCAACGAACAAGTTATCAATCAAGAGAATCACCAAAACAAGAACCACAAAGAACACAAATTCACAATGTCAGTCCACAAAAAACAAGTTATCAATCAAAACCAACACAAAAAAAACAACAACAACTTATCAAACAAGAACAAATTGGAAAGAACCTGAACCAAAAAGAAGTTCTCCAAAAGTTGAACCAAAAACAACAACAACTTATCAAACAAGAACAAATTGGAAAGAACCTGAACCAAAAAGAGTTCTCCAAAAGTTGAACCAAAAACAACTTCAACTTATCAAACAAGAACAAATTGGAAAGAACCTGAACCAAAAAGAGTTTCTCCAAAAGTTGAACAACCCAAAACAACAACAACTTGGAATAAACCGAATTATTATAAAAATGATTATTATCAAAATGATTCTTATAAAAATGATTCTTATAAAAATGATTATTATAAAAATGATTCTTATAAAAATGATTCTTATAAAAATGATTCTTATAAAAATGATTCATATCAAAATGATTCTTATCAAAATGATTCTTATAAAAATGATTCTTATAAAAATGATTCTTATAAAAATGATTCTTATAAAAATGATTCTTATAAAAATGATTCTTATCAAAATGATTCTTATCAAAATGATTCTTATAAAAATGATTCTTATAAAAATGATTCTTATAAAAATGATTCTTATAAAAATGATTCTTATAAAAATGATTCTTATAAAAATGATTATTATCAAAATGATTCTTATCAAAATGATTCTTATAAAAATATTCAATCCCAAATAAATGGAATTGATAATCAGATCGAAGAAATTTTTCAAGAAATTGAATATATTCGAATGGAAAAAGATCAACAAATTAATAAATTAGAAAAGGAAATAGAAATTTTACAAAAACAAAAGGATGCTCTTCTGGATTTAATTTAATTATTAATTAATAATAATAAATTTCAAATAATAAATTTCAATTTGAAAAATTTTTTTGCTTTTTTTTTCATTTTTTTTTTTTTCATTTTTTTTCTTTAAAATTAATTTAAAATGTCTAATCAAGACGATGAAATTGAAAAAGCATTACAATTAACATTACAATTAGGAGCACAATTTGGATGGGGAGGAGGTACAGCCAGTTAAAACCGAAGCAAAACCAAAAACAACAGGAAGAACAACAAGAAAATCACCACAAAACACAGAAAGAACAAATTATCAACGAACAAGTTATCAATCAAGAGAATCACCAAAACAAGAACCACAAAGAGCACAAATTCGCAATGTCAGTCCACAAAAAACAAGTTATCAATCAAAACCAACACAAAAAACAACAACAACAACTTATCAAACAAGAGTATCCCCCAAAAAGGAAACACAAAAAGCAGAAATTCGTAACGTTAGTTCACAACAAAGAACTTCGCCACAAAGAAGTTCTCCAAAAAATGAACCAAAAACAACTTCAACTTATCAATCAAGAACAAATTGGAAAGAACCTGAACCAAAAAGAGTTTCTCCAAAAGTTGAACCAAAAACAACTTCAACTTTTCAATCAAGAACAAATTGGAAAGAACCTGAACCAAAAACAGTTTCTCCAAAAAATGAACCAAAAACAACAACAACTTATCAATCAAGAACAAATTGGAAAGAACCTGAACCAAAAAGAGTTTCTCCAAAAAATGAACCAAAAACAACTTCAACTTTTCAATCAAGAACAAATTGGAAAGAACCTGAACCAAAAAGAGTTTCTCCAAAAGTTGAACAACCCAAAACAACAACAACTTGGAATAAACCTAAAACAGAAGAACCTAAAATCGAAAAACCAAAAACAACTTGGAATCAACCTAAAACTGAAGAACCTAAAATCGAAAAACCTAAAACAACTTGGAATCAACCTAAAGTTGAAGAACCTAAAATTGAAAAACCAAAAACAACTTGGAATCAACCTAAAACTGAAGAACCTAAAATTGAAAAACCTAAAACAACTTGGAATCAACCTAAAACTGAAGAACCTAAAATTGAAAAACCAAAAACAACTTGGAATCAACCTAAAACAACTTGGAATCAACCTAAAGTTGAAGAACCTAAAATCGAAGAACCTAAAATTGAACAAAATGATTCTTTCCAAAATCAACAAGAAAATTCAGATTCAAATATTCAATCGCAAATCAACCAAATTGAGACTCAAATTGACAAAATTGAAAAAGAAATTGAAAAGCTTCAAACAGAAGAAGACAAGAAAATCGAGCGATTAGAAAAAGAGCTTGAAATGCTACAAAAAGAAAACGAAGATCTTCTCAATCAATCAAAAACAACAGATTCAAATCAACTCGATTATCTCGAAAAAGAACTGGAAGAATTAATGACAGAAAACAAAAGCCTAAAAAGTCGATCACAAGAAGAAGTTGAGGAAAGAATAGTTGATGAACAGAAAATTCGGGAATTGAACAAAAAACTGGAAGAGTTGATGATGCAATACGATTCAATTGAAGAGCAAGAGGTCAACGAACAACCAAAACAAGGAGGACCACCACCACCCATTAACAGAGGACCACCACCACCAACAGGCGGACCACCACCTCCTATTCCTACAAGAGGGACCTCCACCGCCAACAGGAGGAACTCCACCACCAACGGATTCTTCTCCTCCTAATTCAATGAATTCTGCTCTTTTATCTTCCATTAATAACTTCTCGAAAAATAAACTCAAGAAAGCCAAAACTAATGACAGAAGCTCTCCTATTATCTCAGGAAAATCTGATAGTGGTAATTCTGGTGGTGGAACTACAAGATCAACTCCTTCAAATCCTCTTTTGGCTGAAATGCAAAAAAAACGTGGTGGTTTGAAATCAAGAGGAAAACGTTTTTAATTTTCTTTTAATTTTTTTACCAATTCAAAATTTTTTTTTCCCTAATTCCACTTTTTTTTTTCTTTTCAAAATTTCAATTCAATTCCAAAAAACAAAATTAAAAACAAAATCAAAACAAAATCAAAACAAAAATTTCTTTTCTTTTTTTTTTAAATTTAATTTGCTTTCACTTTTATTTCTTATACTTTTTTTTTTGTTCTTTTTTGGTTTTTTTTTTATTGGAAAAAGTAAATTAATTCTCAAAAAAAATAAAAACCAAAAAAGAAACAAACAATCAAAAAAAAAAAAATCCAAAAGAGAAATTGAAAAAAAAAAACAAAAAGAATTTAGCAAAAAAAAATTGTTTTTTTTCTGAAGCAATAACAGTATTTGCTTAACAAAAAGAAAAAGAAAAGAAAGAGAGAAAAACAAATATTGAAATTAAACTTGATTGTTAGAAGTAACAACAGTATTTTGAATTGAATCCTAAAATAAAAGAATTTAAATTAATTTTAAATAATTTTAAATAATTTTAAATAATTTTAATTTTAAATAATTTTAAATATAAATTTACAAAAACGTTTTTAATATTATCTGTATCAGTCGCACAAGTAAAATGAGTAATAATTTGTCTTTGTGCTTTCTTTGATTTAATAGTTCCAGTTTCAAGAAATTTGTTTTTAATAAATTCTGTAGCATTATTATAATTCAAACCTCCATCATATTCAGGCCAACAAACAGTTAAATCAACTTTGGAAATTTTTTCTTCAAAAAGATCTCTTTTATTAAATAAAAGAATACAATTCTTTTTCTTAAATGATGGATGATTCACTGTTTTATCAAATAATGCTAGTGATTCTCTCATTCTATTAATTGATTCATCTTCATATAGTTTTTGATCGTATTCGCTCAGTGCAACTACATAAATCAAAACTGTTACATCATCAAATTGATGGATCCATTTTCTTCTTTCTGATCTTTGTCCTCCAACATCCACAACTCTTTTAAATTATTTTAATTTTAATTTTAATTTTAATTTTAATTTTAATATTTAATTCTAATTTTAATTTTAATTTTTAATTTTAATTTTTAATTTTTAATTTTAATTTTAATTTTAATTTTAATTTTTATTTTAAATTTGATTTTAATTTTAATTTCAATTTTAATTTTAATTTTAATTTTAATTTTAATTTTAATTTTTAATTTTAATTTTTAATTTTAATTTTAATTTTAATTTTAATTTTAATTTTAATTTTAATTTTAATTTTAATTTTAATTTTAATTTTTAATTTTTAATTTTAATTTTAATTTTAATTTTAATTTTAATTTTAATTTTATTTTTAATTTTAATTTTTAATTTTAATTTTAATTTTAATTTTTAATTTTAATTTTAATTTTAATTTTAATTTTAATTTTAATTTTTAATTTTAATTTTCGATTTTAATTTTAATTTTAATTTTGATTTTAATTTTGATTTTAGTTTTAATTTTAATTTTAAATTTAATTTTAAATTTGATTTTAATTTTAATTTTAATTTTATAAATGAATTTTAATTTTAAATTTAATATTAATATTGATTTTAATTTTAATTTTAATTTTAATTTTAATTTTAATTTTAATTTTAATTTAAATTTTGATTTTAATTTTAATTTTAATTTTAATTTTAAATTTAATTTTAATTTTTAATTTTAATTTTAATTTTAATTTTAATTTTAATTTTAATTTAATTTTTAAATTTAATTTTAATTTTTAAATTTTAATTATAATTTTAATTTTAATTTTAATATTAAATATTAAATTACCTCCAAGGTAAATCTTTTAATGTAAAAGTTAAAACTTTAACTCCTGTTGTTGGAATTCTACTTCTAAGAACATCTTGTTCAGATGGACTATAACTTGGTTCAATAATTCTATCAATATTATCCAAAAAACTATATCAAAAAAAGAAAAAGAAAAAAATTTAAATTGATTTTTTTTTTTAAATAATTTTTAGAAATAATTACTATGAAGCTGAGTCTGGAAGTTGAAATTCAGATCTTCTATCATAAGCAATTCTTAAAGCAGGATCTTTCCATAATCTTTTAATACTTTGAACAACATTTGGGGGTACCATAGTTTTACTTAAACCTGCAGATTCAAGAAAATCATCTGCAAGATCCTATTTTAAGTTATAATTTTAATTTTGAATTTAATTTTAATTTTAATTTTAATTTTAATTTTAATTTTAATTTTAATTTTTAAATTTTAATTTTAATTTTAATTTTAATTTTAATTTTAATTTTAATTTTAATTTTAATTTTAATTTTAATTTTAATTTTAATTTTAATTTTAATTTTAATTTTAATTTTTAATTTTAATTTTAATTTTAATTTTAATTTTAAAATTTAATTTTAATTTTAATTTTTAATTTTAATTTTTAATTTTAATTTTAATTTTAATTTTTAATTTTTATTTTAATTTAAATTTTAAATTTTTAATTTTAATTTTAATTTTAATTTTAAATTTTAATTTTAATTTTAATTTTAATTTTAATTTTAAATTTTTAATTTTAATTTTAATTTTAATTTTAATTTTAATTTTAATTTTAATTTTAATTTTAAATTTTAATTTTAATTTTGATTTTAATTTTAATTTTAATTTTAATTTTAATTTTAATTTTAATTTTAATTTTAATTTTGATTTTAATTTTAATTTTAAATTTAATTTTAATTATAATTTTTAAATGAATTTTAATTTTAATTTTATAAATGAATTTTAATTTTAATTTAAATTTTAAATTGAATTATTTTTTTTTCGCAAAATTGATAAAAAAAACCTCATTTTCTTTTAGAAGAGGAATATTCAATTCTCTAGCAGCATTAATCAACATTTTAGTGTGTGCAATTAAATTAAATCGAATAACATTAAGATAAGCTTTCTTATCTTCATCAGTAAAACCTTCTTTAAAAAGAATTTGAATTTGTTTAACAAAAGTACTTTTTCCAGAATCACCAGTTCCTTTTAAAATTATCAATTAAATTATAAATAAAAATTGTAAATAAAATTATAAATCAAATTATAAATTAAATTATAAATAAAATTGTAAATTAAATTATAAATTAAATAATAAATAAAATTATAAATAAAATTATAAACAAAATTATAAATAATATTATAAATAAAATTATAAATAATATTATAAACAAAATTATAAATTAAATTATAAATAAAATTATAAATAAAATTATAAATTAAATTATAAATCAAATTATAAATAAAATTATAAATAAAATTATAAATAAAAATAAAAGTGTAAAATTATAAATAAAAATTATAAATAAAATTGTAAATTAAATTATAAATCAAATTGTAAATCAAATTATAAATTAAAATTATAAATAAAATTATAAATTAAATTATAAATAAAATTATAAATAAAATTATAAATAAAATTATAAATTAAATTATCTATTTTTTGTTTCTTTTTCATTTGTAATTTTCCACATTTTTATCTTAATAAATTCGTTAAAATTAATCATAAATAAAATAATTATATTATTTAATGGTAATTCGTCAATAATTTTAATTCAAAAATTATTATCAAATTCAATAAATTTTTGAATAGTTTTTTTTTTTTTGATTATATTATTTTTAAATAATTATTTTATTTGATTTAAGTAAATAAATTAAATGCCAAATGTTTTTTATTAATATTTATAAGTAATATTTATTTTTTAGCAATTTTTATAATTATTTTTTTATTATTGCAAAGTCATCAAACCAAAAAAAATATTTTTAAAAAAAAAAACACAACAAAAAAAATCAAAAATCATATTTTTTTTTTTAAATGGTAATTTTTTTTTTTTGATCTGAAAGTTTTTTTAATTAATTTTTAATTAAATAAATTGAATAAATAAATACCAGTGATCAACAACTTAATTTCTTTTGCTGCGATCTCTTTCTCTTTTTGTAGTCTTTCTTCGATCTCTTTGTTTTTCTTTTCTTCTTGTTTTCGTAATCTTTTTGCTCTTGATAATTTAGAACCCATAAAAAAAATGGCAAAAGAAAAAATAACAACAATAAAAACAAAAAAAAAATGAATTAAAAAAAAATTAAAAAAAAAATTTAAAATTAAAAAAAAAAGAGGAAAAAAAATAAAATTAAAAAAATATTTTTTCTCCTTTTTTTTTTCATTTTTTTTCTTTTTTAAATTATTCTATGAATTCAATTCAATTATCAATTATTGAATGTTCTTCTCAAAGTCATTCAAATCCTGCAATAAATATATTAAATGATGATCCAAATAAAGTTTGGTTAGCAGAAAAAAATCAACAAAAAGCTGATTTACTTATTCAATTAAACAAAGAAATAATAATTAATAAAATTATTTTATTAAATGCAGGTTCTCATTGTGTTGAAGTAATTTATAATATTAATATTAATTTTTATTTAAATTTTAATTTTAATTTATTTTAATTTTAATATTTGATTTTAATTTTAATTTTAATTTTAATTTTAATTTTAATTTTTAATATTAATATTAATTTTAATTTTAATAAATAATTTTAATTTTAATTTTAATTTTAATTTTAATTTTAATTTTAATTTTAATTTTAATTTTAATTTTATAAATGAATTTTAATTTTAATTTTATAAATGAATTTTAATTTTAATTTTAATTTTAATTTTAATTTTAATTTTAATTTTATAAATGAATTTTAATTTTTGATTTTTCAAAGATTTTAGTTGGAAAATCAAAAGAAAAAAGCATTTTTAAAGTAATAATACCAAATACACAATTGATGTCACCAAACGAAATCAAAAACAACACAAATTCAAATCGAAAATTTGAATTTCCAAGTGATAAATTTCCAAGATTAGTTAAAAATGAAAAATGGGATCAAATTATGATAAAAATATCACATATTGGAATAGGACCAAATGATACAATTGGATTATCATATTTAGAAATCAAAGGAGGAGAATTAGCTAATACAACATCTCAACAATCTAGAGAAAGGAAAATACCAACATCTTTATTATCTTTATTTTCAAAATCAACTAATACAAATCAAGTGGATTTATCTGTTAAAAATTTACAAAAAGATGATAATTTAAAGAAAGATGATGATTTAAAAAAACCACAAAATTTAAAAAAAAGAAAGAAAAAAATTGAGAAAGATAATGAATCAGATAATAAACAAATTAAAAAAGAAAAGAAAAAGCAATCAAAAAAATCAAAAGATACAAAAAAATCAAAAGATACAAAAAATAAAAAAGATACAAAAGATACAAAAGATACAAAAAATAGAAAAGATATAAAAGATAAAAAAGATAAAAAAGATACAAAAGATAAAAAAGATAAAAAAGATAAAAAAGATAAAAAAGATAAAAAAGATAAAAAGATACAAAAGATACAAAAGATACAAAAGATATACAAAAGATAAAAAGATACAAAAGATACAAAAGATACAAATATTTCAAAACCTGCTTTTGTATTTCTTTATTCATTTTTAAAAATTACTGAATTTGATTTTTATTCTATTTTTCTCATATTTTCTTTGGACATATTTATTTATAATTTAAAAGGATGGTGTTCTATTTACATTATCAGGATTTCAAGGAGATGAAAGAAAAGAATTAAGAGAAAAAGGAATTAAATTAGGTGCTAAATATGATAAAAGTATTACTCCAAAATGTACTCATTGTGTTGCTGCATTTTTAAATGTTTTTAAAGTTAAAGAAGCTCAAAGTAATTTTTATTTTAAATTTTTTAAAAAATTTTAATTAAAAATTATTATTATTATTATTATTATTTTTTTAAAATTATTATTTTTACAACATTAAATTATTACCTTCAAAATCAGAAGATTATTATTATGATTACAGATGATGAAAAAAGTGATAACAAATATGATTTAAATGTAAAACATCTGAAAAATAGACTATTCATTTACAAATTATTTACAAACTTATTTACAAACTAAATATAAAATTAAATATAAAATTATTTATAAACTATTTATTAAATTATTTATTTTACAAACTTATTTACAAACTAAATATAAAATTATTTATAAAATTATTTACATATTTAAATATAAAATTATTTATAAAATTATTTTATAAAATTAAATATAAAATTATTTATAAAATTATTTTATAAAATTATTTATAAAATTAATTATAAAATTATTTATTATTATAAAATTAATTATAAAATTAAATATAAAATTAAATTATATTATTATTTTAAAATGGTCAATTTGTTGTTAAAAAGAAAATTATAGATTCAGAAAAAGAGAATAAAAATTATTTGAAAAATTATTCTTTTACAACAAAAATTATTTCAAAATCAGAAAAATTAATGATGAAAAATTAATTATAAATTTTAAATAAAAAATTGAAAATATAAAATTCATTTACAAATTATTTACAAAATTATTTATAAAATTAAATATAAAATTAAATAAAATTTATACTTAATTATAAAATTAATTATAAAATTATTTATAAAATTATTTATAAAATTATTTACAAAATTATTTATAAAATTATTTATAAAATTAATTATAAAATTAATATAAAATTAAATATAAAATTATTTATAAAATTATTTATAAAATTATTTATAAAATTAAATATAAAATTATTTATAAAATTATTTATAAAATTAATTATAAAATTAATTATAAAATTAAATATAAAATTATTTATAAAATTATTTATAAAAATTATTTAAAATAAAATTAAAATTTTTATAAAAATTATTTATAAAATTATTTATAAAAATTTATAAAATTATTTATAAAATTATTTTATAAAATTATTTATAAAATTATTTATAAAATTAATTATATAAAATTATTTATAAAAATTATTTTAAAATTATTTATAAAATTATTTATAAAATTAAATATAAAAATTAATAAAATTAATTATAAAATTATTTATAAAATTATTTATAAAATTATTTATAAAAATTATATATAAAATTAAATATAAAATTATTTATAAAATTAAATATAAAATTAAATATAAAAATAAATATAAAATTATTTATAAAATTAAAATGTAAAAATTTATAAAATTATTTATAAAATTATTTATAAAATTTATTTATAAAATTATTTATAAAATTATTTATAAAATTATTTATAAAATTAATTATAAAATTAAATTAATTATAAAATTAAATATAAAATTAAATATAAAATTATTTTATAAAATTAAATATAAAATTAAATATAAAATTAAATATAAAATTAATTGTAAAATTAAATGTAAAAATTATTTATAAAATTATTTATAAAATTATTTTATAAAATTATTTATAAAATTATTTATAAAATTATTTATAAAATTATTTATAAAATTATTTATTAAATTAATTATAAAATTAAATATAAAATTAATTATAAAATTATTTGTAAAATTAAATGTAAAATTATTTATAAAATTATTTATAAAATTATTTATAAAATTAAATATAAAATTATTTATAAAATTATTTATAAAATTATTTATAAAATTAATTATAAAATTAAATATAAATTTATTTATAAAATTAAATATAAAATTATTTATAAAATTATTTATAAAATTATTTATAGAATTATTTATAAAATTATTTATAAAATTAAATATAAAATTATTTATAAAATTATTTACATATTTATAAATAGGATCCTTTTATAAATGATTCTGATGATGATAACCAAAATGTATCCAATTCCACTTCCGATTCAGAATATGTTCCAAGTAATTCAGAAAGTGAAAAAGAAGTTAAACAAGAAAAAAAACAAAGAATTGATATTAATTCAATTTCATCAAATTTTCAAATTGAAGAATTTTTACCAAATTTTTTCAATCAATTAAAATTTTTAATTGATGAAAAATTTTTATCAAATTCTAAAAAAAGAAAATCAATAATTAGACTTATTATTGCTTATGGAGGAATTGTTCAAAATTTTAAAGATTCTTCAATTAATTTTATTGTTGTTAATCAAAATTTTGCAAAAAGTTTCACAGAAAAATCAAATGCAAAATTTATTTCTTTAAAATGGATTGAATTATGTGATGAAAAACAAGAAAGATTAGATCCAAAACCTTATATAATTAAATAAAAGAAAACCTTTATTTTTTTTAATTAAAAATTTTTTTTTTTATTTTTTCGTAATTTTGAGTTAAAATTAGTAATTATTTTAAAAACAAAAAAAAACAAAAAAAAATTTTTTTTCTTTTTTTTTTAATTTTATTTTTCATTTTTTTTTTCATTTTCTTGTTCAATTTAAATTTTTTAGAATGAAGTTTGTTTTATTTTTTAAAATATAAAATACATAAAAATTAAAAATTATAAATTATAAATTTTTAAAACATTTAGACTTGAAATTTGTTCATTCAGTGGCACAAAAATTGTTCCAGGAAGAGGAATGCGTTTTGTTAGAAGTGATGGAAAAGTATTTTATTATTTTTAAACAATTAAAAAAAATTTTTTTAATTATTTTATTTTTAATTTTTTAATTTTTAAAAAAAAAAAAGTCTTTTATTTTCTTCAGTAAAAAATGTTATTCTTTATTTGATAACAAGAAAAATCCAAGAAAAATTGCATGGACACAATTTTATAGAAGAATCCATAAAAAAGTAATTTATAAAATTATTTATAAAATTATTTATAAAATTACAATTTTTATTTATAAAATTAAATTTAAATTTAAAATTATTAATAAAATTAAATATTAAATTATTTATTAAATTAAATATAAAATTCATTTATAAAATTAAATATAAAATTAAATATAAAATTATTTATAAAATTAAAATTAAAAATCAGAAAAATTAAAATTCAATTATAAAATTAATATAAAATTATTTATAAAATAAAAATTAAAATTATTTATAAAATTATTTATAAAATTATTTATAAAATTATTTTATAAAATTATTTATAAAATTATATATAAAAATTAAATATAAAATTAAATAAAAATAAAAATTAAAAAAATTATAAAAATATATAAAATTAATTATAAAATTATTTATAAAATTATTTATATAATTAAAATTAAAATTTAAATTTAATATTATTTATAAAATTATTTTATAAAATTATTTTTTATAAAATTATTTTATAAAATTATTTATAAAATTATTTATAAAATTATTTTATAAAATTATTTATAAATTATTTATAAAATTATTTATAAAATTATTTATAAAATTATTTATAAAATTATTTATAAAATTATTTATAAAATTATTTATAAAAATTTATAAAATTATTTTATAAAAATTTATAAAATTATTTTATAAAATTATTTAGAAAAATTATTTATAAAATTATTTATAAAATTATTTATAAAATTATTTATAAAAATTTATAAAAATTTATAAAATTATTTATAAAATTATTTATAAAATTATTTATAAACTTATTTATAAAATTATTTTATAAAAATTTATAAAATTTATAAAATTATTTATAAAATTATTTATAAAATTATTTATAAAATTATTTATAAAATTATTTATAAAATTATTTATAAAATTATTTATAGAATTATTTATAAATTATTTATAAAATTAATTATAAAATTATTTATAAAATTATTTATAAAATTATTTATAAAATTATTTATAAAATTATCTATAAAATTATTTATAAAATTAAAATTAAAATTATTTATAAAATTAATATTAAAAAATGTTTAGAATGAAGATGCTTTTATTAAAAAAAAAAAAACAAGAAGAGTTCAGAAATATCAAAGAGGAATTGAAGGAGCATCAATAGAACAAATTAAAGCAAGAAGACAACAAAAACCAGAAGTTAGACAACAATTAAGAGAAGAAGCAATTAAAGAATTAAAAGCAAGAAAACAACAAAAAGAAGAACAAAGAAAGAAATTATCTCAACAGAAAAAAAAGGTTTCAAAAGACACTAAAGTTGCTCAAAAAATTTCTAATCGTGAAAAAAAGAAAATGCAAAAAAGTCAAAATCGTGGAAAAGTTTCTCAACAATCTGGCAAAAGATACTAATTTCTATTTTTTTTCCGTTTTTTTTTCTTTCATTTTTTTTTTACATTCCAATTCCCCTTTCAATTTTTTCGTTTCTCATCATAATTTCTCATTTTTCTTTTTAAAATCAACTAGAAAATAAAGTCTCAAAAATCAATAAAATTAAATTTGAATTTTGATTTCATTTTAAAGAAATTCACCAAGTCAACAAAAATAACGGTTTTTGGAGATCTTTTTCTTGGAAACTTTTCATTTTATTAAAAATATCCACTTTTTTCATTTTTTTTTTCTTTAATGAGTTTTGAATGCCCAATTTGTTTTGAGCGTTATTCTTCACAAAGAAAACCTTATACGATTTGTCAAGAAGGTCATTGTGTTTGTGAATTATGTTTACAACAACTTGTTGAATGCCCATTCTGCAGAGTTTCATTGGATTATTATCCACAAACTTTCAATCGAACACTTTTACAAGAAATGGAAGAACAAGAAAGGAAAAAATTGGAAAAAAAGAAAAAGAAAATGCAACAAATTCAACAAGAAAAAATTGAACAACAAAAAGTGGTGAATTGGGAAGGTGAATTGTTATTTTTCTCATTTTCTCATTTTGATCTTATTTTTTCTCTAAATTTTTAGTAATTCCTCTGATATCAATATCAAAAAAATAAATTCCAATGCAAAGAAAAGTTTCTTTGAAGCAATGATCAAAGCAATGAATAATTTCCAAATTAAATTCTTTTTAAAAACAAATTCTTTTAATTTTAATGTAATTTTAAATTCAAAATTAATTTAAAAATTAGAAAATCAAAAAGAAATTCAAGAAAAGAAAGGAATTGCATGAATAATTTCCCAAAATGAAAAATATCAACAATGAATAATTTCCCAAATAATGAAAATATTCAATATCAAGGATGTGAAGTTTCAATCTTATATAATTTCCCAAATAATGAAAATCATTCATTTAATAATCAAGGTAAATTTCCTTTTTTTAAAACAAATTCTTTAATTTTAATGTAATTTTAAATTCAAAATTAATTTAAAAATTAGAAAATCAAAAAGAAATTCAAGAAAAGAAAGGAATTGAAGCAATAATCAAAGCAATGAATAATTTCCCAAATAGTGAAAATATTCAATATCAAGGATGTGAAGTTTTAAAAAATATTTCACTTAATAATCAAGGTAAATTTTTCATTTCTTTTAAAACAATTATCTAGTTCAAATTAATCTTAATTCTTTTTCAAATTGAATATTCATACTTTTTTTCTTCCTTAATTCGAAATAGAAATGCAGATCCATTTTCAATTCCCCATTTTGAACACCCAAAATTCCACAAACCAATTCGGGAAGAAGATAAACTGGTCACCGATCAGTAACAAGAACAAGGAAAAAGATTTACAAGATTATCACCAGAGGAAAAAGCAGAAAAAAAAGGAAAAGAAAAGGAAGGCAACAGAAATTGTGATGAAAGATAAATACAAAAAAACCAAAAGAAAAAAGGAAATAATTCCAACGTTAGATTTGAATCTTATATCCATAATTATTCAAGCAATGAATAATTTCCCAAATAGTGAAAATATTCAATATCAAGGATGTGAAGTTTTAAAAAATCTTTCATTTAATAATCAAGGTAAATTTCTTTTTTTTTTTTTTTAAAACAAGAATTATTTTCATTCTAATTAACCAAAATTTCAATTCCCAAACCCTTAAATTAAAGCAAAAAAGAAAAACAACAACGAATCTCACAATCAATTCCAAAATCCTATTGTTCTTAAATCTCAAAATCAATATCGAATTCAAAGTGGATATTCTTATAAAAATCAACCTCAAAGACGATCTGGAAATCAGTTTCAGAGTCAAGTCCAAAATCAAACAAAGATTCGAGTGTTGAAAGGAATTGAAGCAATAATCAAAGCAATGAATAATTTCCCAAATAGTGAAAAAATTCAATATCAAGGATGTGGAGCTTTAAAAAATCTTTCATTTAATAATCAAGGTAATTTTTCATTTCTTTTAAAACAAGAATTATTTTCTTTCAAATTAATTCTAATCCTTTCCAAAACCAAATTTAAAAATTAGAAAATCAAACAAGGATTCGAGAATTGAAAGGAATTGAAGCAATAATCAAAGCAATGAATAATTTCCCAAATAATGAAAAAATTCAATATCAAGGATGTGGAGCTTTAAAAAATCTTTCATTTAATAATCAAGGTAATTTTTCATTTCTTTTAAAACAAGAATTATTTTCTTTCAAATTAATTCTAATCCTTTCCAAAACCAAATTTAAAAATTAGAAAATCAAACAAAGATTCGAGAATTGAAAGGAATTGAAGCAATAATCAAAGCAATGAATAATTTCCCAAATAGTGAAAAAATTCAATATCAAGGATGTGGAGTTTTAAAAAAACTTTCACTTAATAATCAAGGTAATTTTTCATTTCTTTTAAAACAAGAATTATTTTAATTTCAAATTAATTCTAATCCTTTCCAAAACCAAATTTAAAAATTAGAAAATCAAACAAAGATTCGAGTGTTGAAAGGAATTGAAGCAATAATCAAAGCAATGAATAATTTCCCAAATAATGAAAAAATTCAATATAAAGGATGTGGAGCTTTAAAAAATCTTTCACTTAATAATCAAGGTAAATTTTCATTTCTTTTAAAACAAGAATTATTTTAATTTCAAATTAATTCTAATCCTTTCCAAAACCAAATTTAAAAATTAGAAAATCTTGATGAAATCCAAAGTTTACAAGGAATTCAATTAATAATTAATTTGATGAATAATTTCCCAAATAACTCATCTCTTCAAGAAATAGCTTGCGAAACTTTATCTCAATTAATGAATTAAATTGGAAAAGAAAACTCAATAATTACTCTTTTCTCTTTTTCAAAATTCCATTTTATTTTTCTTTCCTTTAATCATTAAATAAGAAACAAAATCAATAAAATTAAATTTTGATTTTTGATTTTATTTAAAAGAAAATAATCTTTTTTAAAAAAATGGAAAATAAATGTTTTCTTTTGTTTTTTAATCATTTAAATCATCTAATTCTTTTTCTTCTCTAAAACGAGGATTTTTTTGAGTTTTTTGATTATTTTCTCGAATTCTTTTAATTTCTTCAAAATTTTGATTTCTGTGAAAATTCTTTCTATTAATTCTTGTTTCTTTTGATCTTTCAGTCATTGTTTGACTTTTTTTTAATCCATAACCACCTCTTCCTGGATCATAATCATCTCTATATTCATCTCTAACCTAAAAATATTTTTGAATTTTTCAATTTGAATTTGATTTTGATTTTCATTTTGATTTGATTTTGATTTTAATTTTGATTTTGATTTTGAATTTGAATTTTGATTTTGATTTGAATTTTATTTTGATTTTGATTTTGATTTTGATTTTGATTTTGATTTTGAATTTTGATTTTGATTTTGATTTTAAATTTAATTTTGATTTTGATTTTTATTTTCATTTTCATTTTGATTTTGATTTTGATTTTGAATTTAATTTTGAATTTGAATTTTGAATTTTGATTTTGATTTTAAATTTGAATTTGAATTTGAATTTGAATTTGAAATTGATATTGATTTTAATTTTGATTTTGAATTTGATTTTGAATTTTATTTAAATCAGACAATCATCAAAATGAGTCATTTTTGTTTTTAAAATTGTCCACTTTTTGTTTTTATTTAAAAACCAATTTTCAAAAAGTCGACTTTTTTCATTTTTTTTTTCATAAATGAGTTTTGAATGCCCAATTTGTTTTGAGCGTTATTCTTCAAAAAGAAAACCCTATACAATTTGTCAAGAAGGTCATTGTATTTGTGGATTATGTTTACAACAACTTGCTGAATGCCCATTCTGCAGAGTTTCATTGGATTATTATCCACAAACTTTCAATCGAACACTTTTACAAGAAATGGAAGAACAAGAAAGGAAAAAATTGGAAAAAAAGAAAAAGAAAATGCAACAAATTCAACAAGAAAAAATTGAACAACAAAAAGAGGTGAAATTAGAAGGTGAATTGTTATTTTTCTCATTTTCTCATTTTGATCTTATTTTTTCTCTAAATTTCTTTCTTATCTATTTTAAATTTTTTAGTAATTCCTCCTGATCAATATCAAAAAGAAAAGTTGAAAGGAATTGAAGCAATGATCAAAGTAATGAATAATTTCCCAAATAATGAAAATATTCAATATCAAGGATGTCAAAGTTTAACTGCTTTTGCTCTGAAAAATCAAGGTAAATTTCCTTTTTTTAAAGCAAATTCTTTAATTTTAATGTAATTTTAAATTCAAAATTAATTGAAAAATTAGAAAATCAAAAAGAAATTCAAGAAAAGAAAGGAACTGAAGCAATAATCAAAGCAATGAATAATTTCCCAAATAGTGAAAACATTCAAAATCAAGGATGTGAAGCTTTAAAAAATATTTCACTTAATAATCAAGGTAAATTTTTCATTTCTTTTAAAACAATTATTTAGTTCAAATTAATTTTAATCTTTTTCAATTTAATTTTTAATCCAAAACAAATTTTAAATTTAATTCCAAAACTAATTTAAAAATTAGAAAATCAAAAAGAAATTCGAGAAAAGAAAGGAATTGAAGCAATAATCAAAGCAATGAGTAATTTCCCAAATAGTGAAAACATTCAATATAAAGGATGTGAAATTTTAAAAAATCTTTCACTTAATAATCAAGGTAAATTTTTCATTTCTTTTTAAAACAATTATTTAGTTCAAATTAATTTTAATCTTTTTCAATTTAATTTTTAATTCCAAAACAAATTTTAAATTTAATTCCAAAACTAATTTAAAAATTAGAAAATCAAAAAGAAATTCAAGAAAAGAAAGGAACTGAAGCAATAATCAAAGCAATGAATAATTTCCCAAATAGTGAAAATATTCAATATAAAGGATGTGAAATTTTAAAAAATATTTCACTTAATAATCAAGGTAATTTTTCATTTCTTTTAAAACAATTATTTAGTTCAAATTAATTTTAATCTTTTTCAATTTAATTTTTAATCCAAATAAAATTTTAAATTTAATTCCAAAACCAAATTTAAAAATTAGAAAATCAAAAAGAAATTCAAGAAAAGAAAGGAACTGAAGCAATAATCAAAGCAATGAATAATTTCCCAAATAGTGAAAATATTCAATATCAAGGATGTGAAGTTTTAAAAAATCTTTCACTTAATAATCAAGGTAATTTTTCATTTCTTTTAAAACAATTATTTAGTTCGAATTCATCTTAATTCTTTTTCAAATTGAATATTCATACTTTTTTTTCTTCCTTAATTCGAAATAGAAATGCAGATCCATTTTCAATTCCCCATTTTGAACACCCAAAATTCCACAAACCAATTCGGGAAGAAGATAAACTGGTCACCGATCAGTAACAAGAACAAGGAAAAAGATTTAAAAGGTTATTACCAGAGGAAAAAGCAGAAAAAAAAGGAAAAGAAAAGGAGGCAAAATCAAAATAGAATCAATCACCAAAAGAAAAGCAATTCTATTTTCGGTTTCTTCAAAGAAGACTACAAAGAAAAAGATAAAAGTAAAAAAGATAAAAAAGAAAAAGATAAAAAAAGTAAAAAAGATAAAAAAGATAAATACAGAGAAAAGGATAAATACAAAGAAGAAAATGAAAACCAAAAAATTCCAACATTAGATTTGAATCTTATATCCATAATTATTAAAGCAATGAATAATTTCCCAAATAGTGAAAATATTCAATATCAAGGATGTGAAGTTTTAAAAAATCTTTCACTTAATAATCAAGGTAAATTTTTCATTTCTTTAAAACAAAAATTTAGTTCAAATTAATTTTAATCTTTTTCAATTTAATTTTTAATTCCAAAACAAATTTTAAATTTAATTCCAAAATTAATTTAAAAATTAGAAAATCAAAAAGAAATTCAAGAAAAGAAAGGAATTGAAGCAATAATCAAAGCAATGAATAATTTCCCAAATAGTGAAAATATTCAATATAAAGGATGTGAAATTTTAAAAACTCTTTCACTTAATAATCAATGTAAATTTCTTTTTTTTTAAAACAAGAATTATTTATTTCCATTCGAATTAATTCTAATTTTTTCCAAATCAACTTCAATCCAATGCTTCAGATATCCAAATTCATTTCATATTTGAAATTGATGAGAAAAGCAAAACTCATAAGAACTCCATTCCTCAATCCAATAGGAATCAAAATCCAATTTATAATCGAAATCAAAATCCAATTTATAATCGAAATCAAAATCCAATTTATAATCGAAATCAAAATCCAATTTATAATCAAAATCAATATCAAATTCGAAACCGAAATCAAAATCCAATTTATAATCAAAATAAATATCAAAATCAATATCAAAATCAATATCAAAATCAATATCAAAATCAATATCAAAATCAATATCAAAATCAAATTCAAATTGAATTTGAAAGTGAATCTGAAAGTGAATCTGAAAGTGAATATGAAAATGAAAACCAAAAAATTCCAAAATTACATTTGAATGTGATATCCATAATTATCAAAGCAATGAATAATTTCCCAAATAATGAAAATATTCAATATCAAGGATGTGAAGTTTTAAAAAATCTTTCATTTAATAATCAAGGTAATTTTTCTTTTTTTTTAAAACAAGAATTATTTATTTCCATTCGAATTAATCCTAATCTTTTTCAAATTAATTTTTAATCCAAATCAAATTTTAAATTTAATTCCAAAATTAATTTAAAAATTAAAAAATCAAAAAGAAATTCGAGAAAAGAAAGGAATTGAAGCAATAATCAAAGCAATGAATAATTTCCCAAATAATGAAAATATTCAATATCAAGGATGTGAAGTTTTAAAAAATCTTTCATTTAATAATCAAAGTAAATTTTCTTTTTTTTTAAAACAAGAATTATTTATTTCCATTCGAATTAATCCTAATCTTTTTCAAATTAATTTTTAATCCAAATCAAATTTTAAATTTAATTCCAAAATTAATTTAAAAATTAAAAAATCAAAAAGAAATTCGAGAAAAGAAAGGAATTGAAGCAATAATCAAAGCAATGAATAATTTCCCAAATAGTGAAAATATTCAATATAAAGGATGTGAAGCTTTAAAAAATCTTTCATTTAATAATCAAGGTAAATTTTCATTTCTTTTAAAACAAGAATTATTTTAATTTCAAATTAATTCTAATCCTTTCCAAAACCAAATTTAAAAATTAGAAAATCTTGATGAAATCCAAAGTTTACAAGGAATTCAATTAATAATTAATTTGATGAATAATTTCCCAAATAACTCATCTCTTCAAGAAATAGCTTGCGAAACTTTATCTCAATTAATGAATTAAATTGGAAAAGAAAGCTCAATAATTACTCTTTTCTCTTTTTCAAAATTTTATTTTTCTTTCCTTTAATCATTAAATAAGAAACAAAATCAATAAAATTAAATTTGATTTTTGATTTTATTTAAAAGAAAATAATCTTTTTTAAAAAAATGGAAAATAAATGTTTTCTTTTGTTTTTTAATCATTTAAATCATCTAATTCTTTTTCTTCTCTAAAACGAGGATTTTTTTGAGTTTTTTGATTATTTTCTCGAATTCTTTTAATTTCTTCAAAATTTTGATTTCTGTGAAAATTCTTTCTATTAATTCTTGTTTCTTTTGATCTTTCAGTCATTGTTTGACTTTTTTTTAATCCATAACCACCTCTTCCTGGATCATAATCATCTCTATATTCATCTCTAACCTAAAAATATTTTTGAATTTTTGGATTTTGATTTATAATTTGATTTTAATTTTAAAATTTTGATTTTGATTTTGAATTTGATTTTTGATTTTGAATTTGATTTTAATTTTGATTTTGATTTTGATTTTGATTTTGATTTTGATTTTGATTTTGATTTTAGTTTTGATTTTAAATTTGAATTTGAATTTGATTTTGAATTTTGATTTTGATTTTTAATTTTGATTTTGAATTTGAATTTGAATTTGATTTTGAATTTGAATTTGATTTTGATTTTGATTTATTTTGATTTTGATTTTGATTTTGATTTTGATTTTGATTTTGATTTTGATTTTGATTTTGATTTTGAATTTAAAATTTTAATTTTAATTTATAATTTGATTTTGAATTTGATTTTAAATTTGGATTTGAATTTTGATTTGAATTTTGATTTTGAATTTAAATGAATGATGAATAAAAATAAAAGAATTAAGTACTTGACCACCACTTCTTCCTCTTCCATATTGTCTTCCTTCAATAAAACCAGTATCAAGATCAGTTCTAATAACTCTTTCATCCAAACGACTTCCATTAATATATCTCAAACATTTCAAAGCATCTTGTTTTTCAAAATATTCAACAAAACAAAAACCACAAGGAGTTTTAGTTTTTTTATTTAATCCCATAACAACCTTTTTGATTTCTCCACATCGAGAAAATAAAGCATATATTTGCTCTTCTGATGTATAAAAAGAAAGATTTCCAACATATATTGTTGTTGATCGTTTTAATTTTTTGTCTCTTTCCCCATCTGTTCCCTTTTGATTTTAATTTTGATTTGAATTTGAATTTTAATTTAATTTTGAATTTGATTTTGATTTTTAATTTGATTTTGATTTTGAATTTGAATTTGAATTTGATTTTGAATTTTGATTTTGATTTTGAATTTGAATTTGAATTTGAATTTTTGATTTTGATTTTGATTTTAATTTGAATTTAATTTTAATTTTGATTTTGAATTTAATTTTGATTTTGATTTTGAATTTAAATTTGAATTTTGAATTTGAATTTGATTTTGATTTTGAATTTGAATTTTGAATTTGAATTTGAATTTGAATTTGAATTTGAATTTGATTTTGAATTTGATTTTGAATTTGAATTTAATTTTAAATTTTAATTCTGATTTTGATTTTTAATTTGATTTTGAATTTGAATTTGAATTTAAATTTAATTTTGGATTTGAATTTAATTTTGAATTTGAATTTTGAATTTTTAATTTTGAATTTGATTTTGATTTTGATTTTGATTTTGATTTTGAATTTGAATTTGAATTTAATTTTGATTTTGAATTTGATTTTGATTTTGAATTTAAATTTGAATTTGATTTTGATTTTTATTTTGAATTTCATTTTGATTTTGATTTTGAATTTGATTTTGATTTTGAATTTGAATTTAAATTTTAATTTTAATTTTAATTTTGATTTTGAATTTGAATTTGATTTTGAATTTGATTTTGAATTTGAATTTTAAATTTGATTTTGAAATTTAATTTGAATTTGAAATTGAAATTGAATACAGGAAATCTTGAATCTTTATAATGAGACTTTCCTTCATCTTGTAAAAATAAATGAGACATTTTTAAATTTTATTAAATAATAAATTTATTTTAAAAAAAAAGGAAAAAAATGAAAAAAAAAATTTAAAAAAAAAATCATTTTTTTCAATTTTATTTTGTTTAAAAAAATTAATTTGTTAAAAATGCATTCACCAGCACAAAATTTAATGACAAGAATACAAAAAGCATCAAACGATCACGAAATATTAATACAATGGCTTAAAAAAAGGGTTAAACTTGAAAGAACTATTGTTAAAAATATAAGTAGTCTTGCGAAAAAACAAAAGTAAAAATTTTTTCAATTTAATTTTTTCAATTAATTTTTTCAATCTAATTTTTTAATTTAAAATTTAGTAAAAAAACTCAAAATGCTTTTGATGATAATTATGATCTTTTTTTTGAAAAATTAACTCAATTAACTTCAATTCATTCAGAAACTGAAACAACTTTACTTTCAATGATTGAACAATTAGAACATTTTCAAGATTATTTTAAAAATGAAATTTCGAAGGTTTTTTTTTTTTATAAAATAAATTTGGATTGAAAAAAAAAAATTTTAATTAAAAAAGCAAATTATTTTGAGAAATTTTTTTTTCAAAATGGATTTAAATTAAATTAATTTGTATTTGATTTGATTTAAAATATAGATTAATACTGAATATGTTCGTCAACAAAAAGGTTATGATAAACTTAGAGAAAGAGCATTTACTAATAATATAAAATTTCTTGAAAAAAAATTTGAATCTGAAAAATTTTATACAATTTGGAAAAGAAGAGAATCATTTGTTCATCCAAAAGAAGAACAACAAAAAGTAAAGAAAATAAAATTAAAATTCATTTATAAAATTAAAATAATTGTGTTAAAAAAAAAAAAAAGGCTTTCCAAAAATATGAATCTATAAGAGATGATTCATTTAATACTTATCAGAAATATCGAGCAGTTTATGATAATTTTGAACAACAATATCAAGCATTTAATAACCAATGCCAAAAAACATATTTATCACTAAAACAAATTGAAATACAAAGAAATTCATTAATTCAACAAATTTTTTTTCTTTATGCAAGTTCTTCTAAATTAATATTTCATATTGATATTAATCAATCATTTCCAACAACTCCTGAACCTAATTTTGATTTCCAAACAAAAATTGAAACTTTATTACAAGATGAAACAACTCAACCTCCACCTATTTTAGGAATTTCCAAAGAGATTGAGTTAAAAAATGATTCTAAAATTGAATTTAAATCAGAATCAGAATCTGAAATTGAATTAAAAGTTGAATCAAAAAAAAATCCAAAACAAAAAAATAATCATAAAACAAAATAATCATAAACAAAATAGAACAAGTGTAAGTTATTTTTTATATCCTGTCTTGTTTTTTCAAAATTTCTTTATTAAAATTTAAAAATGTCTTGTTAAAATTTAAAAATTTAGTTGAGAAGAAATTTTGGAATTGAAAAAATTAAATTTCATTTAATCAAAAAAACTAAACCAAGAAGAAAACCTCCACCAATTCCAAAAAAAAAACAATTTGCTCTTGCTTTATATGATTATGAACCTGATGATTTAACTCATTTACCTTTTAATACTGGAGATTTAATTCAAATTGTTTCTCCAACTTCAGATCCAAATTGGGTTATTGGATTATTGAATAGAAAAAAAGGATTAGTTCCAACAAATTATATTAAATATTAAAATAAAAATTTTTTAAATTGTTTTTTTTTAACGAATAAATTTAAAATTTAAATTTTAAATTTAATTTTTAATTTTAACGGTTTTTTAAATTAAATTGTTTCATTTTATTTTTTTCATTTTTTTTTTTTAAAATAATTTAAATAATAAAAATGGAAATTGAAGAAAGAAATCAAGTTTATAAAAGACAATTTATTGAATTTTTAAGAATTGAAGTAAAAATCAAATTAAATTAAAAAATCAAATTAAAAATCAAATTAAAAATTTAAATTAATTTAGAATAATGATAAAAGAATTGATCAAATGATTGATCAAAAAATGCAAAGAACAATTATTAATGCAAATGATTTAAGAAATTTTGATCCAAAATTATGTTCCGAGTTTGTTTTATTTTTTTATAAATTCAAAATTTTTAAAATTCATTTTAAATTCCTTTTAGATTTATAAATCATCCAGCTGATTATTTACAAGCTTTTAATGATGCATTAACTGAAATTGTTAATGATAAATTTCCCAATTATGCAAACACTTTTGATTATGAAAATTTTTTTATTGGAATAGAAGGAAATCTTGGAGAAATACATCACACAAGTCCGCGCCAACTCAAATCATCGCTTCTCGGGAAACTTGTTTGTATAAATGGAATAGTGAATAAATGTAATTTTGAAAGAAAAAAAACAAAATCGAAATTGTTCGACTTTTATTTAAGTTAAATGGAATTTTTTTGTTTACAAGGTTCTATTGTGAGACCGAAGGTTGTTCAAAGCGTTCACTATTGTAAAGTGACTACCAAGACGATGGCGAGAGTGTACCGCGATGAGACCTCAATCGATGGACTTCCCACTGGGTTTATGTATCCGACTACTGATGATGAGGGAAATGCGCTTGTGACAGAATATGGGCTCAGCAAATATAAAGATTACCAACGGTTGACAATTCAAGAAACCCCAGAAACTTTGCCTACAGGTCAGCTACCGAGATCTATTGAGATTATTTTGGAAAACGATCTTGTTGATTCTGTCAAACCTGGTGATCGAGCCAAAATTTATGGTATTTTTCGTGCACTTGCTGGAAAGGCGACAGGTCTTGTTTCGGATGTTTTTCCGACAGTTGTGCTCGCTAATAATGTGAGTAAGGATGACAAAGGCACGCTTCCTAAGCAGCTGACTGACCAAGATGTTTCTTCTATCAGAGAATTTTCAAAAAGAAAAGACTTGTTTGAAGTCTTAACAAATTCCATTGCTCCGTCAATTTATGGCCATGAAATGCTAAAGAAGAGTCTTCTTCTTATGCTTCTTGGAGGGGTTGAGCGAGTCTTGGCTAATAAAGCGCACTTGAGAGGGGATATAAACATATTGATGATTGGAGACCCTTCAACAGCAAAATGTTTTTTGAAAAACACTCCAATTGTTCGTTTTGACGGCACGATTTGCAGTGTTCAAGATGTCTCTGCAGGCGATGTTTTGATGGGCGATGATCTGCAAAAACGCGTTGTGCAAGTCACTACTTCTGGTCACTCAATGATGTACCGTGTTGTCCCTAAATTGGGCGATTCTTTTATTGTTAATGGAGATCATTTGTTATCAATTAAAGTGGAAAAAAGTGGAACAAAAAATAACGGACTAAATGGAGATTTTTATTCAAAAAATTCTTTTTTTCAAACTGAGATTTCTGTTGATTCTTTTCTTAGGCTTCCTCGATATTTGCAACAAAAATGCAGATTGTTTCGGAAATCAGTTGAATATCCTGAAAAAATTGTTGATTTTGATCCTTTTTTGATTGGATTTTGGATTGGAAATTGCAGTTTGGATTCCTTTGTGTCTTTCAAGGATTTTTGTTCAAAATTTGTTGGGAAATCAGTTGGTTGTTTATCAGAAGAAAAGCTTTTGGATCTTGATTTGGAAATGGAAGAAAAAAGACATATTCCTGAAAAATATTTAATCAATAATAGCAAAATTAGGGAACGTTTACTTCTTGGGCTTTTTTCTTCAAGAATTGGATCAATTCAAGAAGAAGATTCAATTGGATTGTTTTCTTTTGTTATTCCGAATTTGGAAAGAAATCAAAAATTAGTTTCAGATATTTTGTATCTTTCCCGTTCACTTGGATTTTGTTGTGAAAAAGTTGATTTCAAAGAAAGAATAGAAGTTATTGTTTATGGATCAAAACAAGAAGAAAGCAAAAAAATGATTGAAAAGGGAGAATTTATTAACTTAGCAAAAGCAAATGAAGATTTTTTGATGACAAGTTTTGAGGTTGAAAAATATGGATATGATGATTATTATGGGTTTTCAGTTGATGGGAATCATAGATTTTTATTGGGTGATTTTACAGTTGCTCATAATTCTCAGTTGTGTCGGTTTATTTTGAATATTGCGCCTTTAGCGATTAGCACTACAGGAAGAGGGTCTACTGGAGTTGGTAACTTTTCATATAAATTTATATTTAAAATTTTGATTTATATTTGATTTATATTTGATTTGATTTAAATTTGATTTAAATTTTGATTTAATATTTTATTTAAATTTTGATTTAATATTTGATTTAATATTTGATTTTAATATTTGATTTTAATATTTGATTTAAATTTTGATTTAATATTTGATTTATATTTGATTTTATTTTTATATTTAATTTAATATTTGATTTAATATTTAATTTTATATTTGATTTATATTAATTTAATATTTGATTTATATTTGATTTATATTTGATTTAATATTGATTTATATTTGATTTAATATTTGATTTAAAATTTGATTTATATTTAAAATTTTATTTTATATTTGATTTATATTTGATTTATTTTGATTTAAATTTATTTTAATATTTGATTTAATATTTGATTTAAAATTTGATTTATATTTGATTTATATTTGATTTATATTTAATTTAAAATTGATTTAAAATTTGATTTAAATTTTGATTTAATATTATATTTAATATTTTATATTTGATTTGATGTAAAGGTTTAACGGCGGCAGTTACAACCGATCCAGAAACCCGAGAAAAAAGATTAGAAGCAGGAGCAATGGTATTAGCAGATCGAGGAATTGTTATAATTGATGAATTTGACAAAATGTCATTTTTGGATCGAATCGCAATTCACGAAGCAATGGAACAACAAACAGTAACAATTTCAAAAGCAGGAATACACACAAGTCTTAACGCAAGATGCTCTGTAATTGCAGCAGCAAATCCAATTTATGGACAGTATGATCGAACTAAAAAACCATCAGAAAATATTGCACTTCCTGATTCGTTACTTTCCCGTTTTGATCTCCTTTTTATTGTTCTTGATAATATTGATCCTGAATCAGATCGCCTCATTTCTAATCATGTCCTTAAAATGCATATGTGGCAAAATGATGTCGCAAATGACCCTAATTTTTCAAATACTCAAGATGAAAAAGATGATCAAGATTTTGACATTTTTTTAAATAGAAATCCTTTTGAAGAAATGACTAAAAAATGGCAGAAAAAAAAAAGCCAGAAAAATAAAAGGTATCAAACAAGGAAAAGTTCGCAAAGAAACAGCAAATCGGAAAGCAAAAGCCAAAATGATGATGATGAGAATTTTGAACAAAAAAAAATTCTTAATATTGATTTTTTGAAAAAATACATTTACTTTGCTAAACAAAAGATTGTTCCAAAAATGACCAATGAAGCATCCGAATTTATTGCATCATTTTGGGTTGGCTTAAGAAGTAAGGAAGGAATAAAAACACAGCCCATTACAGCAAGAACTTTGGAAACACTTATTCGTTTATCAACTGCTCATGCAAAAGCAAGACTCAGTGATATCGTGACTGAAGAAGATGCAAAAGGAGCAAGTGATATTATTAATTTTGCATTGTTTCATGAAGCTGAACCAAAGAAGGCTGAAGTTAAAAGAAAGAAACGACGAGAACCTGTTCAAATTGAAAATGAAAATGAAAATGAAATCAAAATCAAAATTGAAAATGAAAATGAAAATGAAAATGAAAATGAAAATGAAAATCAAAATCAAAATGAAATTCAAATCGAAAATGAAAATAATTCAAATGCGATTGAAATGGATCAAGAAATTGATTCGCAAACAAAACCTAATTTATCTAAAACAAAAGATCGTTTAGTTGAATTTAGAAAATTAATTGCAAATGTTTTCAAGAAAAAACGAACAAATGAAATGCAAATTGAAATTTTAATTCAAGAAATTAATGAAACAAAACCAAATCCATTATATGATTTTGAAGAAATTGAACCATATTTACATCAACTTCAAGAAGAGAATAGGTTAATGTTTAGTGAAGGAGTTGTGTTTTTAATTTAAAAAGAAAAAAAAATAATTTTTTTTTTGTTCCACTTTTTTTTTTAATTGGAAAAAAAAATTAAAAAAGAAAAAAGAAAAAAGAACAATTTTGAATTGAAATTTTAAATTGAAATTTTAAATTGAAATTTTAAATTGAAATTTTGAATTGAAATTGTTTAATTTTTAAATTGAAATTTTGAACTTAATTTTCAATTGAAAAAATATTGAAAGATTTAATAAGATATTTTGTTTCACTTGAAAGATCCAAAAATTCTTCAAGAGTTAAATAACCTTTCTTTGAAGAATCAAAATGTTCGAACATTTTCTCAATTTGAACTAACAAATCTTTGTTTTCCATATTAAAATATTCAGCAAAAATTTTCCAAATTGATTGAGGAGTAACTTTTCCATCTCCTTCAGAATCAAAAATTGAGAAACCAAAAGCCATTTTATCAACAAAAGATCCATGAAATAAACAATAAAGACCAATGAATAATTCTCTGAAGTTTAATTGACCGTTTTTTGATTTATTGAAACCCAAAAAGAGGATTTGAATTTGTTTTCTGTTTGTAATTCCAATTTTACCAAAAAAATCAACTAAGTTTTCATAAGTCATATATTTTTTTGGATAATCATCACAAAATCTTTGGAACATTAAATTCAGTTCAATTTCTCTAAAAGAACAAAGTCTTTTTAAAATCTTGATGTCTTGTTTATCTAGTTTTTCAAATTGCATTTCCATTCCATCTGCAACTGTAATTGATCCATGAAGTGTTTTAATCCATTCTAAATAATCTGTGTGACTTTCTGCAAAGAAAAGCATGTGTTTTCCCTCTGTTGATCCTATTTCGAAACTTAGTGGTTTTTTCGTTATTGAGTTTGCTGGTTTTAGTTGTGCTCCTTTGAGTGGGATTGAGTGTTGTGCTTTTTGGGAGAGATCTTTTTATATTTAAATTTATATAAATTTTTAAAATTTATAAATGAATTTTTAAATAAATTTTTAAATAAATTTTAATTTTAATTTTAATTTTAATTTTTAAATAAATTTTAATTTTGATATTAATTTTCATTTTAATTTAAATTTAAATTTTAATTTTATAAATGAATTTTAATTTTAATTTTAATTTTAATTTTTAAATAAATTTTAATTTTGATAATTTTCATTAATTTAAATTTTAATTTTTAATTTTTTAATTTTAATTTTAATTTTAATTATAATTATAATTTTAATTTTAATTTTAAATTTAATTTTAATTTTTAAATTTTAATTATAATTATAAATTATAATTTTATTATTAATTTTAATTTTAAATTTAAAATTTTAATTTTAATTTTAATTTTAATTTCATAAATGAATTTTAATTTTAAATTTAAATTTTAATTTTATAATTGAATTTTAATTTTAATTTTAATTTTAATTTTAAATTTAATTTTAATTTTAATTTTAATTTTAATTTTAATTTTATTTTAATTTTGATTTTATTATTAATTTTAATTTTAATTTTAATTTTAATTTTAATTTTAATTTTAATTTCATAAATGAATTTTAATTTTAATTATAATTATGATTTTAATTTTATAAATGAATTTTAATTATTTTTATACCAGGAATAGCATCAGGATTTTCAGGATTCATTTTATAATAATCCAAATGATCAGAACGAATAATAAAAAACTTTTTCTTCCATTGTTTTTTTGAATCTGAAGGAAGACAAGATAAAAATCCTTGTTTGTTTAAATTGCTTGAAAGACGCAAAAAATAATAGAAACTTTGAATAGCACTTTTCATATTATTAACCCAAGAAATTTGCTCTTCTTTTGTATCACATTCAATTAAATATTCAGAATCAGTTGATTGTTTTAAAATGATAGTAAAAGGCTGAGCAGCAAGATCAAGATCTGCTATTATTATTGATTTTGATATTAAAATAAACCCTTTTGGTTCTGTTATTGATTTTGCTGCTCGTGAGTAAAATAAATATATTCCATTCAATAGAAACCAATATCTTTTTCTTTTCATTTTGTTCGATGATATCCATAAATATCCATCAAAAAATATATTTGTAAATGATTGTAGATGTCTTGTTTGTTTCTTTTGAGTTGGTTGGACTTGTTCTAATTTTAATATTAAATTCAAAAAGAATTTTGATTTAAATTTTATAAATGAATTTTTTATAAATGAATTTTAATTTTAATTTTAATTTTAATTTTAATTTTAATTTTAATTTTAATTTTATAAATGAATTTTAATTTTAATTTTAATTTTAATTTTAATTTTAATTTTAATTTTAATTTTAATTTTAATTTTCAATTTAATTTTAATTTTATTTTTAATTTTAATTTTAATTTTAATTTTAATTTTAATTTTTATAAATGAATTTTAATTTTAATTTTTAATTTTAATTTTAATTTTAATTTTTTAATTTTAAATTTTAAATTTTATTTTTTAAATAAATGAATTTTAATTTTAATTTTAATTTTAATTTTAATTTTAATTTTAATTTTGATTTAAAATTTTATAAATGAATTTTAATTTAAATTTTAATTTTAATTTTATAAATGAATTTTAAATTTTAATTTTAATTTTATAAATGAATTTTATAAATGAATTTAAATTTTAATTTTAATTTTTATAAAATTTAAATTTTTTAAATTTTAATTTTAATTTTAATTTTATAAATGAATTTTAAATTTAATTTTATAAATGAATTTTAATTTTAATTTTAAATTTAATTTTATAAATGAATTTTAAATTTAATTTTAATTTTAATTTTATAAATGAATTTTAATTTTATATAATTTTATATAATTTTATATAATTTTAAATTATATATGTATATGTACCAATTTGAGAATCATTTGCAGAGACAATATCTTGATTTTGTTGGTTATTCTCAAGATCAATATCGTTTGATTGCTCTAGAGGAGAACGAAGAGGAGATTCATCTTGACCCTTTTCAATTTCATGGATATTCAAATTTCTTCTTCCTTGAACAGGAGAAGGAGAAGAATCAGCATAAAAAGAAGCCATAAGTTTTCTATTGAGCCTGTTCTTATGTTCCTTTGTACATTTCTGTGCGTAAAAATCGATATTTTGGAACCAAGAGTTAAGCAACTGATTAAACATTTCTTTTTCCTTTTCAAATTTCTCAAGTTTAGTTTGCTGGCCTTTTTGGGATTCCTCTTTGGGAAGGATCGGAAGTAAAACAATAGAGTTTCTTGTGGGATGATTCAGACGAATAACGGGCGTGTCTTGGTTATTATTGAACTCAATCTTAGCTTGAAGATTATTAAGAAAAATAACGCCCAATGGAAATTCAATTTTCTGTTCATTTTGATAGTAAGTGATGATATTATCATATAAATGGAAATGGAAGTCTTTCCATCGCCTGAAGCGCTGGCCTTCTTTCTTAAGATTGCCTGTTAAATGTGGCTTTCGATCTTGATATTTGCGTTCGGGAGTTAAAAGTAAAATGGATTTTGTAATTGCGTCCATCCATTCTTCTCGCAGCTGCGGTGAGCTCGCCTGAATGAAGAAGTCCCGCGACTCCTCTTGCACTATTTGGAAACTATTCTTGTATGACGCCTTGAATACATACCCCCCGTCTAGTGAAATTGCTCCCAGTGGGTGGTTAGTGTTTTGGTTCTTATAATATACTAATGTGTGGTTGCTTTTTAATACAAACCACCGTTTTTTCCATGTTTTGTGCTTCCCCCCTTGCTTCGTTAGATTCCCGCTCTTGATGATTTCGTTGTCCGTTACGTTTTTCTCGTCTTTTTGATCGCTCATTTTCTTTTTACCCTGTTTTTTTTATTGAAAATTGAAAAAAAAAATGATTTTTTGTTTTTTTCATTTTTTTTTCTTTTTTGTTTTTTATTTGCTATTTTAATTTAGATTAATTTTAGATTAATTTTAGATTAAATTTATATTAAATTTAGATTAATTTTAGATTAAATTTAGATTGATTTTAGATTAAATTTATATTAATTTTATATTAAATTTAGATTAAATTTAGATTAAATTTAGATTAAATTTAGATTAAATTTAGATTAAATTTAGATTAAATTTATATTAAATTTATATTAATTTTATATTAAATTTAGATTAGAATTTATATTAAATTTAGATTAAATTTAGACAAATTTAGATTAAATTTAGATTAAATTTAGATTAAATTTTAGATTAAATTTATATTAAATTTAGATTAATTTTTAGATTAAATTTTGGATTAATTTTATATTAAATTTTAGATTAAATTTTAGATTAAATTTAGATTAAATTTGAGATTAAAATTTAGATTAAATCAATTTAGATTAAATTTAGATTAAATTTTAGACAAATTTATTTTAATTTAGATTAATTTTTTGGATTAAATTTGGATTAAATTTAGATTAAATTTTAGATTAAATTTTAGATTTAGATTAAATTTGTGACAAATTTAGATTAAATTTGGATTTCAAATTTTAGATTACAAATTTATATTAAAATTTTTGGACAAAATTTATTATTAAATTTTAGATTAAATTTAGATTAATTTTTTAAATTTTTAACAAATTTAGACAAATTTAGATTAAATTTTAGATTAAATTTAGATTAAATTTTAGATTTATATTAATTTTAGATTAAATTTAGATTAAATTTTAGATTAAATTTTGGATTAGAAATTTAGATTAAATTTATACAAATTTAGATTAAATTTATATTAAAATTTTAGATTAAATTTATATTAATTTTAGATTAATTTTAGATTAAATTTTATATTAAATTTTATTAAATTTAGATTTAAATTTAGATTAAATTTAGATTAAATTTAGATTAAATTTAGATTAAATTTAGATTTATATTAAATTTATATTAAATTTAGATTAAATTTTAGATTAAATTTAGATTAAATTTAGACAAATTTAGACTATTAAATTTATATTAATTTTTATATTAAATTTTAGATTAAATTTATATTAAATTTTTTATTTTTATATTAAATTTAGATTAAATTTAGATTAAATTTAGATTAAATTTATATTAAATTTTAGAATTAAATTTAGATTAAATTTAGATTAAATTTAGATTAAATTTAGAGAAAATTTTAGATTAATTTTAGATTAAATTTAGATTAATTTTTAGATTAAAATTTATATTAAATTTTAGATTAAATTTAGATTAAATTTAGATTAATTTTTAGATTAAATTTACAATTTTTGATAAATTTTGGATTAAAATTTAGATTAAATTTTAGATTAAATTTTAGACAAATTTTAGATTAATTAAATTTATAAATTTTTATATTAATTTTGAGACAATTTTTTAGATTAAATTTTTAGATTAAATTTAGTTAAATTTTAGATTAAAATTTAGATTAAATTTAGATTAAATTTAGATTAAATTTTAGATTAAATTTTAGATTAAATTTAGATTAAATTTAGATTAAAATTTATATTAAATTTGGGATTAAATTTGGATTAAATTTATATTAATTTTAGATTAAATTTGGATTAAATTTATATTAATTTTTGGATTTAAATTTGGATTAAAATTTATATTAATTTTAGATTAAATTTGGATTAAATTTTAGATTAAATTTAGATTAAATTTAGATTAAATTTAGATTAAATTTAGATTAAATTTAGATTAAATTTTAGATTAATTTTAGATTAAATTTAGATTAAATTTTAGATTAATTTGGATTAAATTTAAATTTAGATTAATTTTTATATTAATTTAATATAAATTTATATTAAATTTATATTAAATTTAGATTAAATTTATATTAATTTTAGATTAAATTTAGATTAAATTTATATTAAATTTAGATTAAATTTAGATTAAATTTAGATTAAATTTAGATTAAATTTGGATTAAATTTATTTTAAATTTAGATTAAATTTGGATTAAATTTATTTTAATTTTAGATTAAATTTGGATTAATTTTAGATTAAATTTAGATTAATTTTATATTAATTTTAGATTAAATTTGGATTAAATTTGGATTAATTTTGGATTGGATTTGTGAAAATATTCAACAATTTAATTTTATTTTTGATTTTGGATTGGATTTATGAAAATATTCAACAATTTAATTTAATTTTTGATTTTGGATCCTGTTGTCTTATTTTTTTCCTTTTTAAATTTTAAATTTAATTTTATTTTTGATTTTGGATCCTGTTGTCTGAATTTGTTATTTGAATTTAATATTTGAATTTTTCGTTTTTTTTTGTTTGGATAATTGAAAAAATTAAAATAAAAAAAAAGAAAAGGGGTCATAAAGAAAATTTGTTAATTCAAAAATAATAAAATCTTTTTTTTTTTTTTTTTGATCTGCGATCATCAAGAAAATATAATTTAATTTAAATTTCATTTGTAAATTCTTTGTTTAAATATAATTTTAAAATTATTTTAATTTATTTTTTATTTTAAATTTTGATTTTGTTTATTATGATTTTTTAAAAATTCCACAAAATAAAAAAATTTAAAAGATCAAAAAAAAATAAATATTTTATTTTTCATTTTTTCTTTTTCATTTTTTTTTTACATTTAATTTTGATTTAATTTTCTTTCTCTTTCATTCCGTTATTTAAAACAATTTTTTTTTTGTTTTTTTAATTAAATTTTTTATAAATTTAAAAATGCACACTTCATTTTATTGTGATTGTTTAAACATAAAATTAAGTGTTTTTGGAATAACTCAACCAAAAACACGTATTCAAAAAAGATTAGAATTTCAATTAAAAGAAACTAACATTAAACAACCTTATTTTGCAAAATTACAAAACATTGAAATGGTAAAAGATTTTTTTTTGATCTTCGAATTTTTTTAATTAAATTTTAATTGGAAAAAAAAAATAAAAAAAAATAAAAATAGAAACATTCTTTATTAATGCAAAAAAGAATTGTTAATGAATGGACAGTTTTTAGATGTCAAAATTGTGATCGTGATATTTATGCAATAAGCAGTTCTAATACTTCTCAAGTTGTTATTGATTTTTTACAAGTAAATAATAAATAAAAAAATTTTTTTTTTTTAATTAAATTTTTTAATAATGCCCACATAAACAAAAAAAAATAATTAAAAAAAATTTTTTTTTTCTCATTTCTAAATAATTTAATTTTAATTTAAATTTAATTTATTTCCAAATAAGATTTAAATTCAATTTCTTGACAATTTTTTAATTTAATTTATTTCCAAATAAGATTTAATTTAATTTATTTCTAAATAATTCAATTTATAAATGATTTAATTCATTTCCAAATAATTTAATTTTATTTATTGACAATTTTCCCATTCATTTCCAAATAATTTAATTTATTTCTAAATAATGTAATTTTAATTTAAATTTAATTTTATTTCCAAATAAGATTTAAATTCAATTTATTTACAATTTTTTAATTTAATTCATTTCCAAATAAGATTTAAATTTAATTTAATTTATTGACAATTTTTTAATTTAATTCATTTCTAAATAATTAATTTTAATTTAATTTAATTTTATTTATTGACAATTTTCCCATTCATTTCCAAATAATTTAATTTAATTTATTTATTGACAATTTTTAATTTAATTCATTTCTAAATAATTTAATTTAATTTTAATTTAATTTATTTTAAAATAAGATTTAATTTTAATTTCTTTCTAAATTTTTAAATTTAATTTAATTTCTAAATAAGATTTAATTTTAATTTAATTTATTGACAATTTTTTAATTTAATTCATTTCTAAATAATTAATTTTAATTTAATTTAATTTTATTTATTGACAATTTTCCCATTCATTTCCAAATAATTTAATTTATAAATGATTTAATTCATTTCCAAATAATTCAATTTAATTCATTTCTAAATAATTTATAAATAATTTTAATTATTTTATAAAATAGGCAAATAAAGATCCAGCTAAAATTTATTCAAGACATAATTATTCTAAACTCTTCGAAATTCTTCTTCCTGAACCAACTCCTTATAATACAAAAACACCAAAAAATCCTCATTTATTCACAAACGAAAAACGATTGAACAAAAAATTTCAAAACAAATTACAACGATTAAAAACAAAAATCCATTTATCAATTCAGAAAAAACGGAACAAAAACAAAAACAAAAACTCACAAGAAATCCAAAAATACGCAAACAAACTCCAAAAAGAAATGAACATTTTTTGCAATCAAGTGATGAACAAACACAACAAAACAAACTTAAACAGAAGAAGTTTAGAAATGGAAACAAACAAAAAACAAATACAAATGGATAAATTAAACACTTTGGAACCTGAAGAAGATTTTTCAACAGTTTTCACCTTTGATTTCTCTCCAAAAAACTCAAAAGAACTTCGCCAAACAAAATCATCAGATTCAATCGAAGAACTCGAATTAATTGAAGAAAAATTAATTGAAAGTCCCCCAATTTTTAGTGTTAGCGCTCCAATTCCCATTGAATTTAATCCTCATCCAAAAATCACTAAGAAAATCTATTTCCCTTTTCAAACTGATTTTGTCACTCAAAATATTGAAGGTTCAGTTGGTGATTCTCCTACAAATTTACCCATTTGGTACAAACAAGCTGGTTTTAATCAAAAAGATTAAAAAAAAAACAAACAACAAAATTCCATTTTAAAAAATTTTTTTTTAGAAATTTACTTTTACTTTTACTTTTAGTTTTTCTTTGTTTTAGTTTTGTTTTTTTCTTTTGTATAAATTTTTTTTTTTAAAAATAAAAAAATAAATAAAATAATTCAATTTTGTGTTTTAATTTGATTTTGAAGAAAAAAAAAATTAAAAGAAAAAATATTTGATTTTGATTTTGATTTTGATTTTGGAAAATAAACTTAAATTAAAAATCGGATTTAATTGATTCATCTAAATCATCGGAATCATTTAGTAAATCGTCATCTGTATTATTTAATAATTCTTCAATTAATTCCTTTTCATCATTTCTTTTTCGTTTTCTTTTTTGTAACAAAACAATAACCACAATCAAAGAAATTATAAAAACAGGAACAATAACGCTGATTGTAATGATAACTGTTTTTGAATTTGAAGTTGAAGGTTCGTTTTGAGTCCAAATCAAAGTTTCTGCAGGATTTCCACATTGATAATGCATATCACATGCTGAAACATTGATATAATACTCTTCATTTGCAAGATTTGCTGTTATTTTTTCATTTGTTGATGTTAAATTAATTGAATTCAAATCTTGATTATTTTGTGATTGATAAGTGAAATTATAAAAGGAAGGAGAAAGTGTTCCATTTGGTTTATCCCATGAACATATAATTTCATAAATATCTGCTACTGAACAACTTAAATTATTAACTGGCCCAAATATTAATGTATCAATTGTTGTATTTGAAATATCTCCACATATACCATTTATATCACAAGCTGAAACATTAATATAATATTCTTCATTTGAATGATTCGCTGTTATTGTTTCATTTGTTATTGCTAAATTAAACGAACCATTATCTTCTCCATTTTGTGATTGATAACTGAAATTATAAAAGGAAGGAATAAGTGTTCCATTTGGTTCATCCCATGAGCAACTAATTGTAAATGAATCTGATATTGAACAACTTAAATTATTAACTTTTTCAAATATTAATGTATTAATTGTTATATTTGAAATATCTCCACATATACCATTTATATCACAAGCTGAAACATTAATATAATATTCTTCATTTGAATAATTTGCTGTTATTGTTTCATTTGTTATTGCTAAATTAAACGAACCATTATCTTCTCCATTTTGTGATTGATAACTGAAATTATAAAAGGAAGGAATAAGTGTTCCATTTGGTTTATCCCATAAACAAATAATTGTAAATGAATCTGATATTGAACAACTTAAATTATTAACTTTTTCAAATATTAATGTATTAATTGTTATATTTGAAATATCTCCACATATACCATTTATATCACAAGCTGAAACATAGATATAATATTCTTCATTTGAATAATTTGCTGTTATTGTTTCATTTGTTATTGCTAAATTAAATGAACCAATATCTTCTCCATTTTGTGATTGATAAGTGAAATTATAAAATGAAGGAATAAGTGTTCCATTTGGTTCATCCCATGAGCAACTAATTGTAAATGAATCTGATATTGAACAACTTAAATTATTAACTTTTTCAAATATTGTTGTAGTAATCATCTTTGTTGAAACATCTCCACATATACCATTTATATCACAGGCTGAAACATAGATATAATATTCTTCATTTGAATAATTTGCTGTTATTGTTTCATTTGTTATTGCTAAATTAAATGAACCAATATCTTCTCCATTTTGTGATTGATAACTGAAATTATAAAAGGAAGGAATAAGTGTTCCATTTGGTTTATCCCATAAACATATAATTGTAAATGAATCTGATATTGAACAATTTAAATGATTAACTTTTTCAAATATTGTTGTATTAATTGTTATATTTGAAACATTTCCACATATACCATTTATATCACAAGCTGAAACATAGATATAATATTCTTCATTTGAATAAATTGCTGTTGTATTCCCATTTGGTAAAGTAAAATTAAATGAACCAATATCTTCTCCATTTTGTGATTGATAAGTGAAATTATAAAAGGAAGGAGAAAGTGTTCCATTTGGTTTATCCCATGAACAAATAATTGTAAATGAATCTGATATTGAACAATTTAAATGATTAACTTGTTCAAATATTGTTGTATTAACTACTACATTTGAAACATCCCCACATTTATTGTTTATATCACAAGCTGAAACATAGATATAATATTCTTCATTTGAATAATTTGCTGTTATTGTTTCATTTGTTATTGTTGATATTAAATTAAACGAACCATTATCTTCTCCATTTTGTGATTGATAAGTGAAATTATAAAATGAAGGAATAAGTGTTCCATTTGGTTTATCCCATAAACATATAATTGTAAATGAATCTGATATTGAACAACTTAAATTAACTTGTCCAAATATTGATGTAGTAATTATTATGTTTGAAACATCTCCACATTTATTGTTTATATCACAAGCTGAAACATTAATTTGATATTCTTCATTTGAATAATTTGCTGTTATTGTTTCATTTGTTATTGTTGATATTAAATTAAACGAACCATTATCTTCTCCATTTTGTGATTGATAACTGAAATTATAAAAGGAAGGAGAAAGTGTTCCATTTGGTTTATTCCATGAACAACTAATTGTAAATGAATCAGATATTGAGCAACTTAAATTATTAACTTTTTCAAATATTGTTGTATTAATCATCTTTGTTGAAATATCCCCACATATACCATTTATATCACAGGCTGAAACATAGATATAATATTCTTCATTTGAATAATTTGCTGTTATTGTTTCATTTGTTATTGTTGATGCTAAAATAAATACACCATTATCTTCTCCATTTTGTGATTGATAAGTAAAATTATAAAAGGAAGGAGAAAGTGTTCCATCTGGTTCATCCCATGAACATATAATTGTAAATGAATCTGATATTGAACAATTTAAATTATTAACTGGTCCAAATATCGATGTAGTAGCTGTCGTTGTTGAAATATCTCCACATATACCATTTATATCACATGCTGAAACATTAATTTGATATTCTTCATTTGAGTAATTTGCTGTTATTGTTTCACTTGTTGATGTTAAATTAAACGAACCATTATCTTCTCCATTTTGTGATTGATAAGTGAAATTATAAAAGGAAGGAATAAGTGTTCCATTTGGTTTATCCCATGAACATATAATTGTAAATGAATCTGATATTGGACAATTTAAATGATTAACTTTTTCAAATATTGTTGTAGTAATTGTTGTATTTGAAATATTTCCACATATACCATTTATATCACAAGCTGAAACATAGATATAATATTCTTCATTTGAATAATTTGCTGTTGTATTCCCATTTGGTAAAGTAAAATTAAGTGAACCATTATCTTCTCCATTTTGTGATTGATAAGTAAAATTATAAAATGAAGGAATAAGTGTTCCATTTGGTTTATCCCATAAACAAATAATTGTAAATGAATCTGATATTGAACAATTTAAATTATTAACTTTTTCAAATATTGTTGTAGTAATTGTTGTATTTGAAACATTTCCACATATACCATTTATATCACAAGCTGAAACATAGATATAATATTCTTCATTTGAATAATTTGCTGTTGTATTCCCATTTGTTAAAGTAAAATTAAGTGAACCATTATCTTCTCCATTTTGTGATTGATAACTGAAATTATAAAATGAAGGAATAAGTGTTCCATTTGGTTCATCCCATGAACATATAATTGTAAATGAATCTGATATTGAACAATTTAAATTATTAACTTGTTCAAATATTGTTGTAGTAACTGTTGTATTTGAAACATTTCCACATATACCATTTATATCACAAGCTGAAACATAGATATAATATTCTTCATTTGAATAAATTGCTGTTGTATTCCCATTTGGTAAAGTAAAATTAAGTGAACCATTATCTTCTCCATTTTGTGATTGATAAGTAAAATTATAAAATGAAGGAATAAGTGTTCCATTTGGTTTATCCCATGAACATATAATTGTAAATGAATCTGATATTGAACAATTTAAATTATTAACTTTTTCAAATATTGTTGTAGTAACTATCTTTGTTGAAATATCTCCACAATGGTTGTTTATATCACAAGCTGAAACATTAATTTGATATTCTTCATTTGAATAATTTGCTGTTATTGTTTCATTTGTTGATGTTAAATTAAAAGAACCATTATCTTCTCCATTTTGTGATTGATAACTGAAGCTATAAAATGAAGGAATAAGTGTTCCATCTGGTTTATCCCATGAGCAACTAATTGTAAATGAATCAGATATTGAACAACTTAAATTAACTGGTCCAAATATTGATGTAGTAACTATCTTTGTTGAAATATCTCCACATATACCATTTATATCACAGGCTGAAACATTAATTTGATATTCTTCATTTGAATAGTTTGCTGTTATTGTTTCATTTGTTGATGTTAAATTAAAAGAACCATTATCTTCTCCATTTTGTGATTGATAACTGAAGCTATAAAATGAAGGAATAAGTGTTCCATTTGGTTTATCCCATGAACAACTAATTGTAAATGAATCAGATATTGAACAACTTAAATTAACTTGTTCAAATATTGTTGTAGTAACTGTTGTATTTGAAACATTTCCACATATACCATTTATATCACAAGCTGAAACATAGATATAATATTCTTCATTTGAATAGTTTGCTGTTATTGTTTCATTTGTTGATGTTAAATTAAAAGAACCATTATCTTCTCCATTTTGTGATTGATAACTGAAATTATAAAATGAAGGAATAAGTGTTCCATTTGGTTTATCCCATGAACAACTAATTGTAAATGAATCTGATATTGAACAATTTAAATTATTAACTTGTCCAAATATTGTTGTAGTAACTGTTGTATTTGAAACATTTCCACATATACCATTTATATCACAAGCTGAAACATAGATATAATATTCTTCATTTGAATAGTTTGCTGTTATTGTTTCATTTGTTATTGTTAAATTAAACGAACCAATATCTTCTCCATTTTGTGATTGATAAGTGAAATTATAAAATGAAGGAATAAGTGTTCCATTTGGTTCATCCCATAAACAAATAATTGTAAATGAATCTGATATTGAACAACTTAAATTAACTTCTCCAAATATTGTTGTAGTAACTGTTGTATTTGAAACATTTCCACATATACCATTTATATCACAAGCTGAAACATAGATATAATATTCTTGATCTGAATAATTTGCTGTTATTGTTTCATTTGTTATTGTTAAATTAAGTGAACCAATATCTTCTCCATTTTGTGATTGATAAGTGAAATTATAAAATGAAGGAATAAGTGTTCCATTTGGTTTATCCCATAAACAAATAATTGTAAATGAATCAGATATTGAACAACTTAAATTAACTTCTCCAAATATTGTTGTATTAATTGTTGTATTTGAAACATTTCCACATATACCATTTATATCACAAGCTGAAACATAGATATAATATTCTTGATCTGAATAATTTGCTGTTATAGTTTCATTTGTTATTGTTAAATTAAATGAACCAATATCTTCTCCATTTTGTGATTGATAAGTGAAATTATAAAATGAAGGAATAAGTGTTCCATTTGGTTCATTCCATGAACATATAATTGTAAATGAATCTGATATTGAACAATTTAAATTATTAACTTGTCCAAATATTGTTGTATTAACTATTTTATTTGAAATATCTCCACATATACCATTTATATCACAAGCTGAAACATATATATAATATTCTTGATCTGAATAATTTGCTGTTATTGTTTCATTTGTTATTGTTAAATTAAGTGAACCAATATCTTCTCCATTTTGTGATTGATAAGTAAAATTATAAGATGAAGGAGAAAGTGTTCCATTTGGTTCATCCCATAAACAAATAATTGTAAATGAATCTGATATTGAACAACTTAAATTATTAACTTGTTCAAATATTAATGTATTAACTGTTGTATTTGAAATATCTCCACATATACCATTTATATCACAAGCTGAAACATAGATATAATATTCTTCATTTGAATAATTTGCTGTTATTGTTTCATTTGTTATTGTTAAATTAAGTGAACCAATATCTTCTCCATTTTGTGATTGATAAGTAAAATTATAAGATGAAGGAATAAGTGTTCCATTTGGTTCATCCCATAAACAAATAATTGTAAATGAATCTGATATTGAACAATTTAAATTATTAACTTGTCCAAATATTAATGTATTAACTGTTGTATTTGAAACATCTCCACATATACCATTTATATCACAAGCTGAAACATAGATATAATATTCTTCATTTGAATAATTTGCTGTTATTGTTTCATTTGTTATTGTTAAATTAAGTGAACCAATATCTTCTCCATTTTGTGATTGATAACTGAAATTATAAAATGAAGGAGAAAGTGTTCCATTTGGTTCATCCCATGAGCAAATAATTGTAAATGAATCTGATATTGAACAACTTAAATTAACTTGTCCAAATATTGTTGTATTTGAAATTGTGGAAACTTCTCCTTTAGAATCTCCTTGGCATTCAGATGTTTGACAAGCCCATATTGAAATTGAATAATTGCTCCCCGAATTTAAATTACTCAAGTTGTATGAAGTAGATGAATTGTTAATAGTAGCATCTCCCACTTCTTCTTCCATATTTAAAGAATAAGAAATAGCATAATGATCAAGTTTTGGAACACCTTCAATGATTGGAACATTTGGATAATTCCATGAAATATCAATAGATGTTGATGATAATGTTATTGCTGATAAATTTTTTACTGAATCAATTCTAGTTGTTAAATTGACTTCATTTGTAGAATTCCCACATTGATCCTCTGCATCGCAAGCTATTATTTGAATTGTGTAATTTTCATTCCCAGAAATATTTGGATAATTCGAAGAATCAAAAATTTGATAAAGAGTATTGTCTTGTACTTCCGGATTTTGAATTATATTCCAATCTCCGTTATAATTGATCTTATATGTGATATTGTCTTGAGAAACGTTATACCAATAACATTCAAAAGAAGAAAACAAAGTTGTACAGTTGATAATAGTAACATTATCTGGAGTTACTTGTTCATGAAAGTTGAGGTAATTTTGAAGATTTGAAAATGGGATTTTGGATTCTATCCAATTTTTTCCGTTGAATTTAAACAAATAGACTGAATTTTGATTTGAATTTAGATTTGAATTTTGATTTGAATTTTGATTTGAATTTAGATTTGAATTTTGATTTGAATTTTGATTTGAATTTATCCCCTTTGTTTGAACTAGCAAAATATCATCTTCTAAAATTGAACAACTTGAGCCAAAATAACCATTTGCAATTCCATCACTTGCAATAAGTGTTGCTTCTTTATTCCAATTTGATCCTTCCTTTCGATAAACATAAACTTTTCCTTGGTTTTTATTGTTTCCAATTGAAGCTTCAGGAAATCCTATAAGAATTAAATTTTTTGAAACACTAATTTCCTTGCCACATTTTTCTTGATAATTTTTTTGATTAAAATCTTTTGGAATGCATTCAATTTTGTGGAAATTTGTTTTTGCTTTCTGTTTTTCTGTGATTTGGTAAGTTTTGCTATTGAAAATTGTTATTGATAAAGAAAGGAAAATTAAAATAAAAAATAGTTTGTTTTGTTTCATTTTAAAAAATTAAGAAAAAAAATTTTTTTGTTAATTTCTTTGTTAAAAAAAAAGAAAAAAGAAAGAAAAAAAATGATTTTTAAATTAAAAAAAAAAGGAAAAAAAATTTTTTTTATTTAATTTTAATTTTAATCCAATTTTCTTTTTTCTTTTGCTTTTTAAAGTTAATTTTGATTTTAATTTTAATTTTGATTTTAATTTTAATTTTAATTTTAATTTTAATTTTAATTTTAATTTTAATTTTAATTTTAATTTTAATTTTAATTTTAATTTTAATTTTAATTTTAATTTTGATTTTTAATTTTGATTTTAATTTTGATTTTAATTTTAATTTTAATTTTGATTTTGATTTTAATTTTGATTTTAATTTTAATTTTAATTTTTAATTTTAATTTTAATTTTGATTTTAATTTTAATTTTAATTTTGATTTTGATTTTGATTTTGAATTTTGATTTTGATTTTAATTTTAATTTTAATTTTAATTTAAAAAATTAAACAATTTTCTTTGTTTTTCTCTTTTTTTCTTTTTTGATTTTGATTATTAAATTTATTAATTAATAAATCAAATAAATTTGGATTTGTTTGATTTAATTGAAAATAATCAATTCCTCTTTCTAACTCATCAATTATTTCTTGTGTAATTTCAATTCCATCTTTAATTTGATTTGAATAAATCCAATATTCAAATATTTGAAATGATTTATTATTTAATTCACTATAATCTGTAACTTTATTAGATTTATCTTCTGTTACAGATAAAAACATTCCTAGATATAATTCACTTCTCATTATTAATATTAATTTAGGAAATTTATATTGTTTTTCTTTTCTTTCAATAATAAAATCTTTTTCATTTTCATTTTCATTTAAATAAATTCTTTTCATTGTTTCTTCAATTTTTTCATTTGAATTTATAATTTCTTTAATTTCAAAATATAATATTGGATTTATTTTGGAATTATTTGAATAAATCATTTCAAATATTTGATTTGATTCTTTAATTGATTTTTTTGAAATAATTTCTTTAAGTTTTTCAATTTCATTTTCATCTTTTAATCTATATTTCAATATTAATTTATGAGCTGAGATTATTTCTCCATTTTCTGTTTTAAATGAAATATTACAAAATTCTTTTCTTCTAAATAATTTTATCAAATCTTCTTCAAGATTGGAAAAAGAAAAAGGAGAATAATAAATAAATGAATTGTTAAATCCACAAGAAATATGATAATTAGAAATATTTTCATTAAATTTTAATTTAGGAAGTTCAATTTGAATTGGAATTAATTGATGTTGTTCATTTTCATTTCCTAATTGGCCATAAAAGTTACCACCAAATCCAATTAATTTTGAATTGGAAGTTAAAATCAAAGTATGATTAAATCCACAAGAAAAATCAAGAATATTATCATTTTCAAATAAAGATGATTTGATTTCAGTAAATTCATAAATATTTCCATTTTTGCCAAGTCCATTGAATTCATAATAACCACATGAATAAAGTTTTCTTTTTTGATTTTGATTTTCATTTTCATATTCAATTAACATTATTGAATAAATACTTCCACATTGAATATCAATTATTTTGCCTTTTGGAATATTTTGGATTTTGATTAATTTATCAATTTTCCACTCTTGTCTTAATTCACCTAATCCAAGTTGGCCAGAATAATTCCATCCGCATACAAATAATTCTTGATTTGAATTTAAAAGAAAAGCATGATTTGAAGAATTTCCTGAAAATATTTTAGAAACATTTTTCATCATTAAAATTGGTTTTTCTGCTTTATTAAGTGTTTTAGAATTAAAACCAAGTTGACCATATTCATTTGAACCAATTCCATAAGCATTATGATTTGAAGTTAATAAGTAAATTGAATTCTTTCCAGAAACAATATCTTGAATTATTCTATCATTTGTATCTTCAATTGATGATGAAATATTGATAATTTTATTTTGATTTTTTGAATTAATATCTTTTCCTTTGGCAAATACATTTCCTTCTATTGTTAAAATAGCTTCATTGTGAAAACCAACAGTTACTTTTTGAATATTTTCAATTTGGATTTTTGAAGGATTTTGATTTGAATATTCTTCATTTAAATATTCTATTGCTTTTCCATTTTTAAAAAGGAAAATTGTTGAAAAAAAACTTGTTGAAATTTGTTTAATTTGTTTTTCATTTTCATTTTCATTTTCATTTTCAAATTTAAATTGAATTGGTTTTGTTATTTTATTTGGTTCATTTTCGATAAATTTTGGATATTGATTCCAACCAAAAAATATAATTTCATTCATTTTTGAAAAGAAAAGAAAAAAAATGAAAAAATAATTTTTGGAATTTTAATTTTGATTTTAATTTTAATTTTGATTTTAATTTTGATTTTAGTTTTAATTTTAATTTTAATTTTAATTTTAATTTTAATTTTGATTTTAGTTTTGATTTTAATTTTAATTTTAATTTTAATTTTAATTTTAATTTTAATTTTAATTTTAATTTTAATTTTAATTTTAATTTTAATTTTGATTTTTAATTTTAATTTTAATTTTAATTTTAATTTTAATTTTGATTTTAATTTTAATTTTAATTTTAATTTTGATTTTGATTTTAATTTTAATTTTGATTTTAATTTTAATTTTAATTTTAGTTTTGATTTTAATTTAAAAAATTAAACAATTTTCTTTGTTTTTCTCTTTTTTTCTTTTTTGATTTTGATTATTAAATTTGTTAATTAATAAATCAAATAAATTTGGTTTTGTTTGATTTAATTGAAAATAATCAATTCCAATTTTAATTTCATCAATTATTTCTTGTGTAATTTGAATTTCATCTTTAATTTGATTTGAATAAATCCAATATTCAAATATTTGGAATGATTTATTACTTAATTCACTATAATCTGTAACTTTATTAGAAGTATCTTCTGTAACAGATAAAAACATTCCTCGATATAATTCACTTCTCATTATTAATATTAATTTTGGAAATTTATATTGTTTTTCTTTTCTTTCAATTATAAAATCTTTTTCATTTTCATTTTCATTTAAATAAATTCTTTTAATTGTTTCTTCAATTTTTTCATTTGAATTTATAATTTCTTTAATTTCAAAATATAATTTTGGATTTATTTTGGAATTATTTGAATAAATCATTTCAAATATTTGATTTGATTCTTTAATTGATTTTTTTGAAATAATTTCTTTAAGTTTTTCAATTTCATTTTGATTTTGATTTAATCTATATTTCAATATTAATTTATGAGCTTCAATTATTTCTCCATTTTCTGTTTTAAATGAAATATTACAAAATTCTTTTCTTCTAAATAATTTTATCAAATCTTCTTCAAGATTGGAAAAAGAAAGAGGAGAATAATAAAGAAATGATTTATAAACTCCACAAGAAAGATGATAATTAAAAATATTTTCATTAAATTTTAATTTAGGAAGTTCAATTTGAATTGGAAATGATTGATCTTTTGTATCTCCAGTTCCTAATTGACCATAGAAATTATATCCAAATACTATCAATTTTGAATTAGATGTTAAAATCAAAGTATGTGAACCACCAACAGGAAAATCAATAATGTTATCATCATTCTCAAATAAAGATGATTTGATTTCAGTAAATTCATAAGTATCTCCATTTTTGCCAAGTCCATTATATCTATAATCTCCACATGAATAAAGTTTTCTTTTTGGATTTTCATTTTCAATCAACATTATTGAATGACAATTTCCACATTGAATATCAATTATTTTGCCTTTTGGAATATTTTGGATTTTGGTTAATTTTTGGATTTTATCTTCTTTTATTGATTCTCCTAATCCAAGTTGACCAAATCTATTATCTCCGCATCCAAATAATTCTTGATTTGAATTTAAAAGAAAAGCATGATAAGAAGAATTTCCTAAAAATATTTTAGAAACATTTTTCATCATTAAAATTGGTTTTTCTGTTTTTTCAAGTATTTCAGAATTAAAACCAAGTTGACCGTAATAATTTGAACCAATTCCATAAGCATTTTGATTTGAAGTTAATAAATAAATTGAACTGTATCCAGAAACAATATCTTGAATTATTCTATCATTTGTATCTTCAATTAATGATGAAATATTGATAAATTCATTTGGATTATTTGGATTAATATCTTTTCCTTTGGCAAATACATTTCCTTCTATTGTTAAAATAGCTTCATTGTGAAAACCAACAGTTACTTTTTGAATATTTTCAATTTGGATTTTTGAAGGATTTTGATTTGAATATTCTTCATTTAAATATTCTATTGCTTTTCCATTTTTAAAAAGGAAAATTGTTGAAAAAAAACTTGTTGAAATTTGTTTAATTTGCTTTTCATTTTCATTTTCATTTTCATTTTCAAATTTAAATTGAATTGGTTTTTTGATTATTTTTGGTTTATTTTTGATAAGTTTTGGATATTGATTCCAACCAAAAAATATAATTTCATTCATTTTTGAAAAGAAAAGAAAAAAAATGAAAAAATAAATTTTGGAATTTTGATTTTGATTTTAATTTTGTTTTGATTTTAATTTTAATTTTGATTATTAAATTTGTTAATTAATAAATCAAATAAATTTGGATTTGTTTGATTTAATTGAAAATAATCAATTCCAATTTTAATTTCATTAATGATTTCTTGTGTAATTTGAATTCCATCTTTAATTTGATTTGAATAAATCCAATATTCAAATATTTCAAATGATTTATTATTTAATTCACTATAATCTGTAACTTTATTAGAAGTATCTTCAGTTACAGATAAAAACATTCCTAGATATAATTCACTTCTCATTATTAATATTAATTTAGGAAATTTATATTGTTTTTCTTTTCTTTCAATTATAAAATCTTTTTCATTTTCATTTTCATTTAAATAAATTCTTTTCATTGTTTCTTCAATTTTTTCATTTGAATTTATAATTTCTTTAATTTCTGAATATAATTTTGGATTTATTTTGGGATTGTTTGAATAAATCATTTCAAATATTTGATTTGATTCTTTAATTGATTTTTTTGAAATAATTTCTTGAAGTTTTTCAATTTCATTTTCATCTTTTAATCTATATTTCAATATTAATTTATGAGCTTTGATTATTTCTCCATTTTCTGTTTTAAATGAAATATCACAAAATTCTTTTCTTCTAAATAATTTTATCAAATCTTCTTCAAGATTGGAAAAAGGAGAAGGAGAATAATAAAGAAATGATTTATAAGATCCACAAGAAATATGATAATTGGAAATATCTTCATTAAATCTTATTTCAGGAAATTTAATTTGAATTGGAAATGTTTGATCTCCTGTATATATACTTCCTGATTGACCATAAAAATTATTTCCAAATACTATCAATTTTGAATTAGAGGTTAAAATCAAAGTATGATTATATCCAATAGAAAAATCAATAATATTATCATCATTTTTAACTAAAGATTTGATTTCAGTAAATTCATAAGTATCTAGATCTTTATCAAGTCCATTAACTTCCCAACTTCCACATGAATAAAATTTTCTTTTTGGATTTTCATTTTGATTTTCAATCAACATTATTGAATGAGACTTTCCACATTTGATATCAATTATTTTACCTTTTGGAATATTTTGGATTTTGGTTAATTTTTGGATTTTCTTCTCTTCTTTTCTTTTTGATTCATTTAATCCAAGTTGGCCAGAATAATTCCATCCGCATCCAAATAATTCTTGTTTTGAATTTAAAAGAAAAGCATGATAAGAAGAATTTCCTGAAAATATTTTAGAAACATTTTTCATCATTAAAATTGGTTTTTGTGTTTCTATTAATTTTTTAGAACCAAGTTGGCTAAGATGATTTGCACCAATTCCATAAGCATTGTGTTTTAAAGTTAATAAGTAAATTGAATTAGCTCCAGAAACAACATCTTGAATTATTCTATCTTTTTTATTTTTGATTAATGATGAAATATTGATAAATTGTTTTGGATAATTTGGAATTTTTGGATTAATATATTCTCCTTTTGCAAATACATTTCCTTCTATTGTTAAAATAGCTTCATTTTCAGAACCAACAGTTACTTTTTGAATATTTTCTTCAATTTGGATTTTTTGAATATTTTTTCTTGAATATTTTTCATTTAAATATTCTATTGCTTTTCCATTTTTAAAAAGGAAAATTGTTCCAAAATAACCTGTTGAAATTTGTTCAATTTGTTTTTCATTTTCATTTTCATTTTCATTTTCAAATTCAAATTTGAATTGAATTGGTTTTCTTATTTTTTCTGGTTCATTTTCAATAAGAACTGGGTGTTTATTCCAACCAAAAAATAAAATATCATTCATTTTTAAAAAGAAAAAAATGAAAAAAAAAATTTTTTTTGCTTTTTAATTTTAAAAAGGGAATTTGAATTGAATTTTGATCATTTTCTTAATTTATTTATTAATAAAGAATTTAAATTTAATTTTAATTAATTTCTATTAACAATTTTAATTTTTATTTATCATTTCACAACAAAAAAAAATATTTGATCAAATTTTGTTTTTTTTTAAAATATTTAAATCTAAAACAATAAAATATAAATTGAATAATAAAATTAAATATTAAATTATATTTTTAAATTAATTTATTGATTAAATATTAATTAATTATATTCTTATTTTTTATATTTATATGTTAAATAATGAAATAATAAAATATTTAAATCTAAAACAATAAAATATAATTTTAATAATAAAATTAAATATTAAATTATATTTTTAAATTGATTTATAAATTAAATGTTAATTAATTATATTCTTATTTTTTTATATTTATATGTTAAATAATAAAATAATAAAAATATTTAAATCTAAAAACAATAAAATATAATTTTAATAATAAAATTAAATATTAAATTATATTTTTAAATTGATTTATAAATTAAATATTAATTAATTATATTCTTATTTTTATATTTATATGTTAAATAATAAAATAATAAAATATTTAAATCTAAAACATTAAAATATTATTTTAATAATAAAATTAAATATTAAATTATATTTTTAAATTAATTTATAAATTAAATATTAATTAATTATATTCTTATTTTTATATTTTTATGTTAAATGTTGAAATAATAAAATATTTAAATCTAAAAACAATAAATTATAAATTTAATAATAAAATTAAATATTAAATTATATTTTTAAATTGATTTATAAATTAAATGTTAATTAATTATATTCTTATTATTTATATTTATATTTTAAATAATGAAATAATAAAATAATTAAATCTAAAACATTAAATTATAATTTTAATAATAAAATTAAATATTAAATTATATTTTTAAATTGATTTATAAATTAAATATTAATTAATTATATTCTTATTATTAATATTTATATGTTAAATAATGAAATAATAAAATATTTAAATCTAAAACAATAAAATATAATTTTAATAATAAAAATAAATATTAAATTATATTTTTAAATTGATTTATAAATTAAATATTAATTAATTATATTCTTATTTTTATATTTATATGTTAAATAATAAAATAATAAAATATTTAAATCTAAAACATTAAAATATTATTTTAATAATAAAATTAAATATTAAATTATATTTTTAAATTAATTTATAAATTAAATATTAATTAATTATATTCTTATTTTTATATTTATATGTTAAATGTTTAAATAAGAAAATATTTAAATCTAAAACAATAAATTATAAATTTAATAATAAAATTAAATATTAAATTATATTTTTAAATTGATTTATTGATTAAATATTAATTAATTATATTCTTATTTTTATATTTTTATTTTAAATAATGAAATAATAAAATAATTAAATCTAAAACATTAAATTATAATTTTAATAATAAAATTAAATATTAAATTATATTTTTAAATTAATTTATAAATTAAATATTAATTAATTATATTCTTATTTTTATATTTTTATGTTAAATGTTTAAATAATAAAATATTTAAATCTAAAACATTAAATTATAATTTTAATAATAAAATTAAATATTAAATTATATTTTTAAATTGATTTATTGATTAAATGTTAATTAATTATATTCTTATTTTTTATATTTTTATTTTAAATAATGAAATAAGAAAATATTTAAAACTAAAACAATAAATTATAAATTGAATAATAAAATTAAATATTAAATTATATTTCTAAATTGATTTATAAATTAAATGTTAATTAATTATATTCTTATTTTTTATATTTTTTAAATAAAATATTTTTTTTATTATTAATTAATTGAGAATGACAGTGTATGACGTAATTCAATTTTATTATAAAATAGAGAACTAAAAAAATTAAAAAAAAAAGAAATAAAAAAATTTTCATTTTTCATTTTAATATTTTTTTTTCTTTCAATTTGCAAAAAAAAATAATAACTTTTTTTTTTAACAAAAAAAACAAAAACAAAAACAAAAACGAAAACGAAACAAATTTAAAATTTAATTTTAATTTGTTTTTTTTTTTTAAAACAAAAAAATTTGCATTTAATTAATTGAATATAAAACAAAAACAACAACAAAAAAAAATGGTTGATCGATTTTCAATAAATAACTTTGGACACTTTGATTCAATATTCAGTGATATTGACACTTCATTTGGAAACGAAATTGATTTTTTTGGAAATGAATATAAAGAAGAAAACATTTCTGAAGAATTCAATCTATTTTTCGTATCAAATTTTGGAGTTAATACACTTAATGAAGAGAATATTGAACAAAAAGATTCAAAGGAATTGTTTCCAAAAGAAAATGACAAGCAAGAAGTTTTAAAAGAAAATGACAAGCAAGAAGTTTTAAAAGAAAATGACAAGCAAAATTCTAATAATAAAAATAATAAAAATAATAAGAATAATAAAAATAATAAGAAAAATAACAAGTCTTCAAAAAACTGTCGAAAAACGAAAAAACGAAAACAAAAAAATTCAAATCAAAATTCAAGTCAAAATTCAAATGACAAAGATCCTGTCATTGAAAAATATCGACGAAGACTTGAGCTGAATAGAGTTAACGCCAAAAAATCACGCGAAAGGAAAAAACTATACGTACAAAATCTGGAATCCACTGTTAGTTCTTTAAAAGATGAACGAAATGATTTGAAATCAAAATTGGAACAAATTAACGAAAAAAACGAAAAATTAAAAAACGAAGCAGATTCTTTGAGACAAAAACTGCAAACGATGATCCAAACCGAGCAAAAACCAAACGATCCTTCATTCACGTTCTTTTCCATATTGTCTTATATTGGAGCACTTCCCAAATTTGATAAAAACAAAGCAAATCAAAACTTAAAAAGCGAAGAAGACAATTTACAAAAAAACAAGTCAAGCGAATCACAAGAACCAAAACAACGATACTCAGTACGATCTCAAGCAAGATACAACAATCTCTCAAATACTCAAAATATCGGTGTTGCTTTGTTTGTATTTTTTATTGCTTTTGGCTTTTTTTTCAAAAGAGGATTTTTTTACTTCCGCCAAAAGACGACTGAACAAATTATGTTTTCTTTAATATTTTTTGAAGATAATTTTAGCCATTTTGTTTCTCAAGTTCATGACAAGTTTGTTTTAATGGACAATCAAACTGAAAAGTTGTCTTTCTGCCCAAAAAATGAACTCATCATTCTTCCAATTATTGAACCTATTACAACAACTACAACAACTACTACAACAACAACTACAACTGAAACAATTCCTTTGAATCACAAAATTTTAATCAACGCAAATTAAGGAAATTTTTTCTTTTCTTCATTTTCAAAATTTAAAGCCTTCCCCGCAAGCAAAAATATTTTGTCATTTTTTCCCCTTTTGAAGTGACAGCTGTCACTTTGAAAAAAAAATAAAAAAAAATAAAAAATTTGATTTTTCCCCTTTTTATTAAAAAAAATAATTAAAGAATAGATTAAAAAAATATCAATTTTTTCTATTTGGAAAAAGAAAAAGAAATACTACTTTTTTTTTATTTGGGACAATCTCCATAATTTCATAATCCAAAACTTTTCAAACAAATTTTTATCTTTTGGAAAATTTTGTTGAATATTTCTTCATTTTGGTTCTTTTTTCTATTCTGTTTCATACAACTGAACTTGATTATTGAGAAAGAAATTGATGAGAAAAATTCAATTAATGATATGAATAAGAAATTTATGAGAATTCAAAAGATAATTGTTTTGATCAATTTTTCAAATTTTTTCTTTTTTCATTTTGAAATATATTAATTTTAACTGAATCCAATACAAAATTCAATTATTTCCTTCAACAAAAATTCTTTATTTTTTCTTTGTAAAAGATTTTGAAAAATAAAAGATGTGAAAAATGATTTGAAAAAAAATCAATTTAACGTTTAAAAATTAGAGAGATTCATCAAAAAAGAAAAAATGAATTGTGCCGATATTTTTTGGGGTGATTTTGTATTATATCTTGAATGAATTCTGGTGATTTGAATAATAATTGAATTCTGGTTGATTTACAAATACATTTTAGGATCATGAATCTAAATCTGACAGCAAGTGAATGGTTGATAATTTCCACTGCTTTTTCAATAGGAATTTTAATAGTGAAAATCAACCATAAAAAAAGTAGTACTGAATTCCCGCATTGGGCACCATCTTCTTGGATTTTTTTCTTGACTAGTTCTTCAATTTCATAATTTTCATTTATGCGCCATTTAATATACTGTTTTATATGATTTCCCATATCTTCTACTTCCTTTTTTGCATATTTTGGAATAGTGTTATATAAATAGATTTTATGAAATTGTTTATCAATCAAAAAACACACATAATGATGATTAGTCAAATATATTATTGGTATAATATCTAAAGGTTCCTTTTCATCCCATTTCATCAATCTTTCGCATTCTTCAAAATTAAATAATATTGTTCTTAATTGCTTCCAACCATCCACTCCTTTCTCAAATTCTATTAACGATTCAAACAATTCAATTTGGTTTCTGAGTTCTGGAGACATCAACCAATTAGAAAAAGACATCTATTTTGTTCATTCTCGGTCGATTTTCAACGAAATTGTTGAAATGGTCAATCAATTTGGGATAACTTTTTTTTGAAGCTTCTAAAAATTTATCAAAATCTTCATAAATTTGATTTCTTCTGTTTTTGAATGCTTGAAAATCTTTGTATTCTTGATGTAATTTTTGGATCGTGGGTTCAAAATCTAATCTGGTAAATTCTACATCATTTTGATATTGAGGATATAAAAAATTTACTAATCCAATAGACAAATCTTGAGACTCCAGCATTTGCTCTAAGTCCCATCTTTTCCACCATGATCCTTGTATCCCACTTGGAAGATACAGATTAATGGGGTTATCAATTAAATCATTCAGAAATCTCTTTATTTCTTCTCTTTTGTTGTGTATATAATCTTCCTCAAGGAGTTGAATTTCTCTGGGTTTGGGAAGTTGAATATTTTGGATAGCATTATGATTGTTTGTTTTTGTTTGAATGGGAACGTCATTTTTATTATCGATTTTACTTTTTCTTGATAACAATGAAGGATTTTGATTGGAAAAAATGTGCAAATCATGTATATTGGGACATGAGTTCTCTGTTTCCTTTTGAGTTTGTTTATGAGTTTCTTTTGGATTTAACATCTCCAAAGCATCTTTGAAATGGATTTGAAATGTAGGAAGCAAGGAATAGTTTTCAAAATCAAACAAATTGGGTTGAATCTTACTTAATAAAAATGTTGAGATCAAGTTTTTGTTTTTAAACTTGCTTCTTTTTGGTGACTTTCTACTTCTTTTTTTTTCTTTTTGAGGAGGGACAATTTCTTCTGAGCTATTTCTTTTCTTTTTTTTGATTCTTGAGAGAGTTAAATTCTTCAAATAAGATGTACTTTTTTGAAATATACCTGGTAAAGAGAGATGAAGTAATTCTTTTTGCCATTCCATATCTTTTTCTTTTTTTTGATTTTCTTGTAATACATTTTTTTCATTGAATTCAATTTCGTTTTCTTGGTTTCCTAAATTTATTTCCTTTTCATTTTCTTTTTCCTATTTTGGTTCCAATCAATGATGGCAAGTTGATAAAGAAGATTATAATTTTTAAAATGACTTATTTTTTCGCGATAACCGTTTAAAGTGCTGAAAAAGGATTCGTTGTAGCTTGTGGATAAAAAATATCTACAAAAAATTAATTTTTTAATAATGGTGAAATCAGAAAGTATCATTTTGAAGAATGCTTCCTCCTCTTTGTTTGTAATTTTTTTATCTTCAGGATGTTTATTTTCGTTTGAATTTTCATTTTTTGTGCATGGACTATTTTTTGGGCAAAGGGAATGATCGCCTTTAGCGTGGAGAAAATATCTAAACCATTCAGATAATAAAGTCGTCATATCGCCTTGGCAAGATTTTGCACATCTTAGAAAATGGAAAATTATAGATTCTTTCCATGACATCAAATGTTCTTTTTTTTTTCGCATTTTCTCGCTTTCTTCTTTTGAGCGTTTCTTTTTATTTGATCCACAGAATTTGTTAACAAGTTTGTTGTATCTTCTTCGAATTGATCTAGTTACGTGCCAGGGATCTAGTAAATGCATGATATTCGGGAAACACTGTTTAACTTTAGATGAGGTATTCTGGTCATGGACCGTGGCAAGGATATTGTATTTCTCCGAAAGCTTTTGTATTCCTTTGGGAATCAAAAATCCCTCTAAACTTTTGTGGATGGATGGTTGAAGTTGAGCTCATTCTTTGGTAATGTATAATTCTGTTAAATTTTGTGTTCGCTTCAATAAAAATTGCGCATGCATCTGCAGCTCGGTTATTCCGATGTGAATATGCTACATCATGAGAAAAAATCGAATCTATTTTTTTAGTGGAATCGATTTCTGGTTGAGATTCATTCTCTATCTGTTGATTTGAATTATTCTTGTTCTGATCTTTTCTTTCGATTGAATTTTTTTTTTCATTACTTATGACTAATTGATATATTTTTTCTTTGAGGTCTAGAAGGAAGATGAATTTGTCAATTCTTTATTAATAAATAATTTTCTTGAGGAGTTAGCAATTTTATCAATATCTTTATCAGATATAAAGTGATTTTTCATATGTTCCATGGTTTGTGTTGAAGAAGGATCAGTAGATTGTTCTACTTCCTCTGCAGATAAATCTAGAATTGATTCTGCCATACTATTAACTATTGGAGCTAATTTGATTTTAACTTCATCGCAATAATCTTGCAACCCATCTTGTGTCTTGATTTCAAATAAGTTGAGGAATCTATAAAATTTTGAAATACTGATTCCTACAATTTTTGTCCCAATATTAAATGCAGATCTCATTTTGCGATCGTTTTCATATAGTTTTCTGAATTTTTTAATTGATTTAGATTCAATTTTTGTTTTTTCCTTTCCTTTTCCCTTTTCATTTTGATTGTTTTCATTTTGATTGTTTTCATTTTCACCATCAAGTGAGGTTTGATTTTGAGAGAGATTTTTGAGTGAATCTCTTTTCATTTGTTCTTCCTCCTTCTTTTTCCTTTCTTTTCGGTTTAGTAATTTTCCAATAATATACACTATCTCTCAAATTCCCAATTTTAATCTGATTTTTTTCCACTTGTGTTTTTAAATCTTGATTTTCTTTTGTAAGTTGATACATCAAATGTGAGTGGATTGTGATTTGTTGATTCTTCAAATTTTCTTTTTCCTTTTGAACTTCACACAGATTTTCTCTAAGTTCCATTTCAGTTCTAGCGATGCTGTCACATTTTTCATTGAGGATATTCACCCAAGAGAGAGTTGTTTTCAATTGTTTTTTGACTTCTTTATAAATTGAGAATTGGTGATTGATTTTTTTGTTGTTGAACCAACTCTTTTAAATAATCTAATTCTTGTTTGAGGCAGCTATTTTCTTCTTTGATATCCTTGTTTTCCTGAATAAATTTTTTCTGAAAAAAGATGGAATGAGAAAAAATTAAAAAGAAGCAAAATAACTAAAATATACCATTTTTAAATTATCTCTATAGCACCGATTACATATTTTATTACTTTTTCTTCTTGGAGTAGATTCTAATTTCAAAAATAATTCATTTTTGGATGGAACTTGGGCTTTAGGGATTTTTTTTTTCCCACAAATATAACAAGTTATTGCTTTCATGTAAAAAACGAATTAAAACAAAGATTTGAAAAAAAAATAAAAAGATAAAACAGAATAAGAAAATAGAAAAAAAGAAAAAAATTTTAAAAAAATGTCAAAAGAAAAATGTTTTGTGATCTTGTTGTTTTTTTTTTATAAAATATTTTTTTTTATTTAAATAGTGTTTGTCAACAAATAAGAAAAAAAAGTAAGAGAAAAAAACAAATAAAAATAAAAATAAAAGAAGATTAATGGTTGAAATCGACAAAATAAATGATCAATGAGTTGATATAAAAATTTGAAAAAATGCCAATTTTTTGATCAACAAATAAGCATCTTATTTCTATAAAACACGAAAGTTTTTGAATTTATTTGAACCTAAATAAGAATATAAAATAATCTATAAATTAAGCATGTTGAAAAAAATAGGACCAGATTCTGAAAGTTCTGCAACAATAGAAATTATTGATTTCAATAAAATTTTAATAATTTTTTTCATTCTTGAGCATGAAAATTAAATTTAAATCTAATCTTCTAATTATTTATATGCAGCAGCTTGAGTATATCATTTCCTAAAATGGATATTTTGAAAAAAAAATCACCTGATAAGCTTCGAAAGTTAGATATATTTGCTTTTATTAATCATTTTTCTCAATTTTTTGAGAATGATTACACTTAATTTTTTGTAAGTGTAAGTAAAAGAAAATATTTTTGCTTGCGGGGAAGGCTTTAAAGTTAATAAAAAGAAGACAACTAAAAATTTCTTTTTCCGTTTTTTTTTTTATTAAAATTTCTTTTTGAAAAAAAAAAAAAAGAAATTGGAAAATCACTATTTTTGTTTTTTGGAATGTGTTTTTTGATAAAGAATAACTAAATCATTTATTGAACCATCAAAATGCATAACAATATGTTGAAGTTCTCTTTTAGAAAAAGAAGGTTCAACTAAAAAATAATAAAAAAATAAAATAATTTAAATAAATAAATAAAAATTTTACAAATTAAATTTACCTTTTAAAATCTCTTTAAATAATTTCTCTTGAATCATTTCTTTAAAGGTGTCTTTGTTGATTTGTATTTCACACT